>JALMGA010000002.1:25285000-25600000 GCA_023333525.1 Aspidoscelis tigris stejnegeri | reverse complement strand
CTTCACTCTCCAGGGACCAAGTGTTGGAGACCCTTGGGTATTTTAACAGAATAGATGGAGCACACGTAGGACCGCAAGACGCCATGTGGCTTTGGTAGAGGTTTTACATGAAGTTGTTTGCATTCCCAAATCACAGCTTACGCAGTGAGTGAGGAGACTACAAACAGTGATAGGAGCTAAAGGCACATCCCATGGTTAAATAGAACAACTCTTTTTAAATATATCATACCAGTCAGTTCTTACCTATGAGCAAGTCATAGACCCTTTCCACACGAAACACTGACATTGTAAATGATGACTTGTGTAATTCTTCTAAGAGTGCAAAATGAAAACAACCAGACCTATCTATATGAAGCATGAATTGGTCTTAGAGGAGTTTTCATGGATGTAGAAAGGAGGCCATGTGCTTGTCAGGCAATTCTAAAATTGTTAAATACTGTACTGCAGTCTGATATCCCTTAGTGTGCTTATGGTGTCACAGCTTCCTAGTATTATGCGCTGTAGGGTTTTTCCCTCAATTTTTAACAGATGTTCATATATAATACAAGATAGAGATGTTTGCAAGGTTTAAAATATCCCTTTCCCCATATTAGGCCTTCAGGATTAGGTAAAACATTCAGACAAAGTTACTATGAGTTTTCTTGTCTGAATAGGATGTTGAGTCAGTTTAGCAATGTTGCACTGTAGAGTACTCTGAGCTGAAGACATGACTGAGTAGCATCATCAGTACAAATGCACTTTCTTGCTGGGTAATGTAGAATATAGCAGCCATTCTTTATTTTTGGCATTTGATTGGTAAATAAGTATTCTTTGCCTTTGTCCTGTGTGGTAGTAGCTTTTCTTTGTTAGATAGTGGCTTTTCCTTATATTAACTTTTCCTTGGTGATAGCTTCCTGTTTGGTTGATATGATCATCCTTTGATGCCACTCTTCTTTATTGTTCTTCTTTGGAAGTTGTTCTTTTTTTGTGATTAAGTGCTAATCTTTCCTGACTTTGGGGATGTTGAACAACTCCCTCTCTGCCTACGTCCTGGGGAGACGCAAACCTAGTTCTGTACTTATTGGATTCTTGGTTCAGCTTCATGTTGTTCAACCTCAAGTTGCTTCTTGTATTTTGAAGTTTTTATTTATTCCTTTTGAGTTACCCACAGTGGAATATAAGTCCTTGTGTCTGTAGATAGTTAATTCACTTGAGTGGCAGGCTTCTAGAAATTGTCCTATGTTTATATTTTAAAAGTCATGGAACAGAGTTATGGATCTGTGTGCCCCCCCCCCTTTTCCATTTGTGCATAAGTGTGAAAGTTTTGTATTTGTTTTATTATAACTCCCTCTGAGACTTTAGGGTATAGAGTAGGATAGAAATGTAAACAAATAAATATTACAAACTAAACCAGTCCAATTTGGTCTTCCAGTAAGGGTACTGGCCTCTTATCTGGTAGTCTCCCTGTTCAATTCTGCCCTCCTACATGAAGCCAGCTGGGTGACCTTGGTCTAGTCACAGGTTTCTTTCTGAGCTCTCACAACCCTCCCTTGCTCACAGGATATCTGTTGTTGGGAGAAGAATAGAAGTTTTGTCTGCCACTTTGAGTCCCTTAAGGGTGAGAAAAGCAGAGTATAAAAGCCAACTACTCCTCTTCCTCAGCTGTTAACTTAGGAAGAAGAGCAGGGAGACAGTTGTGGAATGTGATACCTTATGCTCCATCCTAGTTTGTGAAGTTTTTGGAATTGTGGTTTGTGGAGCCACCAAAATGTTATATCTGAACTGGCCCATTTGCATTAACTTTTTTAAAAAATATATTTTCTATTTTTATTATAAATATCCACTAAATTTCAGAGTAGTACACATCAGTATATCTGATTACATAAATCTAGTTTATCAACTTTCCATGGCATAACCAATTATAGTAGTCATTCTTTTATACATTTCTGTATCACTTATAATGCAGTTGTCCCAGGAGCCTTAACAATTATTTACAGTTTAATGTGGCATCACTGACTTTCTGCTTTTACATATTAATAATAGAGTTTCAGGTGGCTTACGTATCCTTTTGTTGGATGATGACCATTTTTTAAGTTTTCTTTTAAAATATTTCTTGAAATAACTACTTAGAGGAATCTTTAGGAAATTGAAGAAAGCACCTGCCTGTGAATTTTTTATATAATTTAGGTAAACAGCAATCAGGGAATTGTGCCTTGGGGACTATTGATAAAACAGTTGACTATATGTTTATATGTGGAAACCTAATTAAATGATAGTGAAAAGCAAGGAGGATTCCATGGATTTTATATATTAACTTCCTGAATAAGTCTTGACAGCAGTACAGATGTTTACCTTTCCTTTCCAGTAGCATTTAAAATGCTGATATCTGAATCTTGTGCTATTTGTGGTTTTCTAAGTGGTTTTCACAGGACTGTGAGTTTCTGGAGTTACTTAGATCTTCAAAAGAGACCAAAAAAATAACCACAGTTTGAACATTAATATATTGTTATCAATTAGTGCTAAACCAGAACTTGTCCTATCACCTTTTTGAACTCTGGCTTCTAGTGCAGTCTGAAAACATGACAACAGTATATTAACAAATTCTTATTTTTAAAATAATTACCAAAAAGCTTAGTATTGTACATGACTCAAAATCACTTATTATTAGCAGGGGTTTCCTTTAGTCAATTTTACAGAATGCTTTATTTTTCTGTGAGGATGGAGGTACTAGGACCTCTTCTGTACAATTTAAAACAAGATCTTTCACATTTATCCTACAATGATTTTTTTTTTCCTTAAGAGAGAGAACAAGTCTTGCTGAATGATAGTTACCATTGCTTCTGACACAAATAAGTCTCATCTCACTAATCTTTTAATAATTTCCTTGGGCCTGTGGGTAGAGATAAGTAAAGCCTATAGGTAGCAGTGATCCAATAGGCCCAGTTTCCTTAGGTTTTCAAAAAAAAAAAATTGATGGAATTTTTTCAAGAATATATTCCAGGTCATGGATTAAGAAAGCAGATCCTTGCTTTAATTAAATAATTAATTAAGCAAAAGCAGAGATAACAAAGTTTGCCAGAAAAGGGACATACAACCAGTGGTTTTTAACTGGTTTAAGAAGGTACAAAATGCCCTACTGAATCAGACCAGTGGTCCATCTAATCCAAGAAGCCTGCACTCACAATGACAATTATCCTCACATAGACTGGGTGAACTCCTGTTCAACTCAGGAAAGAGAGAGAAAATTCGTAGACCTGCTAATGACTGTTCCATGGAACAAATAGTCATGGAACCAACCAGGGGAAATGCAGTCCTGGACTTGATCCTAAGTAATGCTCAGGACCTGGTAAAGGACGTCACTGTAGCCGATCCAATTGGGAACACTGACCACAATGCAATAACTTTCAACTTAAATACAGGGAGTAAGTTCTTAATAAAGTCTAACACAAAGACCTTAAACTTTCATAAGGGAAACTTCCCCAAGATGAGGAAATTAGTAAAAAGGAAATTGAAAGGGAAAGTCAAAAGAGTCCAATCACTTCAAAATGCATGGAGACTACTTAGAAACACAGTAATGGAAGTGCAACTAGAATGCATACCTAAAAGAAGAAAGGGGACTTCTAGGTCCAAGAAGAAACCAATGTGGCTCATAAGTGCAGTAGATGAAGTCATTAAAAACAAGAAGAGCTCATTTAGAAAATGGAAGGCTTGTCCAAATGAGGAGAACAGGAGGGAACGTAGACACTGGCAACACAAATGCAAGACGGCCATTAGGAAAGCTAAGTAAGATTTTGAGGAGCACATTGCTAAAAACATCAAAAGAAATAACAAGAACTTCTATAAGTATATAAGAAGTAGGAATCCAGCCAGGAAAGCAGTTGGACCACTAGATGGTAAAGGACAGAAAGGGGTAATTAAAGAAGACACGGAGATTGCAGAGAGACTAAACGAATTTTTTGCCTCCGTATTCACGAAGACAGAAGACACATGACAGTAGCTGAGCCTGTATTTTCTGAAGAGTTAAACTGTACAGAAATAACCAAGGAAGAGGTCCTGGCATGTCTTAATAAACTAAATGTTAAAAAGTCACCGGGACCAGATGGTATTCATCCAAGAGTCCTTAAGGAACTCAAATGCAAAATTGCTGACCTTCTAGCAAAAATATATAATCTTTCCCTAACATCAGGCTCTGTACCTGAGGACTGGAGGGTAGCAAATGTAACACCAATCTTCAAAAAAGGATCCAGGGGTGATCCAGGCAATTACAGACCAGTTAGCTTAACGTCAGTTCCTTGTAAGGTGATGGAAACCATTTTTAAAGACAAAATTAGCATGCATATGGAGGAGCAAGCATTGCTGAACAAAAGTCAACATGGCTTCTGCAAAGGTAAATCGTGCCTCACCAACTTATTGGAATTCTTTGAGAGTGTCAATAAACACGTGGATAAAGGTGAAAGTCTATCTAGACTTTGAGAAGGCTTTTGACAAAGTCCCACATCAAAGGCTACTGAGTAAACTCACCAGCCATGGAATAACAGGACAGGTTCTGTCCTGGATTTGTGACTGGCTTAAGGACAGGAAGCAGAGGGTAGTAATATACGGCAAATTCTCAGGGTGGAAAGAGGTAAAAAGTGGGGTCCCTCAAGGCTCAGTACTGGGACCAATGCTTTTTAATTTATTCATCAGTGATCTAGAAGAAGGGGAACATAGTAAAATAGCAAAGTTTGCTGATGATATTAAATTATTTAGGGTAGTAAAAACCAAAAGAGATTGTGAAGAGCTCCAGAGGGATCTCTTAGAATTGGGTGAGTGGGCAACCAAGTGGCAAATGTGCTTTAATCTTAACAAGTGCAAAGTAATGCACATTGGGGCCAAGAATCCAAATTATGTCTATAAACTGATGGGGTCTGAGCTTTCTGCAAACACACCAGGAAAGAGATCTCGGGGTTCTGGTGGACAGTTCAATGAAGGTGTCAACCCCGTATGCAGCAGCAGCGAAAAAAGCAAATTCAATGCTGGGAATAATTAGGAAGGGAATAGAAAATAAGTCAGCAAGTGTCATTTTGCCCCTTATAAATCTATGGTGAGGCCATATTTGGAATATTGTGTACAATTCTGGTCACCACACCTCAAAAAGGATATTGTGGAACTAAAGGTGCAGAGAAGGGCAACCAGAATGATTAAGGGGCTGAAACACCTCCCTTATGAAACCAGGCTGCAACGTCTAGGCCTCTTCCGTCTGGAGAGACGGCGTTTAAGAGGGGACCTGGTTGTAGTATATAAAATTATGCATGGTATAGAAAAGGTGGATAGAGAAAATTTCTCTATCACACAACACTAGAACCAGGGGGCACTCTATGAAGCTGATGGGTAGGAGAGTCAGATCTGATAAAGGGAAGTATTTCTTCACCCAGAGGGTAATTGGTTTATGGAATGTGCTGCCGGAAGAGGTGATGACAGCTACCAGTCTAGATGGCTTTAAGGTAGAGTTAGACAAATTTATGGATGACAGATGTATCAATGGCTACTAGAATGAATGCCTAGGTGCATCTTTCAGGCTGGGGGGGGGAAATCGGGGTGCTTCTAAGGCCATTTCCTGGGATTCTAGAGCAGGAATAGGTTTGTCTTTGCTTGAGATGCCCATGAGCATTTGGTGAGCCACTGTGTGTGACAGGATGCTGGACTAGATGGACTGTGGCCTGATCCAGCAAGGCTTTTCTTATGTTCTTATGTTCTTTGGTAGGAAAGTCCACATGTAGGGCTTAAATATAAACTTATTATAGCATCTCAGCAGCTGGCCTTTACAAGAACTGTGCCTTCTCTATCAGAGGATGTCATACACCATTAAGGCTAGTTATCATGGGAGTTAATTGCAGATCTTAACTATACACAACAATTTTTTTTAAAAAAAATTCTGTCCTGACCGGTCTCCTTAAAAGCCACAACCATTACTTGTTCTTCTTTTGACCTTTTCCAATTCTGCTGTAGTGTTTGCAGCCAAAACTGTGTGTAGAATTCCAGGTGTAGTTTTATTGCTTCATGCAGGGGCATGACAGTATTGACTTTTTATGTTAATTTTTATTAAGAACATAAGAACATAAGAGAAGCCTTGCTGGATCAGGCCACAGCCCATCTAGTCCAGCATCCTGTCGCACACAGTGGCCCACCAAATGCTCATGGGCATCTCAAGCAGAGACAAGGACAAACCTTCTCCTGCTCATAAGTTGGATCTATTTAGCATTACACTAGGACCTTTTTCCTGGTCATTCACAGGATTATTTTCCCCTAACATATATCACTTTACATTGATTTACAGTGAGCAGCATATACTATTTTGACACCCATCCCATTGTGTACATACATCCCTCTAGAGCGCTTCACAGTCCCATTTAGTTTTTGGCACTCTGAATAATATTGTGTCATTAGCAAATTTGGCTATTTTAACTACTGATTCTAGTTAATTTAGATAAATGTTAACGAACAGTTGGTCCCAGTGCAGAATCTTGAGGGACTCCCATTTGTTACATTCTGAAAAATGTCCATTTACTCCTAACCATCCTCTTTCTGTTCTTTAGCCAGTTGCTTGTGTATAACAAGGTCTGTTATCGTATTCTACAATGGTGAAGTTTCTACCTCCTGAAGAAGCCCTTTTGGCTATATTTAAGCAAGGCCTGTGATTCTAAATGTCTGGTAATTCTTTTGTTTGATAATAGTTTCCACAATCTTTTTTGAGATAGTTGTTAAGCTGACAAGCTTGTAATTTTTGAGGTCTCCCCTTTAGATATTTTTTAAAAAAAACTGGAGGTACGTTGGCAGTCCTCTAGTCCCCAGCTATAACAGCTGTCCTTAATGACATACTGCATAGTTTCTGCATTTATACTTCTGTATAAATATCATCCTGGCCTGATGAGTTGGTGATTTTTTAAATTTGCCGATAGGGCCTATTAATGCCTTTCTTTTCACAGCTGTTTAATTCATTAGAGTCTGTTCCTGTGAAAATGAGCTTGGCTCAGGGATTTGCCCCAAATATTCAGCTATGAAGACAGATGCAAATATTTCACTTCTCTACCTAGCAAACTAATCTATATTTCTAAACATCATTGGTGGTCTCATCCACTGCCTTCTCCCCAGCATTATCTATCATCCTGTCTAGGTAGCATGTGATATTTGCAGTGTTTGCACCAGGCAGGTAAGCCACCATGTGGTTGTCATGCTTCTCACAAACTATCTGATTACTACAGGTAGTTCTGATTTCCCCCGAGGAAAATCCTTGGTGCGAGAGAAAACTTGTTCTTTCTCAAAGGAATGCATTCCTTTTGAAGGAGCACTTCTCAGATCATCATTCTCCATCCCTAAGACCCTTTCTCTATAACAGCCAAAGAGCTGTCGCTCTGGGAATAGGACTCCACGATCATCTCTCTAAGGGCATAATCCACCTGCCTCTCTGGGATACAGAAAGGAATTATGAAGAGCTCTGAAATGCTTTCTCTAAACTGAGTGAATAGACATCAAAATGGCAAATGCTGTCCAGTGACAACAGCTTGTCATGTGAGGCACACTAGAGCATGCAGTCACTGATGGGATTTGTGGTATTGGGAACTGGCCAAGAGCCAAAGTATGCCATACGTATAAAGAAAGAGAGAGAGAGAGAGAGAGAGAGAGAGAGAGAGAGAGAAGTAACTGAAAATAGATCTGCCAATTGTAAAATACATTTTATTATCTACTGTATTATAAAGTTGCACCGAAAATGCTTTATACGTTTTTTATTTTTGTACCTTAAAATGAATGTTGTGAAGATGGAAAACATTAAGAAAATTGAAACGAAGAAAAGTCAGTTGGGGCAGTAGCTAACTGTTGTGAAAGATCACAGTGTCTGGCATTTTCTAGTTTAGGATAAAAGCATCTAAGGAGAAATAGTATAGAGCGCTATAAAATTAGGCATGGCTTGGAGAAAGTGAGGAAACAAATTAAGAGATGTCATTCTTTGAAATCAGAAGACTCTGGACAAGTGAGAGTCCTTTACACAGGACACGGTTTATGTATTTATTTTGTTTATTTGTCTTCCACCCTTAAGAATAAAAAGATTCTCAGAGCAGTTTAAAATATATAATGTCTGAAACATCCCTACCGTCAGGCTTACAATCTATTAAGACATGAAACATAAGGAACAGTGGACCAAGAGAGAACAGGGGAACTGAATTGCAGGGTAGATCTATTGTAGGGCAGATGGAGAAGCCCTACATTGCCATCTTGTCTCCCTCTTGGAGATCCTTGATGAAATGGCTGCTTGGATGGCAGTTGAGGAGGGAATCCAGCATTACTTAATTACTGAAGGAGAGGCCCCATGGTACTATCCTGTTGCCCTGTTTGCCCAGTCTGGTAAAAGTAAATTCTGTATTAGAATTTGCTACCACAGGATCCCTAACCACCAACATAGATGGCTTCAAAACAAATATAGAAACAGAAAAGATTAGATAAGAACTGTCAGTACCTGCTAGACATGATACTTGTGTAGTAGCTCATATATTGGACGTGGTTGTCTCTAAAGACTTATTTGCTGAGGACTATCGCTGAGGACAGTGACTAATCACTATATGAGAGAGGTTGTTGATCAAGATGGATCAACAAGGCACTTCTTATATTTTGAAGACTTAGGTATATTTAGCAGAGACATAAGCTACAAATAAAAAGTTTTGAAAAGGATATTTCCTGTGTTTTTCTTACAAAATAAAAAGGAACAATTAAAATGCTAGAAACAATGTAACAATATTTTAAATTGTTTTTTTTTGCAATTTAATTCATATCTGTCTTCTACTGCATGTAGCCTACATGCACTTTATTTATGTATATCTATTTCATTTTTACAATTGATATCTTAAACTTCATAGGCCAACTGACTCAAGTTTCCCTTACTGAAAAGCATGAACTCCATTGCTGAAATCTGTGTGTGTGTGTGTGTGTGTGTGTGTGTGTGTGTGTGTGAGAGAGAGAGAGAGAGAGAGAGAGAGAGATCAAAAATGACCCTCCAAGATTTTTGAATTATTTCAACTACAATGTTCAAACAAATGTCATGTTAGTCACAATGCTGTAAAATTATGACGGGAGCTGATATTCATGTCTACTGTTTGAGAAGAAGGCTTTAGTAACTGTTATTCTTGTGTTTATCAAAGATTGATATAGAAAACCTCAGTTAAATGAATGCAGTTTTCTATACTCACATCAAGGCAAGTAAAACATATTGAGTATGATGCTGTGTTCTTTAAAAACATTAAAGATGAAGTCTATAACTATCAAAATCAATTTTTTTTTCAAAATATGCTAACTGAAATGGTTTTGTTTCTACTTTTGGTCTAATTTCTTAAATAAGAACAGATCTGTGAAAATGGCTTGCTGAAGGTATATTTATTTTACCTGATTACCTGAAGACTTCCTGTATCATCTTCATGTCTTTCTTATTCTGAAACTCCTGTTGCTCCAGATCTTGAACTTATATTATTATCACAGCTCTTTGTATGTTTTGCTATAATCAGGCAGACTTTGATATTTGCATCACAGTTATTTTATGTAGGAGTATAGCCAATATGTATCATGCCCCATCCTGCCAGTCCACCTTCCTTAGTGGAGGAGGGTGCGCCTGCAATGGCTACGCAGCCAATGCAGCAACCAGAACTTAGCAGCGTGCACACTGTGAGTCAGCAGCCAGCACTGGAAGAACTCTCAGGCTCCTCTAGAGATGAAAGTTCGGAAGACGTAATGCGCCCCTACCCGCTTCTTCTCCAGCAAAAGCAAACCAGGTGTAGATCAGAGAATTTAGCCCACCTGCGTCATCAAGGGTGTGGTGCTGCTTCCTCTACTTAACTGAGCAGCACACGCTGAGCCAGCATTGCAGACAGTTTTGGTGCAACTCCCGCCGTGTGTGCATCTTGACTCTTGGACCTCCTTGTGACTTTGCTGAACCTCTGGATACCTTGACCCTTGGACTGACTGACCGTGCTGATATTTGCTGAATCTCTGGATGCACCTGACTTTGGACTGAACTGACGCTGAGTACTTCTGAGCCCTGAAAGGACTGCCATAAGCATGCACGTGTGTTTGCGTTGCTGGCTACCCCTGCCTGGGACATGACAATAAAAATCTTTCTCTCTGAGGGTTTTACTCTGGAATTCTAGCAAAGACAATACAAGGACTATTTTTATCCTTCAATAATTGTTAGTTTTCTTACACAGCAGTTAAGGTTTTCAAGTTGGACCTTAACTAACACTGTCCTTCATTTGCTATTAATACTGTTATCTTAAAAGCCACGTGGACCTGCATTAGAAAAACTTGTTTGGATCTTGGCCTTTTTATAAACAGACTACTACTCTAACCCTGTTAGTCTAACCTTATTTAGTAAGTACCTTTAGTCTCATAAAAAGTACTCTACTAAGTACTTACTTTCCCACCACTGAATGCCAAGCCACATTTAGGAATTTTCTGCCAAATTTACTCTGAAAAGATATTAAGCGTGGAGTTAGCTTTTACTAAAAAAATTGATGCATTTGCTCAGAGTTATGTGTTTTATATGAAGATGCATCAGATGCATTTAATAATATATATGTAGAATTCATGAAAGATCGTAATTTGTTAAAGGTTTGAAGATATTTTTCAAAGTTACTGGAATTTTTCTGATGACTGCTTTCTTCAATCCTTGGATTTATTATCTGTGAAATATTTCACTTTGAGTTAGAAATTTTGTCCCTGTTCCCCATTACAGAAGTAAGATCTTGTAAGGTATTTGTGGAGAGGCTTAGGCATAGTTGTATTTGCAGCCCACCTGCTTAGGTGTCTTCAGGTATACTATGTATAGATGGACAGCAGATGCAGAGACAATGCAGTCATAACAAGGACAGCTGCCAACATCATTCCAACCCACTCACTGATATCAGTAGAAGAGATCAGACTATAATTTCTTGGATCTCCAATATGAATGCATAAAAAAGCAGAAGCTTTTTACTTCTAGTGTCTGCTAAGATTTCTGTTCTTGCAATCTGAAATTTTCTACAACTGTTGGTATGATATGTGCTTGGATTGTACTGGGTTCTCCTGGATTAAAATTAATTCCCTCACCCCCCCCCCTTGCTGCTTAACGTTCTTGTAACTGAACAAAATTGAATTTATGCTGTGCCCTGAATGTGTTATGCATTGTTCTAAATGATATTCCAGAACAAAGCAATAATTTTTCTTTTTTTCCTTTTTTGCTTATTAAAGTTTCTATTGAACATAATTAATTGTTTGCAAATTCTTAAGGGGAGAAAAAAAGCTTAATAAATCCTAGAAATTTTGGCTTATTCTTCATTATTACTTTTCCTTGACAGTTAATACTCCAAATCTAATTGCACAATATCAGTTGCAGTATAAATAAATTAGTCATACTATAATATAAAGCAGATTTGTTCTTCACCTCTTTAATAAACTTTCATATTAAAAACTATCATGTTCAAACAATCTGTTGTCATCATTGTTATTATTGTTTTTCTGTTACCATATTTTTTGCCATAGAAGCCTGTTTTCTCCAGAAAAGCTGTTCTAAAACCACTCTGCACCTTTCACCCTGAAGAGTGTATTTGGCAAGAGGTCTGATGTGGTTAGAAGATCTTTTTAACTTGCTTCATTTATTACTGTTTTCACTACAAGAACTGCGGGCTGCTCTGTGCAACACTGGGGCTTTTGCTACTTTTAATTCAGAGTACTCTTTTCCCTACTCTCTGCAAGGAGGGCAGCCCTTGGCCTGAAACAGGTTTTTTTTTAGCTGTACCACTCACACCTTTAGCAGCCTGTCAGTTTTGTGTTTAAAAGAAGACTGACATGTGCTGTGTGTTGTCTCTTTACAATTTGTGACTGGGCTCTAAAAGAGAGCTGAAGTTTCACTTTTACTCTTTTACAACACTTTTTGACTTTCATTCAGTAAGCAGCACTGTCAAGAAATACATTTTAAGACTGGTCTTAGTGCCCCTTCTTCATGAAATCACCCTTCATTGAGCAAGCAGCACAGAAGGGAATGATTCTATTTGTGTTGTCTGATAGCAATTTATAGCCTCAGTCAATGAGCAGCACTGATTATCTTCACTGAATAATAATACTTTGAAAAACCTGAAAGAGTATAAATGGACTCTAGCCTCTGCTACCTGCAAATAGCTGCTGGCATCTTGACAGTCCGAAATATAATACATCAGGCAGCTGATAGGTTCAATAGCAACAAGCCTCAGAAGAAAGCTCACCAGAGTCAAAACTTTGTGGTGTTGTTATCAAGACAAAAAGCTTGCAAAGAAAACAGCAAAACAGCCTAATGTTGTTACAAAACCCAAGATGAGGTCTCCTCATATGGCAATAAATGACAGGGCTTTTAGTCTGGGAGCAGCTCAAATGCAAGTAACTTTAGATTGTAAATGCAATGCTTTAGATTGAAGGCCTGAGGGCAAGGACCTGTCTAAGATCAATATAATATTGTAACCCACCCTGAGACCTTCGGGTATAGGGTGGGATAGAAATATAAATAAATAAATAATAAATAAATAATAAGGATGTGCACAGAAGTGCTTTCATTTGAAAGTTTAAGGTAGTTAGGGGTCTAGAATTTTTGTGGCCTTCTCACGTTCCTGGCTATTTTCAACTATATGTTTACTAGTCACCTTGCCACCCTGCCCCCACATCCCCCGCTCACGCTCCATTACCTTAGCTTAGGACTGAATGAACGAGGAAACCCAAACCCCATCCAGGCATGTGTACGTGGAGGAGAAGAAGCAGAGCATGGGGAGGGAGGGGGAGAGGACAATTCTTATTGGGGAAGCAGAGCACAAGAAGAGAAATCGATGGACTGGAGGAAGGGAGGGGGGAGGGATGATCAGCGTTGTTGGAGCAGCAGAGGGGGGTTGCAGAGGGGTTCATCCTCTGCTGCTCCTCTTTTGACCTCTGCCATGTCCCTCCTCCACTCCATTGCTCCAAGGTCATCCTCCCTCTTCCCTGCCTCCAGTTCATCCTCTTCTCATGCTCTGCTGCTCAGACAAGGTTGGTTGTCCCTTCTCCCTCCCTGACTCCAGTCTGTCCACTTCTCATGCTGTAGGCAAACAGGAACAGAGGATCTGAAGTGGATCTGCTGCTGTTTCTCAGTTGCCTTGGAGGCAAGAGTAGGAGCTGTAACTACAAATATTAGGGCGGGTAATATATATTAATTTCTGGAAATGTTTTTCTTTCTTTCTGAAAGCATTTAGGAAAAGGAATGCCTTCTCCTGACCTAAAGATTATAATGTTGAAATGAGGCCAAAGAAGGAGTGATCTCAGGTCAAAGAGCTAGAGGAATGAGAGGAGGACTAGAAGTTTGGTTATAAAAGCCATAAGAAGTAATGGGAACATTTTCAAAAGTGTGTGTGTACACACACATAAAGGTTCATCAATTTTCTCCATTGCCCTTCCTATCCTCTGGCTTCAAGGACATTTGGTTATAGCTTAAGTTACACTGAAACTTCTTGTCTCTTGATCAATCTCTGAGGTTTAGATCATAACTCGTATCCCACAAGAACATAAGCAGAACTGTTCTGAATCAAGTACATATGCCGCAGCATTCTTTCCCAAAGTAAAGCGTGCATACTTAACTTTGAGGGACCTATCTATGTATTACCTATGGCTCTATATGAATGCTCCAAGGTTGGCCAAACCACTCATAGTTGTTTATGACTAATGAATATGTCTTTTTCCCTATATGGACTGTTGCAAGATTTTATGTGGAAACAAAAAACAAAAATGTTTTCTACAATTTTCCTTCTCAGTTACATCTCAAACAATAAGGGTGTATTATTATAAGAATGATATAAAAACTGAAGGGATTTGTTTTGTTCTAAATTTGTATAATTTAGCCACTGAAATAAAATAAATAATTGTGTTTAAAAATACTTATGAAAATCAATTGTGATAAGTGATTTCCCGCCCTCTTCTTTCTGGTTTTGATGTGTAGTAACACCTGACCTCATTGGTTTTGTTTGTTTTGTTAATTTTTATTGAGACCTCATGGGTTTATTGTACCCTCTTTTTCACAGTAACATGTGCATTTATGAGTTCTTTTTAATACATGACAGCAGTTAAGGACGTTAACCTGTAATGCAAACTTGGTCTGGGTAATAAAAAAAACTGGCAGGAAAAAATGCTTAGTAAAGTTCAGGACTGCCGCACTGAATGCCATCATAAAATCGTGAAGTTAATCTGTCAAACCTTTGTAATCAAAATCTCTCTTCTGTGATTTATTTTATTTTGTTAAAAATCTATATAGATGTACAAAAATAACAGTGATGCAGAATAGTGTTGATTCCTCATATGGCTAGCATAATGTTAGTTGTTATTTGATTGATTTTTAGTTTCTCAAATAAGCAAGAATTGTGAGTATCACAGCAAGTCTTGATCAAATGAACAGACTGGCATTTTTCTCTTTTTGCATAGTGTGAAGGAAGCTTCAGCATTACAAGTTGTAATACCTAAATTAAGCTTCTGGTGTTTGCATAGCATTCCTAATAATGTTGAAATGTTTCCCCTGGGAATTATTATACAGTTTCCATTTTACCCATTTTAAAACCGTAGTTAATATTGTTATTCTTGTTTTATTTTTTAATCAATTAAATATGTGCAAAATACCGTTCCATGTATCAGAATGCAGAAAGACGTCATAACTTGTAACAAATATCAGAATGAAATAAGTCATCCAAGAATAGATCTCAACATTTAAGACCTAAATTTATTACTTATCCTTTTTCTTATTCTTTTACAGTCTCCTGCTGAACAGGCCAAAGCTAGGCTACAGTTGGTTCTTGAAGCTGCTGGTAAGTTAAAATAAAGAGAAAGAAAAGACATGAGGAGAAAATGATCTTGGTCTGGTGCTCATTATGAGATCAGTATAAATACCAGTTTGCAATCCTGTACACATTTATGTGCAAATAAGCCTCATTAAACTTCCTGAAAATTCTGAACGGAGATGTTCAGAATTATACTATAAGTCAACAGACCAACAGAGAAGGTACAATTTTGTATTGACAAAAATCTTATTTGCAAGGAACATTGGAGAACTCCAGGATATTCTAAGACCAGCAGAGGATAAAGATCTAAAACAATCTATAATACATTATTCTTAAACTATCTTCACTTATCCTGTTGAATCTCTACGCCTGCAGTGGTATAAGTGCTGTTTGTTTTTAATGCCTTCATTGCCTGCGTGGAACACATTTTAATTTTCTCTGCTTAGTTTTATTTAGAAATATATAGTATGCAGCTAAGGGATTTTTCCCTCAGAAGCCTTTTGTTAAAAGCAAAAGTGTAACTATTTTTTATTTTTAGCAGTGCTCACAATTTCCACAGTATAACATCTTTTATGTCATAGTTTTAAATGTATGCATTGTTCCTCACTCTTTTAATATGTCTCTGAAGCATATAATTATAAAGTAGATGTGACAGGGCAGACCTTGAAAAGCACAATTTGTTTATACTGCTCTGAGCTGTCAAACCTCATTTTTTAATTTAACACCTAGAAAATGTATTAAAGATACTATGAGTTTTATATCATTGTGATCAGAAGACTGGGATTTCAAGGCATATTTGAGATCCTTGTGACATTTTTAAATCTAAAAGTAAAGAGTTAAACTTTGAGGTTTATATTTTTCTTACATGAAAGATGATATTGGAAGCTACATTAAAATTATTGAAAAAAACTAAAATTACTTTTCTAACCCTTTTTAAAAACATCAAATGGGCAGAGTACCTAAGCAGCATTTGGATCTTCTAGCATGGTTAAGGGGAGTATAATATATTGGAAATCGATTAGCATAATCATCTTTATATTTCTGATTTATGTGGTGAATGAAATCTTTTATTTTTTAGTATTTTATTCATCTTTTCTAGCAGTATTGTAGCAACTATCTTAATATTATGTAATATTGTTTTCTTTCAAGTTATAAAACAATAAAGCATTCTAGAGTTTAAGTCATGTTATGCTACCCTAGAGGGTCTAATTCTGATTATAGATTAAGCTGTATCATGGGTCTGTCCTGTACAGATCTTTTGTGCAGATCTTTTGAAGGAAAATGTGGAAAGTCCATAGTTGAATCATACACATTTCATATACATGTGGCATTTCTGTAGTGTACCATATTGCCAGTGCTTTCCTCTTTTCTGTTTAAACACATATTTTGTATCACATTTTAAATTGTTAAACATATATATTGGTACACTTTGTTCGCTCTCTAAAGCTGCATCACAAAATCTAGTGAAGTGTGTCAGG
This sequence comes from Aspidoscelis tigris stejnegeri, assembly GCA_023333525.1. NCBI lineage: Eukaryota > Metazoa > Chordata > Lepidosauria > Squamata > Teiidae > Aspidoscelis > Aspidoscelis tigris. The sequence goes on along the minus strand of JALMGA010000002.1, from coordinate 25,583,727 downwards.
CTCCTCCTGGGAGTTGTATTCTGATCAACAAGCAAACTCAAAAGTGTCAGAATGAGGTTGGGTGGAGTATGTAACATAATCAATATTAAGGTTCTAGCAAAAATCTCTGTATATCAAGCAACTTTCCATTTTAATTTTACTTTGTAAAACAGATAAATGTTTTTGAAGTACATTTAAAAGATTTTGTGATAGTAGATTTTAGATACTATGTTGGGGGGAGAATCATGTTCCTATTCTCTTTGCTATATTAATGGCACACATAAGACTTTTTTGTTAGTTTCAGTCACAGTTACCCAGTTAACTATCATAAGCTAAGCTCCATTTTAAAATTGATCATCTTTGTTTTAATAGCACAGACTCAGTTTATATTATTTGAGTCCTAAGGAATGGATTTCATGTTAACAGCAGCCATGTAAGTGGTTTAACAGGTTGTTAAAGAAACTAATTTTGTGGTCATAAAAACTGCCACTCAGAATTATTACTATCAGCTGTAAATTGTATACCTAAGTGATTTTGTTTTCTTATCCCTTTCCATAATGAGACAGAAGAAAGCCATTTTAGCATAGCTGACAATATCACAGCTACTTGCCATGTTTGAGCAGATGTTAAGCAGGCAGTAGCTGAATGTTAATTTTGAGAGCCTAGTATATTTAAGCCTATCTGAAGTATGTTGCATGTGAGTTTTCCAAGCTTAGTTACAATGCTTTCTCTCTTGGGAGAATTTTAAAGCTAAACCTCTTTCTTTTTGTCACTCTATATGGACTCTCTCAAGTCGGTATAAAGCAGATCATCCCTAGGCTAAAGCTCTTCAGCTTTTGTTATTGGGCTCTGTAGACCTGTAATTAGGCCTCCTGGCAGGCCTTGCAGTCCAGTTAATGGTCATATGGAGTTTCTATGAGGCAGACTGGCTTTGTATAAATCCTTCGTTGGAATATATTTATGGGTCACTTCCTACCAGGACCATGTTTTGTCCGTGTGCCCTGTGGGCTGACAAGGAACAGGTTCCCTTGACCATGGACAGCTCAGTTTGCTGCTCACAAGCTACTCAGCTAATCCCCTGTGTAAACAGAGGATTTAGCATAGCTTCTGTCACTTACAGTTGCCAAACCACTTGGGTGTCTCTGATTTCTTTTCCAGAATTCATTATTGAATGACAGGGAACCATAAAAGGTTTCATGCTTGTTGATATATTGAATATATCTTATTTCTCTCAGATACTTTTAAGAGACCATGTACAAAGCATTGCTTATGCTTTCTTAACGAGAAATACTGATAGTGTATCAAAAGTTTTACTAATGTGTTTTGAGTCTTGACATTAATAAATGCATCTTTTTGGGAGGGAATTAAAACAGATGTGAACTTTTAAAAATATTTCCTCTACCTCTACAAAATGTGTTGAAAAAATCTGCTATACTAGTAAGATTCTCTTGGCTGTAAAGACAATTACAAAAGTTGATTGATGTCTGTTTTCAAAAGTCTTGAGTTGGAATAGCTGTCTGATCTGCATGTGGAATCTGCATTTCAAATCTGTTGCTAAAAGAGCATGCAAAATATTGTATTTTAAAGACAGAATTGTTGATACTTTAAAGAAGACTCCAGAACAGAGATGTTGATATGACATTAGCAATATGTGCTACAGGCTGACAAAGGAATAATGAATGTTTTATATTTAATGGAGCTGTTTAACAACTTATCTGGATGTTTGGCTGTTTAACTCATTATCCTGAGATTATGTAGCCAGTTTGTTCTAGTTAACTTTGCATCAGCTTTTTAAAAAATGTGCCTGTAAATGAAATGAATAGAATAGAAAATATAAATATATTCATGTTAGTTGTTAAAAATGTAACAGAATTTTTACGTTTGTCTTCAATCTTTCATGAAGTAATTTATAAGGGAAACAAATCTGTATTTGTTCAGTTTTACCTTCTAAGTGGACTAAATCTATGATTCCAAAATGTTTCATGACAGATGTGGCTCAGAAGACCACATACGTAGATTCTATGATTTTATTCTGGTGGAACTAATAGGATCACTCATTACTTCATAGATTTTTACTGCTTCTTTTTAAAAAATCTTGAATGAAAATTGCTTAGAGTAGACGTTTTATTCCAACATTCAATAGCTTTACAAAACTACATTAAGATAGGTGGTCACAAGTAAAAAGCAGTACCCTTGTCTTGGAAGTATTAGAAACTGAAAATGACAAGTTAATAAAGCAGTGCTATAAGGTGGCTTCATTTTGTTTAGTGGTTCTATCAAGTATTGCCTCTTATGGATAAATACTAAATCTTGCTCTAAGATTATCATGGAATAACTATAATGTACTGCAAACACTGTAGTAATTTCTTATAGGCCATGGAAATAAAACAAAATAAAATTGACTGGTCATAGAACCTTCCAAAATGCATTTTCATAGAATGTGTTGCAATTATTATGTGTCTGGGAAATTGTGTGTCTTTCTGACCCAAGATGCTCTCTTTTTCACTGTTGCTCAAATAGGCACCGTACACAAATGGGTCTTAGAGCAGGGAGGGTCGGGGAGGATTATTGCTGAATATTGCTGACATGGGGGACTTTCACCTGTAATGTGCTTTACATAGGCCTATCCTTGAAAATAGTCTGGAAGCTGGAACTAGTACAGAATTCAGAAGTGTGCCTGCTGATGGGAATCTGTAGCTGGATACCCATTACATGGGTCTTAAAAATTCAGTACTGGTTGCCTATTTGCTGCGGATGTATTGTTGTTAACTTATAAGGCCCTAAATGGTATAGACCCCAAATGTTTGAAAGAGCATCTTTTCCCATGTAGACCTGGCCAGGTATTAAGATCCCAAGAGGAGGCTCTTCTTGCAGATCTGAGCACGAGTCAGTGTTGGGTCATTGTGCTCCTTTCCCATCCAGTGCACAGTAACTGTAGTGCGAAAATGCTTCAGGTGTGTTCTCTCCATCTAAAAAGGGTCAAGAGCACAAAGAAGTTGCTGATGAAAGTGGCAATTTATTTTATTTGTATTTTTATCTCAAGTATAGGTCAGATTAAAAATGCAGATCAATCAATAGATTGCCATTTTCACCAGCATCTTCTTTGTGCTTCTGCAGCTTTTGTGGTGGGGACATAACACCTGGGCAGCTGCTTTCTTTCTTTTTTTTTACTCTGCCCTCAAGTAAGTACAGAGTTCTTCTGTCTGTCTTGCATCATGAATTATTGGTTCTCCTGGCTCCTCCTCTGTGTTCCTGGTGGTTTTAACAGAAGTTGAGTACCCTCTGGGGCAGCTGCCCCTTTTGGCAATAATCCCCCCTAACCCTAAGTCTAGAAGACACCAAATCTGCATCTGTACTTTCCCAGAAGACCAGTTGCCAATGGAAGCTCCCCCTAATCCCAAATGTTTTTTTTCTTTCATGTTTTATTTGTGTTAAGTGAATGGAAGAAAATTTGTATTCATTCGAATAGATCCCCTTTGAATGTGGTAGGATTCAAATGATACGAATGTTCAGTACAAATCTGATTTGAATCCCTGCAAGAATTGCTTACATATCCCCTATGAATCCCCTACATATGCCCTGCGTATCTGCTCTGAATGTGACAAATCTGCTGTCAATCCACTCTGAATCCACTTTCAATCCACTTTGGATTCATTGCAAATGTGGCTGCGCAGCTGCTTCCCTACCTCCCCAAGATCACAAATGTAATGAAGCTTTGTATAAATGTATAGAAACACTCAATTCATATTCAAATGTCGATCTTCGAATGTACCAACATTTGATCTGAATTTGAATGTCCAAATTTGGTTGAATTCGTACAAATTTCAAATGTGATGAATATTCACGCACATCCCTAATTACCATTGGTTCCTATTGTTTCCATAGTGCATTTTAATTAGCACATCATTTTTGAGGAGCCAAAGCGTCACATTAGACAGGGTTGTATGGTTTTCCATTTCGACACTGTGGCTTTTCAGACTTTTCACCTATAGCTGAACAGTTCCAGAAAGCCACTCCTGTTACTCTAAAGTAAAAAATGAACTTGCTGCTGTAATGTATATCAAGCATGTATCAGTTCCTCATTTAATAGGTATAGGTCTGGTGTGGATGTCAGGGAAACGTTTGGTGAATAAAAGAATGAAAAAGATCAAAGCATATACTGAGATGGCCTATTCACTAATTCACACATTCAAAACAGAAAACATAACAGTTGAGAAGTGAGCTTAAATTAAGAAACTTAAGAGTCTTTACTGGTTTTGAAGAGTATGCAACCAGAGTAATTTCTTTGGGCTCTAATAGCTTTTTTAAAAGTTTCAGAATTGGTCTTGTAGTGCTGATTTTTCCATGTTAGTGCAAAAATTATCATGTATACTTTTTAACTGTTAAGGCTTTGCTAATGCATATGGTATAAATTAACACTGATGCAAATGAGTGCCAGTTATGCACACCTGAATCTCACATGCTCATGACTGATCAAGTCAAAGAAAAATTTGTGGTTACATTAAGCTATTTATTTCTATACACAGAGAGGGAAAGAGAAGCTGCTAAATAAACAGCAACCAAGATTTTTTAAAAAGTCATTTTAAAACAAGAGAAAGTGAGAGTTGGTACTCAGAGGGGAAAAAAATCTTCAAATATTATATTTAAGCACCTTCTGCTCTGGCTTTTTCTTTGTTATGTACAAAGTCTTCAGAAGTAAGTCCCATTGAGCTTAATGGACCTCACCCATAACGGTGAGCTCAGTACTGTAAACTTAGTTATATTGTGCTCCCCTAGAATATGAAATTATACTGTTTAGCTTCAAATCCCTGTTTAGATCCAAGTGCTGTTTAGATTCAAAAGAAGCAACAACAAAGGAGTTTGGGCTGTAGTTTTATAGTGTTTATGCCCAGAACTGGGTTTTTACTGTGTTCTGTTTATCACATAGTTTTCCCCTTATTCATGATACTGGTAAATGTTTTGAGACATCTTATCATTGAATGTGAAAATTGTGGCTTACTTCTATTAATTTCTATAATTTGTGTCTTGCATCAGAAGAGTCCTAAAAAGATTATTATCCAGCAGTGTATTCCCTCTCATTGGCTAAGAGGTAAAACCATATTCCATGCCTGTAAGGGCCATTTTGTACTACCTTATTTAGCAGCTAGACCATAATAGTCATATTGCCTACTACATACTGCCATCAAGTTCACAATTTTAGATTCAATTCTAAATAGAAATGGAAGTGAGTTTTCTCACTACAGCTGAATTGCCATAAACTTCATTCAAAGACCACTAACAGAAAACCTACAAGATTAGACCTTCACTTTAATTCTTTATTCAGTCCATCCTTAGGCCCCACCGCTAACACCTTTTTAGTCCAATCTATTTCCTTTGCAAACTTTCTTCCCTTCAGTTGTACTTTCCTAAGTCTTGATTTTTTGGGTGTGATTGAGAAAGAGGACTAAAGGGGGTTGAACTATAGTGGGTGGATACTGCATGAATTTGCCTTCCCTTTCACCCAGTGTGTGATTACACATGGTTGAGTCACAGAACTTTAATCCTATCAGAACTCAGGGGGTATTGTGACAGTGGAGAGAGGTGGAGATCTAAAAAAATCTCAGGATTAGAACAGAAAATTTTGAGCATAGCAACCCAAACTGAAGAAAGGTAATCAGGTATTGTGTGTGATTAGTTTTAGTGCATTTTGAGTCTGACTTCATAATAAGATGTACTATTTCAGCAAGGTGTGTCTTCCAAAGGTAGATGATTCCCCACTGACTAACTACTGCAGCTGTTTGTTGGCTTCCTGCTAGTAAAAGTTTATGGGGAGGGACTTGATGTCCCTCCCCATCAACATGATCAGTCCCAGGACTGATGAAGTATTCTTGCTTTCCCTCTCTCCAGATACTGCAAAGGCAATACTTTGTCAATTAATGTCATCAGCTTGAATTGGGCTCTGTAACTGATTGGCAACCAGTGCAGACCATGGTCCTCTTCTCTGGAGGGCTTATGCCAGTGTTAATGTGCCATTTCTGAATGCCCGGCTGAAAAAGGCATGGCCAGCAACTTCTGAGGTTGGTCAGAATGAGTAGTCTGTAATGCATACTACGTTTGGCATGAGATACCTTGGACTGGATTGTTTGGTCTGGTCCAAGATTGAACCTGAGTCAAATGGGATGATGCATGCCATGCTGTTTTTGCCTCAGGTTCATAAAGGTCAGGCAGTGAAGAAAAGCCTTCTTTTTCTTCCATTTTTTAAACTTGTTTTTTGCTTGGGAATTTTTGATTACATACTATATGAAGAAAAGGTGATATAAAAGTTACCATTGATTTTGCCACATCTTAAACTTAGGAGTGGTGAGAGAATGAAAAGATTTTCCACTACATGTTCTAATTTTAACTTCTTTTTAAAAAGTCTGATGGATTCCACATGTGTTCATTGCAGAACAACGCATGACATATCTGCCACAAGGCTCAATTTAAAGAGTTGTGTATGTGAAGAGCGTGAAAGTAATTTATTGTATTTGATAATCTTCCTTGGGAAGTTTTCCTTTGCCATAATCTAAGTAGAAGTCTGGGTCTCTTATTCTGAAATATGAGATCATGTAAAATTTGTTGCCATTCCTAAAGTGTTTTAATCTCAGATATGCCAAGATACAGTTTAAAATAGGAATAATAGTTTAGGGGGAACTTTCATTTTTGGTGCTAATATCTTCCTAAAAGTAACAGTTTTGCATTTGCAAAATCTTGTTCAGATTTTTAAAGACTATTTGCTACTATAATGTATAATAGTATTACAATTTGGAGACTATATACTACAATGCTCTTTAATATCTATAGGAACCTGCTGGGAGAGGTCATCAGGAGTATTGGAGTCAGGTGCCATCAATATGCTGATGACACCCAACTATCTCTCCATTCCTTCTGATTCAGGAGAGGCAATTGAGGTCCTTGATCGCTGCATGGAAGCAGTAATGGGCTGGATGTGGACCAATAAATTGAAACTGAATCCAGACAAGTTGGAGGTACTGTGTGTCAGTGGGTCCTGAGTCCAGGAAGTTAAGGGACACCATATTCTTAGTGGAGTTGTTTTGCCCCAGAAAAATCAGGTGCGTGACTTGGGAGTACTCCTGGATTCATCGCTGTTATTTGAGTCCCATGTGACTTCCAGGAGTGCATACCATTATCTTCATTCAGTCCTCCTGCTGAAGCCTTATTTAGATTGGGATAACTTGGCCACAGTGACCCATACTGTGGTAACCTCCAGATTATTTATTTATTTATTTCCATTTCTATCCCGCCCCATACCCAAAGGTCTCTAGGCGGGTAACAATGAATCAAACAACATATTTAAAAACATATTAAGAACAGAATACAGATTAAAACATATTAAAAACACAATTAAAAACAAAATACAAATTAAAACAAGGTACTTGGTTAAAAATTCTGATATAAGCTGCTCGCTCCATAGTATATTCATAAGAACTATAACTGGGGAGAGAATGTATCTCCTCAGCCAAAGGCCAAGGCAAAAAGGTATATTTTTACAGCCTTCCTAAATGATAACAAGGAAGGGGCATGGCGCACCTCACGGGGGAGACCATTCCACAGTTTGGGGGCCACCACTGAAAATGCTCTCTCCCGGGTGTCCACCAACCTCACTACCGAAGGTGGCGGGACAACTAGGAGGGCCTCATCTTCGGATCTTAAGGTACTCTACGTAGGGCTACCCTTGAAAATTGTTCAGAAGTTGGAACTGGTGCAGAATACAGCAGTTTGACTGCTGACAGGAATCTCTGGTTGATCTCATTATGACGCTGGTCTTAAAGGATCTGCACTGGGGTAGATGGTTGGTAGGTCTTCTGTCATAGGTGTGCCAAAACATAAGTGTAATAATCTGTTTCAGCTTCACTGCTGAGTCTTGCATCTGCAAAAGTGATTTAACACTGTGGAGGACAAATGGTTTTTTAGATTAGATTAGATTTTTTACTTAATGCTATCTCCAGAGTGCAAAGTTCTTTCATAACTGACTTCAAACTATATGTTCTGGATCCCCACATTTAATGTTTTGAATCCCCACATTTGTTGTTGTTGTTATTGTGATGTAATTTTTAACTTCTGTATTCAAGGGAATTATCAAACAATAAGGGAAAACACTGTCTTTTTTTCAAACAGGCCTGTCTTCTCCCATTGTTGCCTTAAAGGAGGCTATCAGATTGGAACAGCAGAGGTGGAGCTTAGTACTATATCATGAGTTCAAAACCCAATTTCTGGTGAAATTCAAATGATGGATGAGTTGCTCTGCAAAAGAACACTGTGTTCTAGCGCAGTGAAGAAAATGGCAAGTTCCTGAAGAAAGTGCCAAAAATTCCACATGTTCTTAAATCTGCTTAGCTAAAGAGATGGTCCTGATCCTATATGGCCAGATGTCATGTTCTTTTAACCTATCTGAAGGCACTGGGTTTTTTAATTTTAAAAATTCTCTTCCTGCTGATCTCAGCACTTCTATTTTCTCCAAATGACTCCTACTTTAAAGACAATAACTTCAAATGTGGACTTGGCAAGATAAGATAAACTATGCATCCTGTGAAATTAGTGTTATCTTTTTATGTAACTGTGTGACGTGTCTTCCCTCGTCTCTTTTGTGTTTGTTTTAATTAAAAGAAATACAAATGGGAACTACAGAATTTACAATAACGTGTGTAGATTGGTTATTCCAGGAGTTCAGTGGTTAGAATTAGGGAGACTCTTGAAGGAATATAAGTGTTTCTCCAACTCTGCAAGATAAAAGGCTATTATATATGACAGTTTGTCAGACCAATAGAAATTTGCAGCCTGACATCATCTTCAAGGCATCACAAATCTCCAATCTATTTTCTTCAGAAAACTAATGGGTGGATATGAAGTGTCACTGAGTTTGTTAAATAATGGAGCAGCTTCTAACAACAGTTTCCAGCATATCTAAGAACTAGTCCTTGATGATTGTCTTCTCGTTTGTTTTTGTTGGTTATTTATACTGTTCCACAGTAACTAGGTCCCACAACTAAGAGTTGTGGACTGTGGACTGGGGTTGGACTGTGAGAGATTTGTGGCACTTGAGTTATGCTTAGTTTTATAATAGTTTAAAAATAATAACTTGTTTTAGAAATGATCTTAGTATGTTTTCTTTGAAACAAAAGCTGTAAACAAAACTCTGGTATAAATTCAACCTTTTGTATATCCTTCTGGCAGAGAGCTTCCTGGAATGACTTAATCTTCTCACATTGCCACCATCAATTAAAAAATAGGCACCTTTCTCTTGGCCACACAACCCAGAACTCTGTGATTTTTATGAAATAATTTTGGAAGGTTTTAAAAGTGATTTCTTGGAATTCGGTACTGAAATTAAGAGTGTAATCTAGCAAGATACACTAAACCTCAAAGAAAGTCATTTTCCCAAGAAGTTTGGAACTTTGTAAGTGAGATTGCTAGTGTCTCTTGTAATATCTTATAAATGGCTGACACCATTCCCTTGGAGGGTTGAGTTCATGTCCAGATTTTTAAGAAAATGGGAAAGCCGGTGGAGGGTGAGTCAGGAGCCTGGAGAGAGTATTTTCTAGGTTGTCTAAGTCTCTGTATGAGGTATAAACCTTAACCCTAACCCTTTGCAACTGGGGGAGTACTTCTTTCAGGCGGGGGGGGGGGAGTGAGGAAGCAGGATGCTTTTAATGCCATTTGCTGGGATTCAAGAGCAGGAAAAGGTTTGTCCTTGTCTCTGTTTGAGATGCCCATGAGCATTTGGCGGGCCATTGTGTGCAACAGGATGCTGGACTAGATGGGCTGTAGCCTGATCCAGCAGGGTGTCTTATGTTCTTATGTTCTTACACCATTTCTGGCATGCATTGTTCTGAACATTAAGTACTTGATTCTTCCAGGTTCCCATAATCATCTTTTTCTGTAGAGGATTGAAATTTGCTGATAACAATTTATTCAAATTCTTGGAGGCAACTTTTCCAAGATATTTCAAATTCCTATGATAAATTTTGAATTATGGGAGTCTTTTCTTCAGCCAATTGAGTGTTTACCTTTTCTATTATATCTGAGCCATCTACCTCTGTTTGGGATGGTTTAGGAAATCCTGCATTGAGCAGGGAGTTGGACTCCATAACCTTAGAGGTCTCTTCCAACTCTGTGATTCTATAAATATTTTAAGGTCTGGATTTATCTGTTTTAAAACTTGCAGCAAGTAGTTGTGATGGATCAAATAAAAAATGTTTGTAAATATCTAGGGTTATCAGGGTAAGTAGTTTTACTTGTGTATTGGGAGTGTGCAATAAGTTTTAGAACAACTCTGATGGAATCTGATTTTTTTTTTTTTTGGCCAGGAATAAATCCATAGTGGCTTTGTACAATGGGGGATAGATCTAGCATCAGCACTTTCAGATGCCAAATCTATCCCCAACCTTGCTAGCAGTTCCCCATGTGCCAGCGAGGTTCAAATTGCCTCCATTAAGGAGGTTGTTGCAGAGCCACAACAACATTGCCATTACCATGTCAACTAGGCAGTGCAGCGTGCAACTGCACTACCTGGTCATGTGCCCCATTTGTACTTCTTCCTTCCAGAAGAGGCGTGAATGGGAATATGCAGGTCTATCACAGCCCTGCTGCTATGGCAGTAGAGAGGTAGAACATCTAAAACTGCCCTACCGCTGTGTGCACGGGGAGAACTACTGAGCATCTTACCATAGTGAAGCATTAGCAAATCATTTCATTTAGTCCTTATTTGGTACCTGTAATGTCTTTGTTTAGGAGTTAGGGGCTATTGTTAAGAAAAGAGAATGTTAAACAGTTTTCTTTTTCCCATTTGATATGTCTAAACCATGTATTTTCTTAGATTTTATAAAAATCTCTTCTTCCTTCTCCTCCTTTCCATCAGTATCAAAAGCTCCTAAATACATATAAGCTCTATAGCTCAGCACAACATACCTGTAAATTAATCACACTATAATATAATGGTAGCTTATTGCTGTGGAAGATCTCTTTATATGAGGGATTCATTCCTGGTTTTTGGGAGAGGGAGAGACTCATCCTCTTTACAGGTGCAGGAGTCTTACTTAATCTTGTTTAAACAACAGAGAGAGTGTTTTAACTTGTTGAGTTTTGAGATATTTAATTGTATCAGTTGCCACCTTTTTGCTGGTGTTGGGAAGAATCTGCAGTTCCTGGAGAAGAGTTCTCAGATTGCTGGGGGACTGAAGGTATAGTCTCCTTAGCAGAATTAAGGCTTCATCTTTTGTAGATGTTGTCAGTATTTTGCCATTTTGAGTGACTGCCAAAGTACTGGAAAAGAAATCCATCTAAATCCAATCTTGGCTTACCGCAGAAGTGTTGTAACCAGCCTGAGAGGTTTTCTATGACAGGTGGTAAATCCTGTAGCATGATTATTGGGAAGCCATCTATTTGCAGGGGCTTCTTGTTTTGCGGAGCTGGTCCTTTAAGGGGCTGGTCCTTAAGGAGAAATGCTGATTCAGACATAATTTGGGTGTAACCTTATTTGTGTTGTTCTATATCAGCTCTGAAGAGCTGAATTTCTGGAGCATCCATGGTTTGCCATTTGAGCAAAAAAAGTAAAAATAAAAATAATTTTCTCTTAAGTAGAGATGTCTGCAAATGCTTTCAGATGCTAGTTTAAAATACACACACGCACACCCAGAAATGTCAGGGTTTATCCCTTACAAGCCTGGCCCTCTACATCACTGAGGGAAGGTGGAAACAATAGTGATGAGCACTACATACATAAAAACATACCTACATTTTACTGTATAGTGTCATGGTCATGGAACATTACAAGACAAAATGCAAAGATTTACAAGATTAACAACACATAAGGCTTAAAAAGGAAAGTAATCCAATGAGTACTCAGTAAGCAGTAGATGACACTTCTCTCCATCATGGTACTTCTCACTGCTTTCCTTCACATTATCTTTTGCAACCAGGAGGAGAGGGGTCACAAGGGACTGTTGTTGACATCATTGTACATCACCCAGTGATCCAGCTGTTAGTACATCTTTCCTTGGTCTGGCAAATCGATAAAGGGCTTTGAAATTCTTTTTATAGGAAGCCATGTTGGAAGATATAATAATAATAGTGGTAGTGGTAGTGATAGTGGTGATAATGACAATAAATTTTAGATGTGAGAAAAAATGTTAACTTTAAGCCGTAGTAGGAGAACCAGTATCCCATGGCTCACATTCAGCCACTAGGCTGATCCAGCAATTTCCTTGATATTTGAGCAGTTCAGACACTCTTGTATCCCAGAAAAATAAAAACTTGTTTTTCCTTCATTATTTCATTTAAAAAGTAGTAATGCCCATTTCTAGGGTTTTGTAAAATTTCTCCTAGTATTTAATGCTGCCAAATCTAAAACTGCTATCTCCAATTTTTTGGGCTCTTTGTTTGTGGAGACAATGGAGTCAAAATTTCTCATATGAAAAAACAGGAGCAACATAAGGAAGCCTAATCAGAGCAAAGATAGATGTAGGAAGCATATTTGTTTCAGGCCTTCATTCACAATTCCCCTTGTCTGAAGCAGTGGTTCCTGAAGGGTTCCTGCCTTGGGACCTGCGATCCTAATGTACCTAGGCATTCTTGAAATAGTATATTCCAACAGTTTCCTTTTTTCTCTCTCTTAAGAAAGAAAGTTGGGGAGAGCCACTCCAACTCAGGGCATTTGGTGAAACACTTTGAAATTGCACATTTTGGAACACAGTTCCCTTTTATTTCTTAGTTTAACAGTATAGGAGGAGCTGGTTGTGAAGAATTGTGATCCCCGCCCCCCGCCCCCCAGCAAACCCAGCTGCTCAGTCCAGGTAAAGGTAGCCTGAGTGTTGTTGGAAGTGTTCATTTCCCAGTTAAGTAGCATTAAAACTCCTTTAATGATAATGATTTATTTATAGTGTCCTTTCCACCAGAATACAGAATACAAAACCCATATAGATAGTGTCTAGGTCATTTAAAATACAAACAAAACAGCAAAGTACTAGGATTTAAAAGATATATATCTTAGTAGTAGCTCAGGTTTAATAATCACCCTGAAGAGTTAAAAAGAAAAGTTTTTAAGCCCTTCTGAAAGGAAGAGAAAGAAGGTTTCCGCTTATGTTATTCAAAAGACAGGTAGCTCCAATAGCTGGGTGCAGCTTTCTGTGGCCATGTCTGAAGAGAGATTGCTCGGTAGCAGTTACCCATGTACTGCTAGTCCTTCAGTATATAATTACAGAAATCTGCATAAAGTGGCTACCCTTGAACAGCATTTGGAAGCGTCACTTATTGCAAAGTAGAGATCAATTGTGCTGGCCAGTTCTGGTTGGCCATAATGGCTTCATGCAGAATCATAACTTCAGAGAAGTCTGAATAATTTGACAAATCCCCCTCCCCCTAATCTGATACGCTGAATTCTGAATAACAATGATTTGTGTCACGATGCCCAGCGATCCAGTTAGTGCCTGCCCTCTCTAGGAGAAGCTTGGCCCTGTTAGGATGCTGAGTTCGTGCAATGGCCAAGTGAATACTACAGTGTGGACACAAAACACTGGTAGCAAGCGTTTCAACAGTAAACTAAAACAAGTTTATTATTATACACAAGCAATACTAAAAGGAAAATAAGGTTCAGGTATTTGTTGGTTTAACTCAGGTTTAACTCAGTAAGTCTCTTAAAGCTAGGAGCCTCCCCTTTCTCTAAAGGAAAATAGTTCCCCTTTTAAAAGACAAACCTCTCCACATTCCTCCCCCTCTGGCTTGCTCTGCCACCGCTCAAGCCAAGCCAGTGTACCAGAATGTGGCTCCAGATGATCACAAGGCCCAGTCTGTCCTTGCTTGTCCGATCATCCAGCCTGGTCAGTTGCTATTGAAGTCTTCCTTCAAGATCTTCCAGCCAAAAGACCCCTGGTCAGCTACTGGTTCCAGCTCCCTCAGGATTCAGCTCTCTTCTCCTTTCAGCTCTTGTACCAGCATGAAGACCTAGTCTGCTGTCTTCTGTGTTCATTTATACCCATATCCCTGACCCTGATTGGCTGTAACCTCCTGGGGAAAACTGCTGCCATAAAATGCTGCTGGAAACTCCTGATTGGTGGGAACTCCTGCTCTAGCCCCTCCAGCACTCAGATCCCCGGACAGCTTTTCCCTCCAAAAGGCAGCTTCAACCAATCATTGCAGCAGGGCCCGCACGGGATTTCCCGCCCTTTTTGCAGCCTCTGCCTAGGTCTTACAACAAGCTGTTTGCAACAAGGCTGGCTATTGCAGCTTTGCAAGAAGCCTGCAAAGCCCGAAAGCAAAACAGTTTGCAGCCTGTACCCTGAAACCGTCACAATTTGCAACATGTTTTGGGCTTCAAGGAAGCCTGGCTGATCAGATGATGGTTCTGGTCCCTTGTTTGCAAGGTATTCAACTCACCAGATACAGGATTAGGAATCTGTGTACTCCTGAAAGATGAAGCATAGGCCAGATTTGTAGTTCCAAGTCAGTGCAAGTCTATAGGCAGAAACAACAGGTCAAGGGATTGAGCAAGGAGATACAAGGCCAGGGGAATTGATCAACAAAAATTCTAACAGCAGAGAGCACCGAACTGCTCCCATTTCTTAAATGAAAATGCCTTTCTTCAGTTGGCCTTAATTAGAGCTTCACCCTTCCCTTCCCTTCCTCTGGCTTGCTGCTCTCTGTTCTTTAACCCTTTGTCTCTGACTTTCTTGAGATGAAATGCCTTTGACCTCTTCCTCCTCATCAACTTGCAGGGTGGGCTGTAGAGGCTGCTTATGATTGGGACCCATTCTTGTGAGGACTTCTCTTTCAATTCATCCTCTGAACTTCTCAGAGTCCATGTCAGTAAATCAGGAACAGCAAAGTCCCATTAATTCCTTAGTTTACTTGCTATTTTGTAGATTAACTGTCACATTTGCACAAATACCTTTATCTGACTATACAGATGAACAACAAGTACTATGGGAGAGGAACATATGTTTTTTATTGCCACTATTGTTCAAAATGTTTCAGGGAAAGACATTTGAAATTAAATTCTCTATAGTGTTGGTTGGTTGTGTTCTGGCTCAATGTAGTCGATGTGAACAGAATGCTCAAGGTATTGTAGAGAACATTTTAAATAATGTCTGTAATGGACAACATATATAACAGAACTTAATAAATATGGCATTCTAAAGAATATAACTGCACTTTGCAAATATTACTGGAAGAAGAAACGAGAACATATGTTGAAATACTATGTTAATGAGGTATGCTGAGTTCTTTTTCTGCATCCATGGCACAAAGAAAGGGTCATTGACTTGATGAGATAGAAGGGTAATTACTGATTATAGAATTCAAGAGTCAAATTCAACATGTATGTTCAGGAATCATGCAAGTTTTGCATTACCTTTATCTTCTTAATATTGAACATTAGTCGGCATTTTATGCTTTCCATGTTTACATTCATAGGGAGGAGTTTTAATTTCTCTTTACTTTCTGCTGTCAGAATGTTGCCGTGTACATATATCTGATTGTTAATATATTGATCCACCATTTGAATTCTGGCTGCCATCTCTTCCAGATATTGTGCTCGTATGAGAGTATTCTATCCTTAGAGAAGAATGGAAGGCCAAGCGGGGAGAAAATGAAATAGCTGGTTGCTTAACTATATTCTTGGTTCAGAGTAGAATACAGGTAGACTGTTGATCAGCCTTCCTCAACCTGATTCCTGTACCCTAACCTGAAGTATAGTTTCTGTCATTTATGGTCTTTTGCCATACTGGTTGGGATTGATAGGAAGTTAGGAAGGCATTAATCTCTTTGGATCTGGTCACAAGGCTCCAGTATGTATTGGTTTTACTTCAATTGGTTTACAGCAGGAAGCTTGTTTGATTGCTTAAGAGCGCTTGATCCTACACAACTTTGCATCTATTCTGCATTGTAGGATTGCTTTGTTTTTATGCCTGTGTACTTTCATTATAAATCATCTGTACTAATTCCTCAGCTGAATGAGAATGCCTTTAATGCAGGTAATAAAAATCATTGTGTTATTGAAATATATTTATCACTACCTTATTAAATACAGAAAAATAAGTATGCAGTTTCTTCCAGATAGTTTCATTTCCTCATATTTTCTTTGTTGACCCAAATGAATGAAATTAGAATAAACAATCTCGGAGTCATTTGTAATCACAAGCTGATTAATGGAGTTTGGTTTCCTAGCCATTATTCATTCATGAACACCTGATATCTTTCCCATAAACAAATTGTGTTTGTCCAAATTAAGAAATTAAATGAAGCATTTGATGAGTTTATGATTGACCCTTCTAAGTTGGAGCCCATTAGTCAATGTCGTTATCATACAAAACTGTTTGACTAATGTGCTGTCTAAGAAGCATGTGGATTTATTATGATTTCTGATTAATGCATGCTGCAAGCCAAATTACTAGATTGTAATAATTTTTGATTCTCATTTTAGCAGTCACTGAAGATTTTCATCTCTGATGAAATGCATTTATGTCCCTTCAGATTTTGAGTTGATTATGAGGTGTTGCCTGAATAAATCTTTAAATATTTCATTATGCATTTTGCAAAGGCATATTTTCTTAAAACTCTCATGTTAGTTATTGCAGGCTTTTTCATTACAAAAAATAAAAATGTTCAGAAAAGGCTCTACTTTATGAAACATTGTGCAAACTGTGTTCTAAATACTGTACATTTTTGCTTGATCTTTCCTTGTTTTTTGAACCATATTACAGGTTCTTATTATCAGGTATTTAGAGAATTTAGAAATAATTGTCCTAGATTATGTTTGAGTTGTATATATTCTTAATATTCAAGGATGCAATTATCACTTTATTTATGAAAATAATGGGATTGACAGCTGAATCAGTGTTAAGTTTCAGCAACAGACTTGGTTAAGACTGTGTACTCCGAAGTAGGGATGAGCACAAATATATTTTTTTAATTTGATTCAAATGTTTAGAATCCGAATGCAACAAAATCCAATTTGACTCAAATACATTCAAATCTGTTTGTTCAAATGTTAGACTTGAATCTGACGTTGATGTCGACAACATTTGTATGTGTTATACTTATCTGTACGCATTTCGTGCACATCCCATTTTATCTCATATGCATCCAGTTTTTGTCCCGTACTATAAGCACAAATGCATACAGATACGTATGAAATTTGTACAGATATATATGTAATACATATGTATCTGTACTTCCAAATGTTTTGAATCATTCAAACAAATGTTTTGGAACAATTGAAATTCATTTGAATGTTTAAATTCAAATGTGTAGACATTTTATTCGAGTTTGAATGTCCACATTTGATTGAATTTTGAATGTTTAGAACATTCGTGCACATCCCTCCTCCATTGTAAGTAATGTGATTCTCAATGGTGCTTGCTTTTAAGCAGCTTACTTCCAAGATTATACTGTTAGTCTGTTAAATTTTTGTTGCCTACTTTACCTTATTTTACTTTATTAGTGAAAGATTTGTATGAAAATCTTGAAGGACTAATATAAAAAACACAAGACAAATCTAAAATATACAGTAAAAATGCAATTACATAATGCAGCTGTATCTTATTCCTAAAGTGAAACTTTACAATAACTTATTGCTAACACACGCCACATGTATTTGATCAGTGTAAGCTGTTTGTAACACATTGGACTTTGCTGGAAATACTCTTGTTCAGTAATACAGAGATCAACACCTTTTGGCTTCACCCTGGGCTTTGGCTGAGGCAATAGCATCCCTTCCCAATGCCAGTATTGTTACCGTTTTAACTAACTTTTTTGAATGTTTTTATTTCGATTTTATTGTGCTGCATCTTACGACCTTCGAGTATAAGGTGGGGTAGAAATATAATTAAATAAAAGTTTTAAAATATTAGATTTCTTTAGTAAATCAGACATATAGGGATCTCTGATGTTTGTGTATAGATCAAAATCAGTAAGAAAACATCTGGTGTCTTCCATTGATCACAAAAGAGTTCAAAGTTGGTTACATTGAAAAAAAAAAGATGCAGTATAATAAACATTAAACTGGTAGTAAACCTTGTTGAACTAAATGACAGTTACTTCTGAAGACCTGTGTTAGCATCAAATTTTGCAGCATTGTAGCCATGGCTTTTAAAGTGGTATTACATTAAGAGTTTTTAAATAATAAATCAACTTGTAACTCCCATTGATTTGCCAGACAGTGGTGAAAGAATAATAAGGCTGCAAAGTAGGGGTGTGCATGAACGTGGAGGGTTTTTTTTGGTTTTGCATTCGAATTTGAGTCAAATTGAATATGCGGAAATTTGATTCAAATGTTAAAAATCCGAATGTCTGAAAATCCTATTAGAATCCATACGCATCCCATTTTATCCTGTATGCATCCTGTTTTCATCCTGCATTATAAGTGCCAATACGTATAGTTTGTGCACAAATTCGTATGCGATACATAAAAATCTGTACATTCAAATCATTCAAGTATTTGTATCGAATTTTCGGAAATTCAAAATCCGTTCAAATGTCTAGATTCAAATGTTTGAAAATCCGATTCAACTTTGAATATCGATATGCATTGGATTCGAATCGGACTTTTGAATTTTTGAATATTCGTGTGCATCCCTACTGCAAAGCAAAGCTTGTTGTTATTAAGTATGCAAATCTTTCCCCCTTCCCAGAGAATTTTACTGCTGACAGTACTATGGTCCTTTTTTACTTTCCTCAGAAAGTGCCCCCATACCTCTATCAGTCTGTGTCCAAAGTCAAGTAGTATTGAACTACTCTCCAAAGCAAAAATGTAAGTTATATTGGCATGGATAGAAGGACAGGCAATAAGGTTGCAATTCCTGCCTCAGTTTCTTGAGATTTGTCAGAAATCTGCACAATGACATCATATCTGTGCAGAATGCAGACCAAGCCACAGAAGGATAGAGGTGGCGACCACGTTTCACAAGAGGTGAGTTTTCTGTACCTTTTGCATAGGGCTCACCTACTCTTGAGAAAGCTTGGATGCCTTAAAGAGATCAGGACTGTCAGGTAAGAGCGTCTCTAAGCATTTTGTAAGAAAAAATCTTACAAGTTACAGTTCAAGCCTATGCTCTAAATATTTTGTTGAAATGTGCTTCATGATAGCAAAACTTTAGAATAAACATTACGTTCCTTCAAATCAAAGCTAAGAAGACATTACATAAATATTCCTTTGTCTGTTACCTTTATAGTGCCTTTATTCCAGTGTGTTCATTTACCAGTGTGTGTGCTGATCCATCAATATAAACACAAAAGTGCCCTGGCCTTTGGATAGATAAGGAAAGACTTTTCCTCACTGCACTGGTTTTAGTTTATTGATTTTATATTTGGTTTTTAATGTTGTAACCCACCCTGAGACCTTAGAGTACAGGGTGGGATAAAAATCCAAATAATAAAATAGTGATGAGTTATATGGTGGTTGTAGTTATGGACAAGTATTAATGAATTTGTCTGATAAGGATATCCCTCAATGTTCCCGTATTTTTATATGATAATGTATTAATTTTACTGACTAATGACAAATAATTTTTCATCATTAAGGCAAACAAATTTGTCCTTTCTTTGCCCTCATAATTCTAAAGAAGATGCATGCTGCTTAGACAAATTAGTTATTTTAAACTTTCTCATTTTTAGAATTGGCTGAATCTAAAACATGCCTTTAAGCCGTATACTATTGACATTTTCTTCAAAGACCTCAGCTAGAAACAGATGATAAAATGAGCAGTGCTCTCTAGCAGATAAATTTACAATATTCAGCTGTTGTAGGTGATTATGCCAGGTTGCAACAAAATAAAGCCTAAAGCATCATATTAACTGTGCCACTAATATGGGTCCTAATACACTGTGAATAAAAGCCTCAATTACTAAGCACTTTTGAGTCCTGACAAGGCAGTCCCATAATGTTAATGGTATCTTTATAACCTTTTTAACTTCTTGTTTTCTGTGACAGAGCTCTACAATAACAGGAATGGGTTTGCCTTTGGCAAGTGAAAACTCATTTTGAGACAATAATAATTATTTACTATTTAGGAAGATGGCAATAAAATTTCTCTGAATGAGATTTTCCTGAGAAAATACAAACTGATTAAATTACTTTCTTTAATGGAGTGGTGAAGCATGTAGTAGTTGAAGCTATCAGCTTAATGCTTCTCTTTTTTCAATGGATCCACAAACTGTTTTTATAAACATTCTGAACAATAGCATCTCATTTAAAATCACAACCTTTTTTCGGGGGGGGGGGGTTGATCAGTCATGGTGTTTTTTTCCTTTAAGATGCATTTGTTCTCATTTAGAGTTTCCTATTAATTTATCTCATGGTTTTAAATAATCACAAACATAAATGAAATATTTCATCAACTTGCTTTAAAGCTGAGATCTAAAAATCTTATGTCTTTTACCCATGTGTCACTTCAACATTAGAGCCCTCTATGGGATTAATTGTGTTTTTACAGAGATTTTATTCTTCATAGGTAACCTGTAGTTCTTATTTGTAATTTTGTATGCTTTGATAGAACTCAGTTACCTCTTACACCCCTCTCTGAAGAGTTAGAATTTGATCATATTAGTCAGTGGAATGAGGTGGTGGCGGTGACAGTGGCGGTAGTAGTAGTAGTAGTAGAAGAAGAAAGTTGGTTTTTGTAGCCTTCTTTTCTCACCCTTAAAGGGACTCAAAGTGGTTGACAAACCTTCTTCTCCCCACAACAGACACTTTGTGAGGTAGGTGGGGCTGTGAGAGCTCCGAAAGAGAGCTGTAACTAGCCCAAGGTCACCCAGTTGATTGTGCAGGAGTGTAAAATCAAACCAGAAGACTACTAGTTAAGTGTTCGACACTCTAACTACAAGACCAAACTGGCTTATGTTATAGCTTTGGCCTTGGATCTGTAAGGGCAAAGTTCAAATCACCATTCAACTAGGGAGCTCACAAAATCACCTTGTCCACACTTCTTATGCCCACAAAGAAAAAAAAATAGAAAAACTACATCTACATCCTTTAGCCCTTTGATGGAAATATAAGTAATACAAAATAAGTAGAACGGTGACTCAAAAGAACATATCCTAGCCACCAGCAAGTAGAATGTTGTGGTGATTATCTCAGTTTCATTCATAGGTGAAAATGAGTATGTTGAAAATCCTGAAGCAGGAAGACTGTGGTAGTGCAGACTGGGCAAACTCTGACACCACCCCCATGAATTAGTTGGTGTCTGCTTGTCCCACCCCCAGTCACTGACTTTCAAAATCTTTTAGAGTTTATCAAGCAAGAGGGTGGGCGGGAGAAAAAAAGGGTGATGCACTGCAGACCTTGTAGTATACTGGTTTAGGAGGCCTCATCAAATACCACAAATGTAACTTAGAAAAATCCTGTCTCTCACCATACTGGGTCATGGACAGTTTTTAGATATGGCTCAAAAGTCTCATTAAAGAACAGGAGAGTCCTTGGATTCTTAGCTTTTTCCTCTAAGAATTCATTGCCTCTAGCTTTGTGTGCACTTGCTCATCTTACATGAAGCCTGGCTTTCCATATGTTGCAGCTCAGATGTCACACCCTCTGAAAGGTTTTCATGTTTTGCTTTGTTGCTTTTAAAATACCTGAATTAGAGGAGCAGTTACAAGAGCAGGCATATGAAAATGTGCTCCAAATATATTTATTGCAAAATAGCCTTTAAACTTCTTATTGAGATTTTGCTATACTGTACCTTAAGTAAAGTTTTGATATGCCTTGATTTTTCAGTCTCATATAAACTGCAAGGATGCTACTATTAATATCAGATCTTGTAACTTAGGGGGTTTTTTTACCACTGACCTCCCTTACCACTGACCTCCGGATCTAAGGAATGGGTCCTTCAGCTAATCCAGATTTAATAGATCCGGAGCTTTGCCATAAACTCCAAAGATTCTCTGGAGCTTTGCTATAAACTCCAAAAGTTCTCTGGAGCTTTGCTATAAGCTCCAAAGATTTGCTGCAAACTCTGAAGAGCCTCCAGAGCCTTTGACAAAGGTCCTTAGGAATGGCATTGCTCTCGCTTGGGGTCCTCTTTGAAGCCTGTGCTATTCTTTGGAGCTGGCTTTGGAGCCAGCTTTGGAGATTGTACACAGGCTTCAGACCTTTGGGTTTTGGGGTACCCCCCCCCATTGCTCAGTTGTGGTGGAAACAGGCTCTGTATAATCTGGATTTGATGCATCAAGACCCCATTGCAGACCCCTTTAATGGGGTCCACAGGAAATCTGGATTATAGATCCTGAAGGACCCACATGATCCGGATTTTCCTAGAACAGGTGGAAATAAATGTGGTTCTAAAGGAGTCTGCAGTGGAAATGGGGTCTTCCTGCTCTGAGTCTAATGGGTCCTTAATGGGTCCCTAATGGGTACTTAGTGCTAATGGAAAAACACCCTTAAACTACAGTATTTCAGTAGTTTGAAATAATTGAACCCTGCATTAACACAGCTTACTGTTAATATGAAATTAGTGCTGATACAAAATTAACACTTAGAAGTTCATTCTTCCCTTTTCCCTTTACATCTTAAGCACCTACAACTAATTGTTTCAATAAATGGCTTAATCAGATTTTTTTTTTAAAAAATGCTACTTATTACTTCTATAATTGTAACTCAGTTTGCTTTTTATACAGTATTCGTAAGCCAGAATTTGCTGTGCCTGTTTGTGTTTCTACTATTTCAGTGTTAAATTTATGCATAGTTTATCAGACAGACAAGTATGGCTTTCTGTTGTTAAAAACATAAATGACTACTGCTGAAAAGATTACATTTTAGAGCTCAGGAATCCACAAATTCTGAGAAATGTATCAGTCCCTTGTATAAAATGTAGTAAATATTAATAAAGAAAAAAGTGGTTATAAACTTTAGGTATGTCTGTGTTGATTGGCTTAGTTTTAGTGGTATGTAGTATTTGGTATCTGCTAGTGTTTTTTTTAAATTCTTGTTTGAAAAGAGTGTTTTTGTATGTTTCACATGGGAGCTTTATGGCCATGAGTAGAGCTTTCTACATGGAAACAAAGTAACAGATTGAAGTGGTTTCAGGGCTTCAATCCCTTGGTAAATTAGCCAGCAGGCTAGCTTTTTTATAGATGTGCTAAACAACAGGTTGATGCCATTTGGGCTTTAGCAATGAGAATCACCTGAGGGAATAGGAAATGAATAAGAAGAGAGATAACATGGTGAGCATGACCATTATAGCAGGGCAAACGTCTGCCGGGGAAAATAAAGTAAGAGCTAATAAAGGGTGGGAAGGAGATATTTAATGTTAATAGTATGGTGTGTAATTTTTTTTCCTTGTGGTTGTGATTACAGATTAGAATATTCAATTATTCCACTGTGCTAAGGCTGTGTGAACTCAATATAATCAAACTGCTTCATAAAAAAAATTGAGCTTGCATTCATGAAGCTATAATTGTATGTGCTATTCACATGTAGAACAGCAATTAATAGAAAAGGTAAATGAAAATATTTGCTCATGGCAGTGCAGAAGAAATGTGTGTGTATTTTAAAGGTCAATTTAAGGCACTTACAGGTTTTTTTAGTGTACAAGGTAAAGGTTCTTTTTCACATAGATTTTGCATTTTATTTCATTTACTACTTTAAATGAAAATAATAAAATAGTGTTTATTGCAGAAGGGTAGCTGTGTGCCAGAATCTGTTTTTTTTTTCTGTGAACTTGCAGATTCTAAAATAAGAATTTGTTTTAATTGTGATATTGATATCTAACAGCAGGAAGCACCAGAGAAAAGTGATATGATAAAATCATTCAACCTACCTGTTAGCCTTTGAGGCCTCTCTCAGTGCTTTTAATTTTCTATTTATAAAGGGTTTTTAGGGATCAATATGTAGATCTGTTGATAATATTATATTTAATTAGAGTAATCAAAAACCGTGCTCTGAGCAGGACACCTGCCAGGGAGAGCTTCAAAAAGCAAGGAAGCAGCATGTGTTAGTATAGCCTCTTTTACTTGTCCATGAGCACTAATCTAGCAAAATTCCCAAATGGGGCAGGTAGTCAGCTATTTCATTGACTTTGATCTGGTTTGAGGGGCAGTTTATTTTCCCATAATGCCATTGATCAATGATTTCCTTTCAGCAGTGATGTAATTAAAGGGCTTAGTCGGGTTGTGCTATGTTGTCTTGCAATTTATTATTCCTGGGGATTTGAAGAAGATCGATAGGGTGCAGTGGCCCTGTGTTTAGACCAGACGAGAAGGGACCCTACTGATAGGATAAGGAATAAGGCAAGGCAAGAAAGAAACAAGGCTTCAAGACAAAAACAAGATTTAGAACAAGCTTTCCTACTTAACCATTGGGATTTTTGAGGAATATTTTGGTCACAAGAATAGTGCATTCCGATCATTTTATTTTATTAAATACATTAAGATTCATTTATGAGTATAGACTTCTGATCATTAATTGTTTCTAGAAAACAGACATGACTTTTAAAAATAGAAACCATTAATGTATCTGAGGGTTACAGGTTTTGATTTATACCTTTTATCCGTATATACCAAGCAAGCTCATTTTAAAGAAGGTAAACTCACTTAATGTCTACTGTTTTATCTTCAGGATACTGGAATAACCTTTGAAGAAGAAATCTGACGGTATTATACAATGTATAGGACAGCAGATCTAATGATGAATTAAAAATAGTTCTAAGGCACAACTGTTGATATTTAGATCAGACATTTAAATGATTTTTCACATTAGGCTTGAGGGAATATACTTATGATTTCCTTGTACAGCACTTATTTAGTAAGGGCACAAAACTTGGATCATTTTGAAAGCGATCCAAGGAACTATAAGTAAAGCTTCTGTGCTTGCCAATAGTAATGAATTCTTTAATGCTCTGCCCAAAGATTTTTGAAAGGCAGATGGTTGTGGAGCATTTCCTATATAATATGAATAGCTGCTGTTGAAACTGATGCCCTGGTTTTATCCTAAGAGTTTCATCTTGGAGAGCAACTCATATGTCTATATAATGTCTATAAATCTTAGAATGAGGGAGAATTACTAATCAAAGAAACAACAGCGAAAGTAGAAGTGGGAAAATTATAGTAAAGCTCCACAGGGGAATGGGAATAATAGTCCTAATATGGGTCCTTTTGTCTAAAAATGCATCAGATTTAGCAACAGCTATATACAAATACATAAGCTGAAAGATATTTAATAGAATATCACAGCATAATAGACATTTCCCATCTTAAATAGTTTTTATTGGTTTGATATACAGAACAATGAGCTACATTAGGCTTTTAACCACACTAGAGTCAAACTTTAAAGAAAGTGTAATTTTTATATAGCTTCTGATGCTAAATAATGCTGATTATTTATTATCTTGTTGCAGCTATATACAAAGATATAGGCATACATGTCTAGGCTGAAACCATTTGCTCAGAGTTATGAGACTGAAGTTTGGATTTTCAAGGTTCCAATTGAGTAAAATGCTTGTGTATATTATGAGATGTCCTTGGAGAAGGCTTTTTGTGCAGACAATGAATCTCACTTAAATTTTTGTTCAAGAAATAAACTGCTTGTTCACGCGTCCTTCTGTTTTTATAGTTTAATCTTCTAAACTTTACTTGCTTTTAATGCATTTAAGGATGTGATAGTTAAAGGAAATTAGCTGTAGAAAGGTCCTTTCCTGTGTCCAGAACAATCTATTTCTGTTAATAGTCCACAGTATGACACACCATTTTCTCAAAGCAACTGCTAGATTTTAAATAGGTATGACATATGTAGCTCCAAAATTAAACCGCAAATAGTAGATATAAATTACAAGCTTTCTATAGCATTGCTTCATCTTTCTTTTACAGCAAAATTAAATCCAGCACTTGTCCACTGAATCTGCTGTACTGTCAGGCAGGGCTAGCTGCCTGCCATAATATTTGAATGTAAGATCTCTGCCACCTATGTGATTCTATATATGTGTATATAGTAGCTGCCTGTTGTTTTGGAACCTTGCGCAGCTATGAAACATATAAATATGCTGGGCTTTCTGTTCCAAGTTGCTCCCAACAAGAAATGCCTTAACGCTGAGCTGAAATAAATCACTGTTCATCTTTTTAAAGAAAGAGTCTCGTGGTTATCCTTTGCCAGCCTGACATGTACACAGTATGGTTTAGAGGTTTTTTTAAAAAATTATTTTCTTAGGTATATTCAAAACCAAAAATAGTGAGTAAATTATTTAAGGTAAGGAGATTTAAGATAAAAATACAACAAAGTTTCTCATAATCTTTGGTTGCTGGTACAAAATATTCATTGTAGACATTTTTCAAAGTCAGCTGGACTTTTTGTCATTGTGCATGTTTTGTCACCAGCATTAACTTTTTTATTCCAATGTTTTCTTTAATGCCATCAGATCCTTCTGAAAGCCTCCCTTGTAATTTTTACAAGTGTAATAAGTCTCCCCCCCCCCGTGTTTGAGCCCAAATCTTTTACTACACTACCTTAGTAATAAGTGCTGTACACTCATTTCTTTATTGAAAAGATATCTACCAAGCTTTTCACATTTTCATTCTGTAGCAACTTTCATTTAAAAGAGCAGTTATGTCTACTGTTGTTTTGACTGCCCAAATTGACATGAGGGACATTTATAGATTGTCACTGTCCTCTTAATTAGTATATTAACTCTTGAGGAAGTAACAAGTGTCACTGGCCCTAAAATATCCATTCATAGTCAAAGTCATTTCCTGAAGTGAGAGATGCATCATTATCCTGCCCAGTTATTAACATGACTTGGTCACAGTGTCTGGCAGCACGATCTGCTGTGATGTCATAATCTTCATGCTTTTTCAAGATCAGCTTGTTAATACTTCCATCTAGTAGGCTTCTCCATCCATTTGAGTCCTTGCAGCAGGACTAGCTTACTTTAAATATGTCATGAGGTATCAACTGACAGCTGTCTACAAAGAGTTCTCATTCTGTGAGAGTGGAGAGTATTCCCCAGCCTGTAATGGAATTTTTCTTCCTAGTATCCCTACTATGATTACTTGCCTGGTACTGCCACTCGGTAACTGAAGAGCAGATCAAGAGAGCATTATTGTATTCTGTACTGTGAGTGTTGGCTTTAGAACCCACTGGTTTTGACCTTTCCCCCCTATCCTGAGAACAAAGGAGACATAAACACCTGAACATCAGCTGCCTCAGTGCCTTCTTCCTTTCACTGTCTGCAACAATTAGTTGCAATTTGCCTGGATCTATTCTAGTCTTCTTTCCCCAAACAGAATTTCCAAGCTGTTAACTGTTTCATCTCAGTTTATGGGCATTTGCAAACATTATGGACCTGGCAAGTCTTCTAGGGTTAATAGTGTCTTGCATCAACCATGTTCCATGGGCCAAACATCATCTGGGAGAACTGCAGTAGTTTCTGCTTCTCTTTCAGAATAAAGTAGTATACAGAGACTTTCCCTTCAGGACTTCCTCTGATTTGATTCTCCCACATCTTGGTCACAGTCAATGTGATGGGTTAGGTGCACAAGAACCCTCAAAGAGGGGCTTAGTGTCCTGCCCAATAGTATGTATCAAACCAGAAAACCATTTGGTGGATGTTCTGAGCAGGCGGATACTTGGAGGAACTAGACATATTCTCCTGTTGTTTTCTCTCAAATCCAGGCTACGTGGGGTTCTCTGCTGTTAAACCTCTATGTGAAATCTCTCAAGGGAAGATTCATGCTTTCGTTTTCTACCTCAGGGAAATTGAATTGACAGAAGTGGGTGCTCTATCCTATCTTAGATTGTATTCCTTTCCCCCATGGCTCTGAGTAAGAAACTGGCTCAGAGAATCTGCAAGGAGGTACTGTGGTCATCTTTGTGGAACTTTTCTAGTCAAGGAGACATTAACTTCCTCTCCTATTAGTCATGTTCAACCTGCCCCATTGTGACTACCATTAGTCTCCAACTTGTGCATTCGTTCAGCTGTTCTTCACCCAGACCTGTCCTGAATAAAACTGACCACTTGACTCTTGCATGCCACAGCCTGCACCATCCATTAGCTCCCCTTTAGCTTTCTCTTTTCTCCCTGTTGCAGTTTCTCCAGGATAGTCTCTCTTCTGGCTTTAAATTCAGTACTCTGAGGTGCCGAGCAGCAGCTTTTTAATTTTTCCAGATGATGTGGGCCTTTCTCACCAAATTTTCTGGAGTGAGGTTTAGTTCTTACCCCTCCCCAATTTCACTTGGGTTTCCATCCTGGCAACTCAA
Source organism: Aspidoscelis tigris stejnegeri (assembly GCA_023333525.1). NCBI lineage: Eukaryota > Metazoa > Chordata > Lepidosauria > Squamata > Teiidae > Aspidoscelis > Aspidoscelis tigris. The sequence continues at coordinate 25,555,541 of JALMGA010000002.1, read as the reverse complement.
TAGAGTGTTAAAGACACTTACGCAGATACTCTTTAAGCCATGTAGTGAGCTCTTTTAAATCTGTTTTTAGTCTTGTGACCTGTCGGGAGACTTTCAGGTACAGGGTACAATAAAAATACAAATCGGTCAATCATTAAAATTAGGTTCCCTTCAAGTTTTGACCTTCTAAGTAGTAATAACCTCAACTAAGTGAATGTCTGAACGCTCTACTATCTCAGTTAGTCCATGCTGGCTGTGGGAGCAGGTAGATGTCTGTGAACATGATTTCCATTTCCATTTCCATTTTTATTTATATACCGGCTTTCCAAAAATAAATTTCTGCCCAAGGCGGTTTACAACAAATGGAAAAAACATATAATATGAATACAATGATGGAGTGAGAGGGTGTGCAAAATGAGAAGGGATGGCAGGGCACAATTTGGTGGATGTGGAAACCTGTGATGGGAAAGGGGGATGGTCTCAGATGGAAAATGGAAGGGGGATAGTGAGGTGCATGGAGGGAAAAGAGATGGAAAATGCAATCCAGAGAAGCAGTAGGTGTGATGGGAGAAGGGGTAGAGGCCAGGGCATGAACATATACCATTCATCAAACTATGCCAGATTTGATGACAAATAGTTTGCTTGGCTTGTGTTTCAGGCTTGTTGTGAACCAAAATTTTGTTCAGGTTCAGTACAACAACAGTTTTTACTTTGTGTACATTCCTACATTGCATCAAAGACCATTCCAGAAAGGTGGGGACTGTACTGGGGGATTTCTCCACCATTTTTATCCTAGAGACTTACTGTGCCATGATGTGGAAGGTCCCTTCGCATTTTCAGATCCAGTAATACTGGATTTAGCCTTACCTTTAGCTTTGTTACATCCCTTGTGTGCCATGAGGTCTCTTGGACTGGGTCCACCAAGAAGGGACTGGTTGGTCACATACCCAATAACATTTTTCTCCGTGCACTTGTGCTGGAGACCTCTTAAGTTTTGGAGACACTATTTGGGAGGTTCTCTGCTCCTTTTTTGTTCTAGTCCATTTATTCTCCTCCTCAGATTCTTTTTCCCGCATCATTCCTCTGCCAAGAAAACCCTTTGGAAGTTCATTGGTTTTCAGTAACAACTTATGTTCTCTTATGTTCTTATGTTCTAACTCACATTGTCACTGTTCCATGACTCATACTGTCACTGTTCTGCTGTCATGCAAATTTGTATCTTCAGGTTAATCATTTATCTGAAATTGCTATGATTTGCTAAGGAGATTTCCATGGACCTTGATTGTTACATCAGTTACATTCTGTCTTATTTTTTAATTTAAAAGTCCTTGTACAGTCGTTTGACTTCCAAAATTCTATTTCATTACAAGAGTGCAGCAGTAATTACCAGCAAACCTGCCTGTGTTGGTGTCTTTGGCTTTGCTTGATGTAGTCCCAGTGTTACAACACTCTGAAAGATACCAGTCTTCTGTCAAGAAAAGGTCAATGGTCTAAAGTGTTGGTTTTAGTTCAGTTGTGACAGAATCATATGTTTATGTCTGTGAGAACTGAGGACTTCCCTACTCCCTGCAGATGGATTGCCTTCATGGAAACTATAAGGGCTTTATGGTCTGTATGCAGCTTTTAAATTGAGATCCGTTGAAGTCCTTCAAAGGCAACGTTAGACCTCTTCAGAAAAGGAAGCATTTGGCCTGGTAATTCATTGCAGACCTTTGTTTCCCAGTATAGGATCTCCTATGGAATGAGGAGATATTGGAGGATCAATATTGAAATAGGATGTCAGGTGAGATTTTAGTTTAATTGGTCTGCCTTCCATGAACCAATACAATTTAGTACTCTCCCAAGAACTGATTCAGTTGATCCAGACAATACAGGGCGGTTAGAGAAACACCATGAAAGCTACTGAAGGATGCCCTGACAGACTTTAAACAAAATTGTTACCATGTGATGTGACTGCAGAGCATGATTTAATATTTGTTGCTCCCCTCCCAGGCTGTGAGGTATGCTGAAGTAAGATGTTGACCTAACTCCTAGGGGAATTAGCAAGGTGTTCTAACACTGCCTTTGGGACAGGAATCATGGTTTCTTACTGTGAAACTGGTTTAAGAGACCCCATCCAGTTACTTGCATGTGCACACCCACACTTTTGCCAGTTCTGATTTGCCTATGGTTTGGGTTTATTAGATGACCTTTGGTTCATTTTGAGCATGGGAGAAAAATCCTCCCTGTTCACTTTGTTCACAGCATATAAGACTTTGGGCTTCTCTGTCATGTCCCCCTGACACTTCTTTCTAGACTAAAAATATCAGGACAATAAAACCTAAGAGAAGCCCTGCACATGGAGAAGTCCATGCACAGTGGCCCACCATATGCATCTTGGCATTCCCAAACAAGATAAGTGTGAACTCATCGCCTGCTTTCGACTCCCTACAAATATTATAAAATATGACTTTATTGTGCAATAAAAACAGAATACCAACATATTAACAACAGAAATTTGGATATATTCCTCATTGTTAATCTAATCACATATTGTCTGTTCTGAAGGTATAAGTATATATATGTCTATCACAACCCTTATCCTGCTGAAGCCAAACAAGTAAAGCAGTTATAAGCATCCACCCCAGAAGAGGTAGGGAAAGGTTGGGGGGTGGGGGGGAGAAAGGAATAGAATGTAGAGGAGTCCTGCCTGTCTCTGCAGTCTGGAGGCGGTACCTAGGCATCATGTATAGTAGCCATTGATATACCTGTCCTCCAGAAATTTGTCCAACCCCTTCTTAAAGCCATCGAGGCTAGTGACTGTTACCACTCCCTCTGGGAGTAAATTCCATAGACCAATGACCTCCTGAATGAAGAAAAATACTTCCTGTTTGTCAGTTCTAACCTTCCTGCCTATCAGCTTCATAGAGTACCCCCTGGTCCTAGCATTGTGACATATAAAAATAAGAAAATAATGGTTTTTCATCTGAGTGGCAGATGCCAGACCTAAGGTAAGATAGCAGAATCCTCTTTAGAAAAATGAGAGAGACCCCAGTAAAATCAGAGGATGTAGGGCTCACACCGCAATACATCTTGATGGGTACAATAACTGGGACTGGGAAGAGTTGACCAGTGAGTGCTTGAATAGTGGTTTGTTAGCTAGTTCATTGGGGTGACCGGTGAGCAGGGACTAATTCTTTAGCCAGTTGAGCCACCCACTCATCCCAGTCGCTCCCTCTCTGTCCTGCTACAACTTTAACCCCATATCTGTTAACTTCCATTCGTGCTCACAGTGATTCTGGTACTTTCACTTCATTCACCTCTTCTTTTTACTCTACATAAAATTCTTAATATTGTTAGTAGGGAGATTTTCCTGATACAAATTGCACCACCTCAGTATAAGTGTGCCATTGTCTGTGATTTACTGTAAAATGCTGTGTCTGTTGGCAGGACAATGTCAAGAAAGGGGGCTCAGTTTAGGACATGACATTTCTGAGACCTACTAGACTGTGCTATAAATATCAGTATAACAGTAGGTTATATTATTTCCCTTTCATATTACTGATTGATGGGACCTGAGAGTTGAAGCTGTGATGGTAACCAGGAGTTATTCCAGGACCCTCTGTAATAGTCTCTCCTGTGATAATTATAAGGTGTCCTTTCAGAATGAATGTTTGTTTCCCCCATCCTTGATTTTAATCATGTTTTTATATACAAGTATTATGATTTTAGGTGCTTTTATTGTCTATGCAAACCACTTTGAGATTATATTTTAATGAGAAGTGGTATATAAATATTTTAAATAAATAATATATTGAATGCTGTTGATAAGTCATTGAATAGGAAGAGTGAGTGTTTTTAATGGCAGTCACTAACAGATTTGTTTGCAAAAATGCAAGATTATGTTAAATAATTTGCATTCCATATGCTCTGGTTGATAATACTGAATAGATATGCTTACAATATATATTGGAATTGATGTCCATTTTCTTCATAGATCTGTATATTCCTTTTTTTAAAAGTCAAATCTGTTATCTGCATGATTTTCATTTCTGTGTATATCTGACATTTTTAAATGGAAGATGAAAGTAAGGTTCATGCTTTAGCACAGGACTGCTTACATTTTCAGGAATACTGTCAGACTAAATTTGATCTTTAACAGAATAAAGGAACATCATCTGTCACGTTTAATAAATAGATTGTAAACTAGTGAGTTTGAATTGTAGCTGTTGCAGCGAGGAGGAAAACGCAAGTGATGTGATATTGAAAAATGTAGCCAATTAGGTCATTTGCTGAATAAAATCTGAAAAATTCATCCATCGATGTGTGCAGTCTATCTCTTTAGCTAAATGTGAGATAACATCCCAAAATTTAGTTCATAATTGTATGTTAGAACCATCAGGCCTTATACCAATCTGTTATGGAAGTATGTCTTTTATTCTTCTGAGACTATAATCTGTTTGGAGCAAAATTAAGAAAATTATTATTCAGTTAAGCAGATAATTTTAATTTTTAAAATTTATCTTTTCACAGAGGAAAAATAAACATTCCAAATAGTTAAAGAAAATATAAAAGTTTAAGTACCATTAAAAAAAAAAGAAATACCCAATAAGATTCATTTTCTTCTCAAAGTTCAGCAAACTGTGTTTCACAGGTTCCCTGAAAAAGATATTCAGAAGAGCCATTCCTGAAAGTTGCTCTCCATGAAAATGAAAAACCCAACTATCTACTTCGGAAAACCACAACATTCAGCTTAAAAGTCAAATATATGCACGTTCCGTCATACACGAGATGGCTACAGAAAGGACATACCCACCATTCCCACCACCATCAAGTCACAACAAACTCAGAAGGCCATCGGATGGCAAAGAGGAAAGTCCTCTCTTAGAAAGGACCCATTCCTTAAAGAGTGAATGAGTTTCCTCTTGCATTGAGGGCTCTCTTCTGGGGAGAAGTAGGGATTTATGGTTGTCGGTGATTCAGTTATTAGAAATATAGATAGCTGAGGGCATGGTGGGTGCGTTTTGCAGATAATGACTTGCCTGTTTGATGCAAAGGTTATGGAGTCACGGGCCATCTAGATAGGATGCTAAATAGTGCTGGGGAGAAGACAGCTATTGTGGTACATGTGAGCATTACAGCTATCCAGACATGAAGTTGGGAGGTCCTGGAAGCTAAATTTAGACAGAAGGCTGACAGCCAAAACCTCCAAGATATCTTCCTCTGGAGTGCTACCAGTTCTTTTTAAAGTGTTTAGAAATTATCTCTGGGACCAGGCATGACTAGTGGAATAGCCAAGTTTGCTGACAGCACTAAATTGTTCACAGTGATAAAATCAAAAAGGCACCGTGAAGAACTCCAAATGGATCTCTGCACATTGAGGAACTGATCATCAAAATGTTAGATGCTGTTCAATATGAACAAGTGTAAAGTTGTGCATATTTTAACTAAAGGTCCTAACTACTGATGTACACTAATGGAATCAGAGCTAACCAAGAACGAAATCTTGGAGAAATGGTAGAGAATTCAGTGAAAGTGTCAACACTATGTGCATCTACTACAAAGAAAAATAGGCTGGTGGCATGTTAGAAAAAAACTGAGATGTTAATATTATAATGCCCTTATAAGAATTGATGGTGTGACCACATCTGGAATAATGGGTGCAGCTTTGGTTACAACATCTCAAACAGGATATAAAGAGATGGTTCAGGGAAGGTGACTAAAGTGATCAAGGGGTTGAAGGAGCTTTCTTACAAGAAATGGTTGCAATGTTTGAAACTTCTTAATCTAGACACAATAAAAGTGTATAAAAATATGCCAAGTTTTTCTCTGTTTTCCAAAATACTAGAAGCAGAAGTAACTCCATGAAACTGAATCCTGGAGGGATCAGAATAGCCAAATAGAAATTTTTACACAACATGTAGTTGAACTCTGGAATTCAATACTACAGGATTTGAAGTTGGCTACTAGCTTGAATAGTTTCAAAGATTTGGACCAGTTCATGGAAGTCAAGGCTGTTAATGGCTATTAGTCCTGATGGCAGTAGGAGATGGTATTCTTTTGAAGGCCAGCCGCTGTGAGAGTAAAGGCAAGTTTTCTTGTGTACCTGTTTGGCCACTGAGATTTGATGGACCATGGGTCTGATCCAGTGAGACATTTTTTATGGTCAAATGTATAAAAACCTCTTCACAACTTCCATACAAAATAAGCTATACAAGTCATGGATAAGGACTTTACTAAAGTAGTGGGTTAATAATCAAGAAGCTGAAACTGCATACTGACATATGCTCTATGAGCAAGCCAGATGTTTGTCTTGGAATTTGGTATGGTGTTGTCTCTAAATGGGGTTGTGTCCCCTTGAAAAGGAACATAAGTATAACAACTTCTATAGGAGCATGAGTATAATCTTGCTCGAAACCTAAATGGTCGTTGTCATTTGGAGCACCTATCACGAGTTTTGAGTAACTATTCCTGGGGCTAGATCAGCCATCATTGGTAATGGAATTGAACTATGTGAGTCAGTCTCAAAGTTCATCAAGAATAAAACAACTGCATCTGGATAACTGAGGTTAACTGTCTATCATAAGAAAGTTATGTCACTGTTGAAGAAATTGGTTTCCATTTCATTACCATGACAGGTTTAAGTTTTGTGGTTGTCCAAAAAATAAAAACAAAAACATGTGACTTTTTCATTTTTGATCTTGTCCAATCTTGTGAGTGTGAAGCTACACACAAAAATATAAAGCATTTTAAAATTTTAAAAATGGGCTCTTCTACTTCCAAAGTATCCAATTTTTTGTGTGTTCACCAACAGGAAACAGATTTTCTGTGAGTTTTCTAAGCACACTGTTGGAATTTTCCATTTCTAGTCACATGAAGAAGCTCTGACCATTTCCCACTGTCTCCCTCGCCTGCTAAACCCAATTGGTCAATCATTTTCCGTGAATTGCTTATATTCTCATGGGTTTCTGTTTATCAAAGAAATAAAGAACTTCAGCCAAAACCATTTCTTTTTTGAAATGTACTGTGAAAGGAAGTAATGTGGCAATGTAGTGAGAAAAGATCTCACAGCACCAGAGATTTCACATAGACTGGATCACATATATGGGCTACGAGTGGAATTTACAGCCATTGAAAAGGATGCTAGCACTGTCGGCTTTGACTGGGTGAAATTCTAGAGGTGGGTAAACATGAACACGTGTATTGGTCAGGCTGTTTTTGAACAATAAAAGGAATGTCTTTTGCCCTGTCCATAGTCCTGCCTTCAAAAGCTCACATGGAAAAGAAAATGCCCTCTTAACACAGCACATCAGGAGGTAAATTGAATTCTTACTGGCTTTCTATCCCTTTTCATAGAAGCACTTTTCTGACAAAATTTCATGGAAATGGCCATATTTCAGGTAATGAATGTTTCCTTAAATACGGATTGTGCAATGAGTGTAGAAGCCCCGAGAGACATGCTGATAAGATTTTCTTTGTTGTATCTCTGGCTGCAAGATATATTTGGCAACTACTAGGGGTGAATTTTTGTTGTGGTGGTGGTATCCCACTTGTGAGTGGTTGGTGTCAAATTTGTTGAACTTTCAGCAGGAGCTTAAAATGATTATGTTTGCTCAAGGATTTGCAGGATACTGATGAGCTACCATTCTGCACATTCTCTTGTGGTGTTATTGGAAAGAGTGGTAGATATACAATGATGGGCAACATACAAACATTTTAAATAAGTAACACATAGGACAGTGCATAGAACGGTCTCTGCACTGTTTTCCAAGTTTGCAGAAAATTGTAAAACTTTGAAATGGTGTAAGTGTTCTTCCATAGGAAACAATATTAGAAATGCATTGAGTTCTTTAGGAATTCTCCTATGCTATATTTGTTTGCAAGTACACCTCATTTTAAAAGTCAAACCTTCCTGAACTTAACCCAAAGGATGGAGTTCTCCAGTGGCAATTTCTGTTTTCTTCCTTTCTCATTGGCTCTGATGCATGCACTTGGTCAGCACCAGACAGGGTTATAAAGGTGGGCACCAGCCAACTCAGAAAGGAAAATGTAATAAACTGATAGATCTGGAAGAAGCAAATTGTTAGAAGGAAGCAAAAGTACCAGCCAGCCCACCCCCAAAACTGCAGAAGAACACAGCATTGAGTATACAAGTAGAAAAATATTGGGAGCTAAGTAAATTCATTCTGGTCAACAGGCTACTATTTCATGCGACAGGAGAAAAGTATTACTTTTAAGAGACAATAAAGCAAAATAAGAAAAAAGATGGGCTGTGGAATGTACGAAAGACAAGGTATTAAGAGAAAAGGAAGAATAATAATGTTACTATCTCCACATGTTACTAACCAAGCCTTCCTATTTTTGCCTTTGCATCGCTGTTCCTCCATAGGCTTCCTACCCCACCTCAGACAATGGGAGTGCGGTGCCCCTGCCTAGAATGGATTTAAATCACATGAAGCCAACCTTGGATCAAGAAGATGGCAAGGCAGTTTGAACACAGTCCTATAAAGCCAGTTATAAGTGGGAAAGCTAGGGCACCAAAATAGTGCTCAGAACATTCCAACTGAGAATGGGGCTGTTTTGTTCCAAGCTCAGCATTCCTGAGTTCAGTCTTTTGTGTGTCTGTCTGTCTCACATACACACACACATACCAGCACACTTAAGAGAGCACAATACAAATAGCACAATACACAATTATTCTGTTGACAGCTGCCACTTTGGATGAGCATCTGTGCAAGGTAGATGAAGCATCCCATGTAGCAAATGGGTTAAAACACTGAGCAACATAAAGGGAATTATAAAGTGCCAGTTGTTGGTTTGGGGATAGGAAATAGAGAGAAAGAAAAGATACTGTAGCAGTTATTCAGATTTTAGTAGGAATATCAAATACTATCAAGTAGTTAAATGCTTTTAGTAATACAAATGGGAGTTCTTGGATGAATAATTACAGATTGAATTCACAGATTATCTCATGATGTTTTACATCATGATCCCCCTTTACTTGCTTCAGCTAGTGTAGCTCATATTTAAACCAGCAGTTCCGTGCCATTTCCTTTTCCTTTAGGTCTGCAGTATCTCCCAGACCATTGCTGGTTGCTTTGACCACAAGGTGGGAACTATTACTTTAAATACTAGTCAGTTAATTTACCGAGGAACCATTTGTTTTATCAGGATTCAATTGCAATTTATTCTCATTTGACCCATTATAGGAACAAAAACCTAAACGATGCCCTTCCCTAAATTCACTAACATGGAAGAAAAGAGCAGCATGTGACTCATGTGTTTGTCACATCACAAATTCCCTTCTCATAAATACTTGCTACTGGTGGCAAAACATAACCCTGAGAGACTTGAGAATTTAATTTCTTTGTCTTCTAAACTTTCTGTTTATGCCTTCCAGTTGCTGTTTATGTTTTTGCTTGCTTCTTGGCACGCTTGCACGTTATTACACTATTTAAATTGTCTAATGGACTGATCTCACCCATTAAGCTGTCATTTTTCGTTTATGCTTAGTTTAAATATTCTTTTCTCCATTGATTGTGACATGCATGTCTCAGCTGCCATGTTCATCTGAGAGTGTGTGCAGTGCTGTATGGAAACATGGAGAATGCTTATGAAGACGTTGTCCTGGGAGTGAGAGGGGAAGGACCAGGATGTATCTTAGACTATGTCAGGCAGGGCTAGCTGCCTGCTATAATATTTGTATGGGATTCTGTATATATGTATATAATGGCTGCCTGTTGTTTTGGAACTGACAGTTGACTCCCCCTCCCTGCTGAGGTCAAGTGATACATTTCTGTTGGACGGTTTTGGCTCCAAGTTTAAATTGGTTTTGAAAAATAGTTATTGTCCATTGGTTAAGGACCAAACCCCGCCCAGCTATGGAACATATAAATAATCCAGCTCCACCCGCACACGACAAATAAATCCAGATTAATAGGCCCTTGACCTCCATCTTTTGTCTACAGCTAGACTAAGGGCCTTAATCCAGATCACAGAGGTGTGCAGATGGCGTGCCTCTGTGACCTTAAATTACTGGGAGCAGCTATTAGGTGATCTGACATAGTGCTTCACAGAAAAACACCCCCACCCAAGCAAACTGTGAAGCTAGGAACTTTCACTTCTAACCTAGAAGAGGCTTGGGCAAGATTAGAATTGTCTCCACGTGGTCCAGATTAGTAAATATGCAGTTAATTCAGATCTACTGGTCCAGATCTACATTAGGTAAGAGCAAAAATGCCCTTTGTTGTTACCCTTAAGTTTATCAAGATACCAGTGTCTGTCTTGTTAACCTTTATGCAGCAATTGGAATAGTATTTCTCATTAGCCACAAACCTTGCTCTGTAACCTTTTGTTCAGTTTTAATGTTTATTATCTTTTCAGATTGATCAACAGCCACAATTTATGTTTGATCACAAGTTTTTTTAATGATCTTCAGTTATATTCTGAACTGCTAGTTTACTGTTCAGCATCATCTTTCCTTTTTATCTGGTTATTTATCTTATAAATGCATTTGTTGCTTTCTTGCTGATATTAAAGAGAATAGCAATATCACCTAAAACACTGAATTTTATCACCTGCATATTTCATTTTCTCATCTGTTCTTAAGACTTTTTTCATCAACCCATTGTTTCTTCACTTTTCCTCATTTGTAGCCTCTCTTTCTTCAGCTTAACCACCCCTGTTTCATTACCAGTTCTTTGAGCCTGTCACCTTTATTTGATTGCCTAGGGTTTTTTTCTTAATAATCTTTAATTGGTCTCCTGGTAGTTTTATTTCACTTAAGCAGCTTCCAAATTTTTCCTCTCTTCCCTTTCCTATAGGACATCCACTTGATTGCACATATCAAGTGGTTTTCTTCTTGATCAGCTTCTCCTGGCCTGATCAATTTGTAGTGGTATGTTAAGGCACTAGTAATTTGTAGAGCCACTCAGTAACTTTGCTGCTTCTCTGGATTCTTTTGGAATATAACAGTCCTTGTTGATATTCATGTGCTTTAGCCTAGATTGCTTACAGTTTTAACGAAATAAAAAAGGTGGAAAGCAAAGATGCCCTCAGACTGAGCTTAGTTCCATCCACTATTCTAGGTTTTCTGTTTCCTATTCCCAGGATGATGCCAGGAATTGAATCTGAAGACCTTCTTCTGATGCAAAACAGGTGCTAAACCAATGATCTACTATACTGGCATTCCTTTTAGCCAAATAACTATAGCCAACCAAAAGAAAAAGATATCGTTTGCTGCCTGTCTGTCTTTTCTGTCTCTTGCAGGCCGTTATCTTTATTACACTTACATGTTGTCTTTGCTTACTGGGCATATGAACTTGGCCATCTTTTCCACTAACATTGTAAAGACTAGTCATATCTCCTGTGTGTAGAATGTATTGCATATGTCAGTTTTTCAACTTTCCAGGTTTTTAATTTCATTTTCTAAAGATCAGCATTTTAACTTGTTACCTAGAGTACTGCAACATTCTACAAAAAAAAAGGCATAAAGTACTGTGAATTTCAGAGAACAGATTTAATACCCAATCCTGCAAGCTGCCAAAAACCCTGAAAACTATTGCTAATGCAGTTGCTATGTTTGCCTAAGAAACTCATGATTTATCAGGATGTGCATGAGCAGCAATGGGTCTTGAGTGTTCTTTTCTGTTTTTATCATTCTCTTCAATTTGCACATGGTTTGTCAGGTTACCTAAATCCGAGTATATGGGTGGTACCAGGAGTAGCTTAAGTAAGCCAGTTTCACAGTTCTTTTATTAGGCAAATAGTTTGAAATTAACTATTGTTTCAACCACAGTTTGTCATACCATTTAGTTTGTCAACAAACTGCAGTTAATGGAATGTAGAAGTCATAGCAGGTGAGAGTAGAATAGATACTTCATATCTTTGCAAACACTGGGGGTTCATAAGCCTTGTTATCAGACTGAACCCCACTTCAGGTTCAGAGTTTGATCCAGTAATGAGCTGAAATTCTGGGTGTTCACAAGTAATCAGTTTGGCTGGTTTGGCCTTCATCTATTCCTTTTGTTCTGCAGTCTCCCTCCTTTTCCTCTTGTACCCATTGCCCTTTCCTTCTCCCCTCATGCTCACAGCCACCCCCCTCTTCCCTTGTCCCAGTATGTCAAATACCTTCTAGCCCAGGCTGGATCACTGTTGCCAACTGCATAGTCCTTTCAAAAGCTTATCAGTACACTCACTCTGGCATAGGCATTTCAGAGGATCAAGGACTTTTTTTATCTCAGTCTTCGTTTATTGCAGCAATGGTTGGGAGAAGTCTGTAAAATGCCTGCTTGTAATGATACTTAATACTTCTCACCTGAGGAAGATTTTATAAACTATGTAAACTATGTACCTACCTCATTGATGAAAGTGTCCTGTAACTTAATTTGGCATTGTATTAAAAGCAAAATATATTTTGTCAACTGGCAGAATAACAGAAAAACAACAATCTGTTAGTGTAGACAGAAAGGATTGTCAAGATCAGTTGTGCCTAGAACCAGAACTAACCAGCTGACTTGTCATGCTTGTCACATGAGGCTTAGGTTCATCAAATCCCTTCTGCTCACATATATGCCCTGTCCTCTTCTCATGCCTGCATCTCCCCCGCTTCTTATATTCAGGGCCTTTCAGCAGATGGAGGTGTGCACATCCCTCTACTCTAGAAGACCTATACCAGGCAAAGTGTCCTAAATGGTGTTTGTGCAGCTGGTGCCAAAAGTCCAGCTTGGACCAGGAGGAATTTGAGGAGTGGACATAAGGAAAGAAGAGGGGAAGACTGTGGGAACAAAGGCAGAATGGGTATGAGAAAAAGGAAGGAGACAGCTACACAAAGGGAGGAGAGGCCAAACGAACAAGGCAATTCTTTGTGAACAACTTCCCAAGGATTGCAGGGAACCCTTTCTTCTAGAACCAGTTTGGCACATTCCTATTAAGAAACTAATTACTTAATCTGTAAAACCAATCTTATCAAAACTGATGCTTCCTTAGTAAAGAAAATATGTGTTGTTTTTTCATTCCATAAAGTAGTGTACTTTAGATTTTACAGCATGGGGTTTATAAGATGTTACTTTGTTTTAAAAACCTGTTCTAATAAATTGGTTTCTTTCTGAAACATAACAAAAATAACAGCTAAAAATAGCATTACAAAGCATGTTAGTTATATTCTTAATTGTTTTGACCATAGAATTAATTTTAGAGTCAAAGAGGGCATTGCTTTTTCATCATTTCTAGCTCAGAATATTCAGCATGTCACAGATGTTCATGAATAATGTCCATTTAAAACTGTTGGCACGAGTGCTGGTGAGTTGGCTAGATGAATTAAATGTTGGGGGGATCTGACAGGCAGCACGCTGCTTTGTGATCATTCCAAAGTTCTAATAATCTCCCTCACCTTCTCTATCTGCCACTAATGAAAGAGAATAGGTGATTGCACCTCAGGCTATGTTCTGTGCCTAATGACTCCTCCAAAGGCAGATTTATGAAGAAAAAATTAACTTTGAATGAGGATTGAATTGGCCCTGACAGTCTGATAGACTGTGACACATATTCTGTGGCAAAACAGACGTAGCCCTAATTGATTATCAATATTTTAAGCAAAGTGATGAAAATAAGCATTAAGTGATGAGAAACACAGTCTTAATACAGTAGGCAGTAACCAGGATTTTGAGTCTTTGGGGAGGTTGCCACTGGTTGCTATTACCCACCTTTATCTTTCTTTCCTTTTTTCTTTTTTAATGATTCTGTCCTTATGTACATTGTCCCTTTCTTGTACATCTTCTCTTTCTTTACAGATCATTGATTATAATATTAATATTGCTAATTTACATCAATTTAATTAGATGTGAATAGTAATGCTTTGTATGCTGTAGAAATACATTATTGTACATAGTTCTGTACTCAAAACATTAGAGGTTTTTGTTCTTAAGGTACACAGGAACTGATATTCTTTAAACTGTTGCATTTTTGCCGAATACTGAGTGCAACAGAAGTTTTCTAACCATTTTATTAAAGAAAATGTTTTGAGAAACCATTGCATGATATTACATGAAAAAGTTAATCTTTGTAAAGAGTAAAGTTTCCTGAGCCATATGAGAAGGAATCATTGTTGCCTTTTGGAAAACAAAAACAAAAACAGATTATTAGAGCTGATTAGTTTCATTTTTAATTTTGTATGGGTGTTACTCTTGGTAAAAGATCCCTGTGATTACATACTGTTACTATATTTGTAACACGCAACGTGACTCATTTTTCAAAGTTTTTGTTCTGAACTCTAATGTATAGTTTATATTTTAATAAATTAATGCACAGGATTTATATCTCAAAATGCCTTCCTGAAATGCAAAAAACTGTTGACAATCACAAGGGAATAATCTAGTAAATATTCAAAATTATGACGTTTCACCAGCTTATGTTAGCAATAACCAATGAGTGACAAACAAATCGCAGTGTTCATTTTTCAAGGTTTTCAGTCGACTTCCTAGAAAGTCTCGATCTTCAGTGCAGTCATTACAATTTACATAAATTACTAATTTAATGTAGTGAAATTGAATATTTATGGATCTTCTTTCTCCTATAAGTGATATGGCAGATAAGATTCAAATAACTGAAGATATACAAAACTTAAGATGTCACAAGCATAGATTGCTTGTTCTGCCATATTCTTACACATTATGTTAATTATTTTCAATTACTGAGTGGATGATACAGCTGTTGATTATGGAAACTTATGCAGTACTTTTTATTTTATAATAACACAAGAGTTCATGTATGATTATTTATCAGAATGGTCTTCTATGTAAAGGTCTTAATGTATTTTTGTGCTACATTATAATAGAATATAAATGAATTCCTAACCATGAATAATAAATATCACCTTTTTGCGTTTTACAAAATTATGTATATGCTTTACAAGTATTAAAATATTTATTAATATTTAAAGAAAGAAAGTAGCACAATTGTTTGAGGACTTAAATGTGGGGAAAGAGGAGTTGGAAGGCTTTTTAAAATTGTACTTGCTTTGCTATTGTCTAAGTGTTTTTATTCTTCCTCTGTGCTAGTAGGGGTTCCCTTTTTATCAAGGCTAGAGTAACAGTTCAAAAAGTGTACACAGCAAGTTTACCATGTCACTTAATTCAGCGTATTATTAAGTACTAATTTTAAGTTGTCTTTGGGGATTTCATATCAAGCAAATGAGATTGTTGATAGATAACTCTGGATAGTTGAAAATGATTATTTGATAGCACAAAAAAGTAGATTTAATGTAAATATCTAAAAAAAGGTAATATTGCAGCATACTTTTAAGTCACATTTAGAGCATGAAAGATCACTTTTTAACCAATTATTCTATTTTATAACTTCATCATTGTCGTTACTGATATTTTAAAGGTAATTACATGTAAAAGTTTAATGCTGCCAACATATACATATTGAGTTACCGTAGTTATAAATATTCTGAATATTTTTTCATTCTTTTTAAACTGATCATTTAGTTTTAAAGTAAGAAGATAGCAAGTCTTTAAAAGGAACGTTTTTCCAAATATATTTAGTCTTATGAAAGTATAATGGAAATAAATCACATCTGCTTCCTTGAAGCAGTCATTCTTTTTCCCTAACACCAATTTAAGTAAAAAAGCCTTATTCTTATGTTTAAAAATTCTTTGCTTTAGCATAATTTTATTCTGATATGGATTTTCACAGTTGAAATTATTCATGGAACATGTGCATCAAAAGGTTTTAATTCAACTTATTACAGTACTTCAAGAATAGACAGACCCTTAAAACAAGTGCTTTATCTGTTCCCACATTTTTTTCATTCTAGTAGGCAGAAACAGCATGCTTAAATACAGATATAAATTATTCTAGTTGCGCCATCTAGTGCATATTCAGTTCTTTGTGAGTGACAGTTTTGTGATTTGATCATCCAAATCAAAAAGTAATTAAAGTGAACCAAATACTTAAAAGTGCCTAAATATATTTGCTGTTTTTCCAAATGTCATGTTCATTTTTCTAAAATTAATCTTGAAAAAAATAAGATGATTTACTGAAATTGTGAGCCACTAAAACCTTTGAGAAATAATTTATGTTTATGCTGATTTACACTGATTGAACACATATCTAGAAAAATTATCCACATCACTGAATCCTTTATTTTAGCTTTTTGCCTTGCACTATATTTAGCGCACTGCCTCTGGAATAATTAGCCACCTAAAGCATATTCTGATAACTCTCATACAGCCTGTTTCTAGTGTAAGTTATAGTCACAGTAGAAATAATGCCATCTTTATGAAGTGATGATCAAACCCTTGAGGAAATCCAGGATATCTAAAATGTTATAAACCAGATTTTCAATACTTTGCATATGTTCTTGGGAGGAATCCACACTGAATTCAGCATGACTAACTTCTATATAAGCCATACATAAAAGTTATAGCAGGACTAAAGCGAAATATAAATGCGTGCCCTTTTGAAACTCGCTGAAAGAGAAAAATGTTTTCACCTTATATGCAAGAAGTCTGGCTTCAGATTCAGTAGTGTTGGTTTGCTTTAATTTGATCTGATTGCTCATCTTAGTTTTTGTACTGTCCTTGTGTAGGAGTGAATCTGAACGTTAACTGTATGTCTTCTTAGTGCATAGTAATCCCAATTTATTTCTTTTACTTAGAAATATGTACAGAGAGAAAATATATAAGGGGCAATGTTTTGTAGCTAGCTTTGCTTTTTCCAGCATAATTCTGTACTTCAGCATTTACATTGAATCAGATTTTGTTGTAATAATTATCAATAGATACCATTTTATATGAACAATTATAGCATTGATAGTTACTGTCTTACATAAAGGAACATTTGTAAAATTGTTGATAATGATCAATTTTGTCTCTTCCTAAGTGAGGAAGTACATTCGTGTTGCTTAAAATATCTTCTTACAAAGCTTCCTCATTCTGCACAGAATATCTAGGTTTTGATTTTTAAAGAAAGTTTGTTCAAAAAGGACTCAAGAATAAAGTCTCTAGAATAAAGTCATTTATTCTGTTTCAACTGTGGAATGATTTCTGTATTCAAAGTTTCTGCTGTTTTGTTGTCTTCTGTGACACATCCATTTATGGACCAAGTTCTTATAATTAGACTTAATAGCTGGGTGTTTATTTCACAGTTTCACAGTTTTGTTAAAAAAACCTGCTACAGAATGTGTTGTATTGTAGTCTTAACAGTGTGTGAAGATAATCACTGAATATGTTAACATGTGGTGTATATAAGTATAAATAGCTATGTCTAAAATATGTATTGTATGAATTACAGTTCTTCAAGGATTTGCAGATATCACATAATTTCTGTTATTTCATTACAGTTAGCTAAGATTAACATATGGAAAAGAAGACAGGATTCCTGTAACTTTACTAGAAGTCCTGTTCCCATTTCCATATGGTAACTCTAAATTAGCAAGGTGTATTGTCTTAATCTGATGTCATACATTGTTTGGGTATGTCCTTTTTTGTCTTTGGTCTGGAAGAATTTTCCCTTAATTCATGTGGTGTCTTTGTGCTGTGCAGATTTCCTTTAAACTCCAGTGTTTTCTTTCTACCATCTCACATACCATCTTCTATATGTAAAAGAAAGAGGATGTATGCATTTTTGTAACCCATTATATTTATTTTTTAAAAAACTTGTGAAAATTAATTATTAGTCTCAAATGAGCTACACGTATGTATTTAGATTACATATGCAAGGCAGCTTATGCAACATTCATTTCCTGTCGTGATCCTTATAGATCATTGTATTCTCAGATTCTACATACCATAATTTAAAAAATGCAGAAGGAGAGTAGCTTTTATGAAACAGTTTCGGACTCTAGTCTGGCCAGGGGTATGTGAAGATCTATTGATAGATAGCTAAATGATTTGCAGTAGATCAGAAAGATTGCTGAATCCTATGAATAGCAGCAACAAAATTGTTCTCTTAAGCTAAAATACTCAGATGAAAAAGGGTGGGATTACCACGAGTGAATTTTTGTATGAAAAAACTGGGTTTATTTCAAGTTCTGGAAGGTAAAATTCCTAGGCTCAGAATTCTTTAATGAAAAGCAAGTTAAATCCTGAAAATCTGATCACTTCTGCTCTAGGCTGTAAGGGAGTAGATTGATTGAAAGAATATATCTTGAGATAATGGGCGTATCCTTGTATGTTTTACAATGGATTGTATATAAAACAGCTGCTGCCCTCAGAACTATGTACAGTGAGGTTTAGGTTTGAAGTGCTGGCTGTGCATTGATCTCTGCTGATCTCCAGAGTGTGGAGGGGGGATTCTTAACAATTCTTACTTTTCTTATGCTCTGCTGGTGGCAGTCTTTAAAAGAAAAAGGAAGGTTCTGTTCTAAATGAATGCTGAATGGATGTATATACAGGATGTGGGAAAGGCATCTCATTGAACACCACAGTAAAAGAATTGAAGTTGTTAGGGAATTTTTGATCTTCAGAACTCCGTATCACTGTTTTTATAGGTTTTAAGTAAAGATACATTTGATTTGGGATTTACATACAAGTGTAGACTTGTTTATTTGCTGGAAAAAAGAAACAGCAGCATTTATTCTCAGGATATCAGCTATGTCATCTTAGACCATTAAAGGCAGAAAACATCATTCTCTGCACATTTACTTGGAGCCAAATATTCTTCCAAGACATGTCTAGCCATGTCAGTTTCTGGGATAAATTATAGTTCTTCAGGTTCTTTCTGATTGTCTTACTTTTGTTGACCAGCTCAACTGATGAATGAATCAACACAAAAATATAAACTTGAAAATATCATTAAAATTTCTATTGATATAAAATCGTCTACAAAACAGACAGTGTAGACTAGAGTTTTTTTAAAAATCCATACTTAACTTTTAGATAACAGTCTCCTTTTACAATAATGATTTAGCAATTTTTCAAGAATATAATGAACTGTTTCTATGCAGGAAACAAATCATTTATGAAGAACAAACTGGCATAGTGAAATAAATCAAATTTAAGCTTAGTAGTTTATTGAATCTAAATTTTGCCCGGTTTGCCCAAGAGCTATATATAAGCAATCCATCTTGTGCTGATAACGGAGGATCTTGAAACCCACCCAATGTTTGCATTATTAAATTTCAGTGTAATGAGCTTTGCTAATACATACTGAAGATGGTTGTAAGGAATGGAATGTGAATCTGAGCAGGATAATTTGAAAGAAACATAAGCTGAGCATTTTACATGACTCAAGGGGTATAGCTACAATTACACGTATAACCAAAATTGAATTTAAATGGAATTTCTATTATCCTTACCCTGCTACTAGAGAGAATAAAGTGTAAATGAAGTAAAAGTCTTTACAGCTAACAGTGGTTTGTTTTTATTATCGAATTTAATAGATTCTTGTAAAGATATTGCTGGCAGAAAAGTTTAAATATTTCATGACTTTAAATGTAGTCTAAGTATGTCTAAAAGCATCTAAATGGAAACAGATGTC
Organism: Aspidoscelis tigris stejnegeri; assembly: GCA_023333525.1. NCBI lineage: Eukaryota > Metazoa > Chordata > Lepidosauria > Squamata > Teiidae > Aspidoscelis > Aspidoscelis tigris. Next base: position 25,536,101 of record JALMGA010000002.1, on the reverse strand, counting down.
TCTGTAATTGGCTTCTATCATTTCAGAACATCAGAATATATACTTAATTTTAAAGAAGTATATAGGTACAGATTGCAAAGAAGCATCAGATTTTGAAAGTTCTTGACCATTATAGGATTCAGGTCATTCATTGTTACTATGTTGTTCATGTGAACTGACATGCATTAGTGCACTAAACGGGAGGTTGTACCTCGTGAATATCCGTTCTAGACGGATGCAGCAGACTACGGTGGGTATGTGAAGGTGCAGGTTGCTGACTCGACCAACAGATGGCTTTTTTGGGTACAAATCCCGGTCTGGGACCGCCCACAGCCAGTCTTCCGTAGGGAGTGTAATGTATAGTCCGAGTAGGACCCAATAAGGCAATATAGAACCAATAGGAAAGGTAGATGCAGTTAGGATGTAATGTGCCCCAGGGTGGGGCGTAGTCTGCTGCATCCGTCTAGAACGGATATTCACGAGGTACAACCTCCCGTTCTCCAACGGATGCAGCAGCCTACGGTGGGATGTACCAAAGCTGACTATCCCGGGTGGGAAAATCCATCCTAACTGCTCCTAACAGCCGGCAATAGGCAGAGAAAAGGGTGTCTCCTACCTTATGGGACCTGGCGCAATACCATGCGGCCGAACTCCGCCTCCTGATGCCTCAGTTCTTCAAGATGGTAATGCCTCGTGAACGTGGAAGGAGAAGCCCACGTTGCCGCTCTACATATGTCTTCCACTGAGACCGACGCGGCAAATGCTCTCGAGGTGGCGCAGGACCTGGTGGAATGAGCCGTGATTCCATCCGGCGGTTCCATGGAGCTGTATTGATACGCCAGGGCAATGCAGTTTCTAATCCACGCAGAGACCACCCTAGGGGATGCCTTGTTACCCTGGTATGCAGGGTGAAAACATACAAATAAAGCCGTAGACTTCCTGATGTCTTTGGTCTTGTTAATATAGAACTCCAGTGTCCTCCTAACATCCACTTTCAAAAGCCATTTCTCGCTGTCCATCAATGAGCTTTCGGATATGGCAGGTAAACAGATCACCTGGGATCTGTGGAATCTCGAATCCACCTTAGGGCGAAAAAGTGGATCCGGTCTAAGTGTGATAGAATCCGATGTGAATGTACAACATTGAGGGTGTGTGGAGAGAGCAGCAATCTCGGAGACCCTGCGTGCAGATGTAATAGCCGTAAGGAATATAGCTTTGTAAGTCAGTAGCTTTAAAGGTAAGTCCGACAAGGGCTCAAATGGGGGTAGTGCTAGAGCATGCAATACCACATCTAGATCCCACGTGGGTAACCTATGCCTTGGAGGGGGAGCACTGGCTTTTACCCCTGTTAAGAAAGCAGACACGTGTGGATGTCCCGCGATGTCAGGGAGACCCGGGATCTGAATAATAGCCGATAGGGCAAATATCTGTCTCTTAATGGTACTGAAAGAAAGTCCTTTATTAACACCATTTTGCAGAAACAAAAGTACGTCTTCCAACCTGGGAGAAATAGGGTCTAATCCCCGTTCCATCGACCATTCCCTGAACACCTTCCAGGTGGTGCCATATATTCTCCACGTAGAAGGTCTACGAGCTGAGAGAATGGTTTGGATCACTGAACTGTGTAGGCCCGACTCTTGTAACAGTCTCCGCTTAACCTCCACGCCGTCAAGGCCAACCAACTCGGGTCTTGATGGTGGACGCCTCCCTGGGACAGAAGGTCCGGGCGGCTCGGGAGTTTCCATGGGGGAGCCGTGGCCATGCTCAGGAGTAACGGGAACCATGGGCGGCGAGGCCAAAACGGTGTGATCATGACTAAGCGTGCCTTCTCCACCCTGATCTTCCTCAGAGTTTTCGAAATCAGGGGGGTCGGGGGAAAGGCGTAAAGCCATCCCCGAGGCCAAGGATTGGACAGGGCGTCCACTCCGGAGGCCCAAGGGTCCTTCCTCCATGAAAAGTACACTGGGAGCTGGTGGTTTTTGTACGAAGCAAAGAGATCCATCTCGAAGGGGCCCCAATTCTGCTCTATGAGGAGGAAAATGTCCCGGTTGAGCATCCATTCCGCATTGTCTATCATAGTGCGGCTCAGAAAATCCGCTTGAGAGTTCAACTGACCTTGAACATGTAGGGCTGCGAGTGAGGCTAGGTTCTGTTCTGCCCACTTGAACAAAAGAAAGGACAATAACATTAGAGATCTAGACCTCGTACCGCCTTGCCTGGTTACGTGTGATTTGGCTGTCATGTTATCTGTCATAACTGTAACATGTTTGCCCCTCAGAGAGGTAGAGAAAGCGGACAGGACCAAGTATATGGCCTTTAACTCCAGCCAGTTGATGTGGTGCACACGATCTGACGGCTCCCAAACACCCTGGGCTGACAGGGTGCCACATGTGCCTCCCCAACCGTGGAGGCTAGCATCAGTGTATACCACCAATCCTGTAGGCCTAATGATAGGTACCCCCGCATGAAACCTGGGGCCGTACGTCCACCATTCCAGAGAATCCACCACCTCAGGGGTGAGGGGAACCCATGGGTCCATGCGTAGAGCAATGGATTTGGCCAAGGGCCTAATCGCCCCCTGTAGAGGCCTGGCATGTACCTTAGCCCACGGATGCAAATCGATCAAAGAAATCATTTTACCCAATAACGAAGCTAAAGTGAGAAGATTAGCCCCCCGGTCAGCTTTAACCTTCCCGGCCAAGGTAATGACACTGGAAATTCTGTCATCCGAAGGCCGGATCATAAATGTAACGGTATTAATAACCGCCCCAAGGTGGGTGATAACCTGAGATGGTGTCAGGTTGCTTTTTTCATAATTCACTAGGAACCCGTGTGCTGTCAGTACACCGATAGTGGCGTTGAGAGCCCGGGAGGCCTCCCGGTGGTCCCTCCCGACCACGAGGAGGTCGTCCAAAAAAGGATAGACTCTAACCCCCTGAAGTCTTACCGTTTCCAGGATGGCTATTAGACATTTACTGAACACACGAGGGGAAGCGCTGAGGCCAAATGGTAAACAGCGGTATTGATAGTGGTTAGAGCCCACTGTAAACCTCAAATATTTCCTGTAGGATGGGTGCACTGGTACATGGAGGAAAGCATGGGTTAAATCTATGCTAGCCATGTACATGGCTTCCTCAAGCTGACATCGGATGGAAGGTAGTCCGTCCATTTTATAATACTTTTTGGCCATAAACTTATTGAGGAACTTCAGGTCCAAAACCACCCTCCATAGATCGTTCTTCTTAGGTACCAAAAATATAATAGAGTAGGTTCCCTGACCCCTGTCCGAGGGGGGAACTTCCTCTATTGCCCCTATATCAATCAACTCTTTCACAGCATTATACAGTGCTTGCTTCTTTAATGGGTTCCTAGGGATAGGAACCTTAACCAAACGATTAACAGGCAATGAAGTAAACTCAAGCTTATAACCTATGTGTATAACATCCAGGACCCATCTATCCTTGATAGAGGCCTCCCACACGTGCGCAAACTGCTGGAGGCGTGCTCCTACCTTAACTGTGTCATGAGCTGCAGGGGAATGCTCAGTTGCCCTGGGCATGGAAACCAAACTGTCTGCCCCGTCCTCTGCCCAGGGGCTGCCTATTAGCTGAGGAATTACGCCCCCAAGAGTAGCGCCCTCCCGGGGGCTTAGACCGAAAGGGCTGCTTCTTATGGTACGGCTGGCCATAAGTAGATGAGGACGAGAAGGAACGTTTATTACCTTTGGGCCTCGTGGAAGCTGAGGTTGATGCTGTGGAGGAGACTGGCATCACCTTGCGTTTATTCCGTTCCACTAGGACCTCCTGGAGGGCATCTGGGCCAAACAAAAGTTTCCCTTTGTACGGGGCACCAATAAGCTGTAGCTTGGAAGAAAACTCGACAGGCCAATTACGTAGCCAGAGGGCCCTTCTTGCTGCAATATTGGCTGCAGTACATCTGCCCGCCAGCTGGAGGGCGTCCATACTTGTGTCCGCGCTGAGCATCAGCGCTCTCTTGAATTCCAGGAGCTTGGGCTTAAGTTCCTCAGAAAGGGTTGGGGATGAAAGGATCTCTTCTAACCCCTTGATGACTGCTCGGGCGATCAGAGAATTAGTGGCTGAGCAACGGGCATTTAAAGATGCAGATTCATAATTCCTTTTCAGCATCCCCTCTATTTTCCTATCATTATTGTCCCGGAGCACATGCTCAGAGTCCTTAGGCAGGATCTGATTGGACAACATCTGAAGGATGGGCGTGTCCAGCGCAGGAGTGGCCCACATGGATGAGGCATGGTCGGGCGGAAGGAGCAGCTTCTTAGGAGGGCCTGGTAGCCTTCTAGTTGTAGTAGGCTCCGCCCATTCTCGAGTAACGATCTGCTCCAGGATCGGGGGAATGTGTATTATGAGATCTTTAGGGGGAGGAGGCATTAGCATATCCCTGGCTATCTTAGCCTGCTCCTCGGGCACTTCCTGTGGTTTTTTCAGGTTAAGAGTGTTTGTAATGAAAGAGACCACACCAGGTAAGAAGTCATAAGAAAATAGCCTCGGAGTGGAATGAGCGGGAGGCTCCTCCCCCTTGGGCCCCTCTTCCTCCTGGGGAACGGCCTCAACCGGTGCCGGTGTTGGGGCAGGTGCAGAAGCGGGCTCTGTAACGCCAGGGCCTGGCTGACTGCCTTTGGGGTCAGCAGGAGTGCCCTGGGGGGTTATAGAGTCATTACGCACAGTGGTGCGCTCTTGTAGCGTACGAGGTGGCTGATGTATGTCTGCCACTGTGGTAAATGTAGTGGGTACGGGAGCAGGAGGTAGAATGCTAGCGTCTCTAATGCCCACAGCTGGGTTAACCTGGCTACCAGGAGGCAAACCTTGTTCTCCTTGAAGCGGAACTTGACCAGGGAAAGCATTTCCACCCGCCCCCGAACTAGTAACAGCAGAAAAACTAGAACTTGGGGGGGTCAAGACAGGTGCCGTAGTAGCAACAGTAGGAACATTGGCATTAGAAGTCATCAAACCCAAACCAGAAGCCTCAGCACTCACAATAGTGGCTGGGATAGGGGGATCAACCGTGCCAGCGCTAGTAACAGTAGTAACATTATGCTGGAGGGGGGAAAAACCTGCTCCAGGATTAGTAACAGACATAGCATTATGAAGGAGGGGGTAAATTCCAGCTCCAGAACTAGTAACAGGCACAATATTATGATGGAGGGGGGGAAAACCATCTCCAGTATTAGTAACAGCTACAACATTGGCTTCACTCTCCCCAACAATTCTAATGTTATCCTGGCTCGCCCTCTTGTGGCCATCAGAGGCAAGTGTTCCTTTAGTTTGTTTCTTGCTAGCAGTTTTCCTATGCCTGTGCCTTGCAGAGCATTCAGAATCAGAAGCAGAGGAGGGGGAGGGGCTCCTACGGCGCCTCTTGCGTGCTTTTTTCTTCCCCGAGCCTTTCGCAAGCCTCTTGGCCAGCAGACGAAGCAGCTGCACGTTCTCATCCTCACTAGAAGAGGAGGTGGGGGAATCTTTTCTCCTGCGCTTTCCCCTGCGCTTGTGATCTTGCCGCGGGGGAGACTTGGAGTGGGAGGCAGGAGAATAAGCCCGGTGGGCGCGCGAGCGTCTCTCCTCCTCCTGCATGGCCCGGCCGTGCTCCTCGCCAGCCCGGACAGGCCGTTCCCTTAGGCGGGCGCCGCGGGAGCGCTGAGGAGGCGGGCTTCTTGAGCGCCGGCCGCGTCTTTCCGCCGCGTTCTGGGGGCTTCTACCGCGGGAGCGGGAGCGGGAGCGGCGAGCAACGACCGCCTCGGCGGCGGCGGCGGCGGCGGCGGCGGCGGCGGCGGGAGCATGGGCGGCAGCGGCGTTAAAGGCGGCGGCGGCGTTTACGGCGGCGCTTACAGCGGCGGCGGCGTTATCGGCGGCGGCTTGTGCAGGCGCCTTTGCCGGAGTCGAGGCTGGCCGAGCCGCGGGGGTTTGAACCGGCTGCGCAGCGGGTTCGGAGTCTGCCGCCTCTTCCCTGGAGCCCTCGGACACTAAGGTAGAGGAGGGAGGAGGGAAATCAGCCAAGTCATGTATAAGGGCTAGCGGGAGGGGGAAATCGCCAGGGAAATAGTGCAACCTAAGCCCCCTCCTCTAGTGAAAGGGGCAATGGAAGAATACTCCCCCACCCCTGCAGAAGGTGGAAAACAGCCTTCTGAAAACCTATGGGACCTGGGGTAGGTGTGTGTGAACTTACGTTCTTCTGAATGGAAGCCCATGAACTCCGAGGGGGAGTCAGAGGATTGTGAGCAGGCGGAGGACATGATGACGCAGTAGCTTTTCTACGGAAGGAGTGAAGGTGCAGTCAGCAACACGACCAACAGAAGACTGGGTGTGGGCGGTCCCAGACCGGGATTTGTACCCAAAAAAGCCATCTGTTGGTCGAGTCAGCAACCTGCACCTTCACATACCCACCGTAGGCTGCTGCATCCGTTGGAGAACTACATAGGACAAAATAAACTTTTGGTCTATACTAGGTATATAATGACAATATTACATATTAAGAATTAGGATGAAGTCTTAACTGCCCATGTTTAAGTCCTTTAGCTTTTGACAAGGCGGTATTTTTAAAATCTTCATATTGCATCAACTATAATGCTATTAGACACTTATTCTAAGTTCACTCATCAGGCAGTGAGATGGCAATAAAAGAGAATAGCCCCTTTGAGACATTAATGCTTTGGAATAAATGATGTGCTAGAACAGAAATTTAATTAATTTACAGAGTATATTGATAGTCCCTTGTTACTGTGCTGTATATTTTTAATCTCCTTTAACATCTGTATTAAAGTGTTTTAAGCCCCTGCAGTTGACTACTTGTAGATAATTAAGTAATAAGGAAAGATGTTTCTAGAGGAAAGGAGAATCGTTTTAGAAGATGCTGTAGTAGCATGAATAAAATTATTTGCACTGAGGGGAACCATCAAACCAATTGCAAGGAGCCCAAACTCACAAATCCTAACATATAATACCAGTTTACGACAGACTGTAGTCATGAAACTTCCACTTGCTGATTGACCAGTTTGCCATTTAGCAGCATATGCAGTACAAATGGTTCAGACATAAAGGTATACAACTGGGCTCTAATGCGGCATATTCATATCTTTAAATTCTGAAATAAGAAATTTGTTTCTTTGAACGGTTACATTGGATGAAAAACGTACAATCAAGACTTAATTTAAAAAAAAAATACGTACTCTCTGCAGCTCTAACTAGGCTTGCTGGTTGAAGAAGCTAGTATTATATAAATGTTTTGCTTTTTCTTTGTTTTCCATGTATATCTTTGAGCAGATTTCAAAAATGTGTATGTTCCATCATAGAAGGTTCTTCAAGCTTAATCTTTTTTTTCTGCAGATGTTTTGCCACCAGGTTTAAGTAGCATCCTCAGTGCAAGGTTTCTTCTTTGGTTGTTGGTAGTACAAATAGTATCCAGTCTACTGTGGTTATTGGCTGTGATTGGTGGATGAATGTTCTTTGTGTTTGTCAGTGATAGCTCTTTGTTTCTTCATTTGACTGATTTTGTTTATGTGAAGGCTCTTCCTGTTGGTAGCTTCAGAAACCTGTTCGATGTAGGGGTTTAATCCTTTTTGTTGGATAAAGATACCTTCATAAAGTTGTGAGAGTACCGATTTTGTAAGAAGATTTTGTTTTGGTCATCCATTTCTGCTTTCTGGAGTTCAGGGGTCTTGGTTGTAAGGACTGTTGAAAATCCATCTTGTACTCTTGCTAAAACTCTTGCTTGCTTACCTTCCTTTGGGATCCAATATTTCCTCTGGTTCCAGGATAAGACTCAGCAGTAGATAGCTGGACTATGAGAATTGTTATCTCAGTAATGGTATAGCCAGACAGGCCTTGAGAGGTGGTGGGGATCATGGGGAAGTGTTACTGAGAACCTCAATGATATACATACCACTGTCTCAACCAAACTCCCTATGTTCTGTAGTAGAAATGAGCAATCCTATGTCTTGTGATTGAGTTATGGGCCCTGGGTGGTGTTTCTGAAACTTGGCTTGTCTGAATAGTGTCTTTATGTAGTTCTGAGATGATTGTTTTTATAGTGGAGAATTTGGTTTGTGTGTGTAGTTATTCAGTAGACTTGGGTTTGGAGGTGTCCATTGTCTAGTCCCTTGGTGAAGATGTTCAGAAAGGCTAAGCTGTTGCTGTGCTCTTCGTCTTTCATGAATTTGATCCTACTGAACATATTGTTGATGGGTGTTGTGTGTTGTAGATAGTCTTTGGTATCATATTTGGCATTCAGATATCAGACCAGTTATCTATTCAATACATGCTTTTCATCTTTTAATTTCAGGACAGACTCTGCATTTTGGTTTTAGTGATAACTGTGCTATCTTAAAAATAAGCTCTCTTTCATATGTGTTGTATTTTATGTTTTTATATTGTGATTTTTTTATGGTGAATTGTAATACTGTATATTTAACCTGATTGTGAGTCATTCTGAGATCCATACATTGGTGAAATGGGATAGAAATGTGAAGAAATAGGTTTGTTTGAAATGTTACTAAGTAAAAGAAAATAGAACTAAAAATAAGCCACCAGTGTTTTTTTTCAGGGGCTTAGGTTTTTAAGTTTCTTTTTAACATGTAGGCATAAACTTGATATGTGCCCAGCTCTGGGAGATTGGGAGTCCTCTGCGATGTGCTAAATCTTTGTTGCATTTTTCTAGTACGGAAAACGCTCAGAAATTTCAAAGGCATTTAAAATTTGAACTGATTCAACAAGCTTCTTAAGCACCATATTTGCTTGTCCTTTATGTCAAAACATTGCTGTCAGTGGCCACAGTCACCCTAGTGTGTGACTTCTTCTCCTTTATAGCAGATTGTTAGTAACTGTTTAAGTAACTAAAGCTTTGTGTATTGTTGCTGATTAAGTCCCCTTGATGACCTTTCAAATCTTGGAAGAGGTGGCTGAGCTGGTATAAATTGGTCTGAGACGTCATAGTAGATCTGATGGATGAGGCATTTACTAAAATAAGATAACCATTGTGGAGCTAGCCTTATCCAGATCTGAGGCTGATTCACACTTCAGCCCATAGTTTGCAATAAGGCAACATCTGGGCACGTGCATCTGCACTTACAGGAGACACGTACAGCCTGGGTGTAGCCTAATTGTAAAATAGCTGTGGTGTACAAAATCATACACAACAAGCCACCCAACCCTCCCCGATCACGACTGTGAACTTAACTTACACATCCAGCCAGCAGTCATCTGCAGTTTGGCTGGCTAAGGAGGTCATCTGAGCTGCTGAGCAAGTGTGCTGGCAGCTCACACGACCCCCTGACACAACAGTGCAAATCATCAGCGCTGTACCTATGGTGCTGACACATGCAGTCGCACACACCACTGTTGTTCAAGGTGGCAGCGCCAAGGTGTTGATTGCAAGTGCTAATTCATTGTGCACCTTTCCTGTCCACAGGATGGGAAAAGAAGTGTGAAATCATTCCTGGAGTGGCTGTGCCAAAAGCCAAAGCCTGTGGGAGGCATTCTGTGCCACCCACGTGGCTTTATGTGACAACACTGACTCAAGACTGTCTCCATATAGGGGCCAAAAATCCAAATTATGTGTATAAACTGATGGAGACTGAGCTTTCTGCAACACACCAAGAAAGGGATCTTGGGGTTCCGGTGGATAGCTTAATGAAGGTGTCAGCCCTATGTGCAGCAGCAGTGAAAAAAGCTAATTCAGTGCTGGGAACAATTAGGAAGGGAATAGAAAACAAGTCAGCAAATGTCATTTTGCCTCTTTATAAATCTGTGGTGAGGCCACATTTGGAATATTGTGTACAGTTCTGGCCACCACACCTCAAAAAGGATATTGCGGAACTGGAAAAGGTGCAGAAAAGGGCAACCAGAATGATTAAGGGTCTGGAACACCTCCCTTACAAAATCAGACTGCAACATCTAGACCTCTTCAGCCTGGAAAGATGGTGTTTAAGAGGGAATCTGATTGAAGTATATAAAATCATGCATGGTATAGAAAAGGTGGATAGAGAAAATTCCTTTTCTCTATCACACAGCACAAGAACTATGGGGCACTCTGCAAAGCTGATGGATAGGAGAGTCAGATCCAACAAGAAGTATTTCTTCACCCAGAGTGTCATTGGCCTATGGGATTTGCTGCAGAAGAGTGGTAACAACTGCCAGCCTAGATGGGTTTAAAGAAGGGTTAGACAAATGTATGGATGACAGATATATCAGTGGTCACTAGAATGGATGCCTAAGTACATCTTTCAGGCTGGGGGGGGGGACAAGCAGGATGCTTCTAAGACCATTTGCTGGGATTTGAGAGCAGGAGAAGGTTTGCCCTTGTCTCCGCTTGAGATGCCTGTGGGAAGTTGTTGGGCCACTGTGTGTGACAGGATGCTGGACTAGATGGGCTCTGGCCTGATCTAGCAGGGCTCCTCTTATGTCCCTATGACACAGTCATATAGTGTAAGCACATCCACTAACCTCCCTCCCCTGCAACTTCTTAAGAACACCCAAGGAAGAGGAGAGACGCGGACCATCACCTGAATGCTGTTGCCAGGCACCTCCTTCCCCTGCAACTTCTTAAGAACACCAGAGGAAGAGGAGAGACGCAGACCATCCGCTGTTTTAATTATTTACTATTTAATATCATTTTAGCTGTGTGTGCGTGCGTGCATGTGCGTGTGTTGTTCTGGGTAGGGAATCATGTGCCAAGGCCAGGCAGGAGGGGGAGAAGTGTCCCAGGGGGCCACTATCGCAGTGGTAATGGGCAGGGGGATATATGACATTGGTAAGCAGAAGAGACAGATTAGGAGAAGAGGTGGTAGATGTACTAAAGCTATTACTCCTTCTGTTCTGTTTCCCAGCCGACAGAGTTTGGGAAGGTCTACCAACCAGCACTCTGCTCTGGCCGTGCTGCTCTTGAATGCCAGATCAGTTCAGAATAAAACATCTGTCATACATGACTTGATTTTGGATGAAGGGGCTGATCTGGCATGCATTACTGAGACCTGGGTGGATGAATTGGGTGGGCCTAGTCTTGCCCAGCTTTGTCCCTCAGGATACTCATTGCAGCACTGCTCCAGACCAGAGAGGAGGGGAAGGGGTGTTGCTGTAGTCCATCGGACTTCTATCTCCCTCACCAGATGAGCAATTTGCACTGTAATGGGCATTGAGGATCTGCTTATGCTGTTGGGCCAGTGAGACAGGATAGGGATACCGCTGGTGTACCATTCACCCCACTGCCTGGCATCCTCCCTATCGGAGCTGGCTGAGGTGGTCTCGGATGTGGTGTTAGAAGCCTCTGCCATGGTGGTGTTGGGGGATTTCAACATCCACACCAAAGCCATGCTCAGTGGACCAGCTCAGTTCTTCATGTCCTTCATGACAACCATGGGACTGTCTCAATTTGTATCTGACCCGACTCATATAGTAGGTCACACCCTTGATTTGGTTTTTGCCTCAGAGCGAACTGGTGAGTATCCATTGATAGGAGGGCTGACTGTCAACCCACTGTCGTGGATGGATCATTCGCTGGTGAGTTTTGGACTTGTAACGGCAGCCCCCATCTGTGGGGTAGGGTCTATTGAAATGGTCCGCCCCCAGAGACTTATGGAATCTAAGCGATTCCTGAATGTTCTGAGGGATTTTCCGATTGGTATGACTGGCACGCCTGTCAAAGCCTTGGTTTCTCTCTGGAATCAGGAGATGAGCAGGGCTATTGACATGGTCGCTCCCAAGTGCCCTCGACATACTTGCAGAGCCTGAAAAACTCACTGGTATTCCATAGAGCTACGGGCCATGAAGCAGGGAGGTTGACGACTTGAGTGCAGGTGGCGAAAATCTGGCTGTGAATCCGGCTGAACACAGGTTAGAGTGCACTATCGTGCCTACCGTATGGCTGTGATGGTGGCGAAAAGGAGTTTTTTCTCCACCACCATTGCATCCTCAAGTAGACATCCAGGAGAGCTTTTTAGAGTAGTAAATGGCCTTATAAAACCAGGTTCGAGAAAGTGCGAGCCAGGGCCACATAATATCTGCTGTGACAGTTTTGCTAGGCACTTTGAGGATAAAGTTGCTAAGATTTGTAGGGGATTGGATGTCACAGTTGGTCTGATTCTGAGTCAGCTGTCAAAGGAAGGAAACATTCTTCCTCCTCCTGTTTTAGTTTTAGTATACAGTAGTGAAATTCATGGAAGATCTTGCCAGGAATAGCAGTGATGTGTTGCAGAACAAATCCATACCAGCTCAAGGAAGCTGTGAAATGCACAGCATGAGTAAGATGTGACATTGTACTCCACGGCAGATGTTTGCTGATGTAGCACTCTGAATCTAGGTAGCTTTCCTTGGTTGCCTGCAATTGTTTATCTGAGTCAATATAATTGAAGAAAATGCTAGTCTACCTAAAGTATGCCAATAAAAAACAAGTCTTTCGAGTTTTTAAACCTGATTCTCTTAATCTTTTATTTTACATTAAAGTCACTTGGTTCTTATTTCTTATGGAAGGTGCACTATAGAAACCAAACTGTAATACTATATATAAAGAGATAACCATTACAGTTTCAGGCCATAACATTAAATGAAAAGAGTTGCTTTTACTTTATAAGGGCTTTACAAAAGTTTAATTAAGATTGACTGTACTTAGATTGTCTCCCATATAGCCCTCCCTATATAGCTTCATTTATAGCTCCTGTGACTTCATTCTGACTGTATTTTAAAATGCATTTTAAATATTCATTCATTGATTTATTTTTATGTCAATACATTTAAACAACTGCTGTTATACCAGTCTAACTTAGCAGTTCCCTAGTAAGATCTGAAGACTTAAAAATTATTGTATTTTCTGGCGTATAAGACTACTTTTTAACCCAGGAATATCTTCTCAAAAGTCGGGGGTCGTCTTATACGCCGGGTGTTGTTTCTTATATGGCGAGTATATTCCAAACTCTATATTTTAACTGGAAAGTTGGGGGTCGTCTTATACGCCCAGTCGTCTTATACGCCGGAAAATACGGTATTTCTGTAAGGAAACTAAAAGATCCAAACTAAATGTAAATGAAGCTGTGTTGGTTCCAAAAGAGGCAAAATGGTTAGGAATAAAGGCATTGCAAAAAAACTTACAATGATATGTAAGCATCCACAGGAAGGGAAATCTGCCTTTTTGAAAATATTGTGAAAAAAACCTTGCTAACACCTAAATCCACCATCTCAAAAGTTCATCAGTTAGTATTAAATGACTCTATAATATTTGTGAATAGATTCAAAATGATATGGGGAAAAGACCTTAGTAAAAAGCTATGTAATAACCATTACAAAAGAAGAACTCAAATGAAAATTGAGTCAAAACATCCAAAGCAAAAGAGAAATAAATTATTTTATAGGTGGTACGACAAGTAAAAATACTCTGTCTGGAAAGGTCAGTTTAAATTTTTAACCTGTATCCTGTCCCTAGAGTAAAGTTTTTCTGGATATCTTCTGGAAGCTGTGGAGAAGGAATAACTAATTACTAACTACTACTTTGTTTATTTTTAGCTAAAGCTGATGAAGCATTAAAAGCTAAAGAGAGAAGTGAAGAAGAAGCAAAGAAGAAAAAGGAAGAAGGTAATTCAACATCCCTTCTAGTGCTACCTAGAAAGACACAATTGCATTAATCAGATTTGTGCCAAGCCAGGGAATGTCTGGACAGGTTCACATGATCCTGTCCTGACTTCATGACAAGCCACCTGTTTCTGAGCACAGTGGTTCTGACAGTTCTGAATATGCTAGACCAAACAGCTCCTGCCAGTTTGGGAAGATTTATTCTGTCTGAATCATTGAATGGCCTGATGAAAATTTGGAATAGATCATGGCAAGCTTTTTCAGTTACTCCATAGTTTGCCATGCATACAAACCATCCTGAATCTGGAAAGTTCAAACTTGCCTAACATACATATCTCATATACATAACACCCAGATCAATATAAGTACTGTGTAATTGTTCAAGACAATAATTGGAAGAGAGAAGGTAAATTAATTCCTAAGTTACATAGACTTGTATTAGAGATTCAAAATAGATTAGCTGGGAAATTTCTTTCTTTAAAAAAACAAAACAATTCTTCCTTCCTTCCCAGTTGATTGAGATTTTGAGCTCTCTTCCTCTTTTGTTTCCATAATAAATTAATATAGAGAAGCAGGTACACAGAATGAATAGTGAGAATGTGGAAATTGAGTTGCTCATCATCAGAGCAAATTCATCTTTTGCCTGTTTTAATCCTACAAGCCACAATCTTTCACCTCAAATCTTCTTGTTTACCAAATACCAGGATTTGGTGTGTACAGTTAAACTAATGTATAGGCAGTTGATTAGTACAAGATACTGAATGTTCCTAATGTGCCCCACAAAGCTGAACATCTAATGCATGATTAGTTTCATAGAGCTAATAAATTTAATTTTTTTCTCTTACTAACTTAAGCAGAGGTAATTGTAGATGTTCAGATCCCATAAACTTTTCAGTTTAATGATCTATTCAGTTAGTTGAAGCTTTTTTAACTTCAAAGCACACTGAGCACTCATCACATCTGAAGGGAATCTTTTCTTTTATGTTAATTTTCTAATTGGGTTATTCACATTTTGTATATCTATTATAATAGGCATGTATGCTTCTCATATTTAGCAATGGTCACTGTGTCAAAAGATGAAGCCACTAAAGTTTATTGTAATTTCTAAGCCAGTATCAGTACTCTTGGAGCAGTAGTGAGTGAACAAAAGAATGTCTGCATTATCCTTGCCGTGATACTCTGTTGTACCTTTAGGCATCTGAGGAATTCTAAAAGATTTATTTTGACATAAAGCTGAGAGGATAACCCAACTATGCTTCCTGGACCTCAGAACTTCAAAGCAGAATGTTGCTTCTTCTAACTTAGTCTATCATAGTGTGCCATCTCAATAGTTCTCAGCAGGTGATTAAGCACTTTCAAGTCTGGGGACTTTCATGTAAGATACTACATCAGGAATGGATTAAGATCCCAGGGTAACATCCTTAATATGAAAGTCATCTGTTTTTCTTTGTGGTGTCTTTATGATGCTGCAGTCTGGGCAGCATAGAAACAAAGCCCAGGTAATATGGGGTGTTTTTCCACTGTCACTAAAAGTACCAATTAAGTACCCATTAATGGGTACATAATGGCATTTTTGTACCCATTAATGGGTACTTAATGGGTACTTCTAGTGACAGTGGAAAAACACCCATGGAAGAACTGTGATCAAATTGGCTCAGTAAGAAGATTGTTTGGGGCAGCTCTTCTAGGGGTGTATGATCTGTGTCATTCATTCTCCATTGCTTTCTTGCTTAGAAACGCACAGAAATAGACAATACTAAGTCACAAGAAGAATGAAACATGGACATTATTTGTCCTTCTTCACTCTCATTCGCAACAAGGTTAGATATCAACCAGTGAAAAGTATAGATGGGTACTAGGTTAAATATCTCCTCTGTTAGTTTTGTTGTGAGCCATTTATACTCACCCCTATGGTTATTTTTCAGTTTAGAAAAAGCATCAGTTTTTAGTTTGGTTCCTACACGGTGGTTTACATTCTTTTTCTTCTGTTTGCATCAATTAGAACAAGGAGTCCTGCTCCATCTAGTCCAGCATCCTGTCTCACATAGTGGTTCAGTAATTGCTTCTGGGCATTCTTGAGTTGAAGACAAAGGCAAAACCTTCACATCCGCTCAAATCCCTGCAAATGGTCTTTTAGAGGCATCCTGTCTCTCCGGCCTGGAGACAGCACCTAGGCACCCCTTCTAATAGCCATTGATACACCTAACTTCCCTGAATTTGTTTAACAGTTTCTTAAAACTGTCCTGGCTGGTTGCTGTCATAACATCTTCTGATAGTAAATTCCATAGACTGATGACCCTATGGGTGAAAAAAATAGATCCCTGTCTCAGGCCCTATTCTCCTGTCCATCAGCTTCATAGAGTGCCCCCTACTTCTAGTGGGTGCAAAAGCTAATTTGAGCCAGTTTGGTCTAGTGGTTGGGGAGCCAGACTTATCTGGGAATACTGGGTTTGATTCCGCCCTCCCCCATGAAGCCAGCTGGGTGACCTTGGGCTAGTCACAGTTCTCTTCTGAGCTCTCACAGGCCCACCTACCTCACAGGATGTTCTGTTGTGGGAAGAAGAATAGAAAGCTTTGTCTGCCGCTTTGAGTCCCCTTAAATGTGTGAGAAGAGCAGGATAGAAAAGCCAACTCTTCTGCTGCTGCTGCTGTTCTGGGGAGAAGAATAGAAAGCTTTGTTAGCTGCTTTGAGTCCCTTTAAATGGGTGAGAAAAGCAGGGTAGAAAAGGCAACTCTTCTTCTTTTCTCTGTCCACCTTTTCCACATCAGTTTTATATACTTCAGTCAGGTCCCTTCTTAAACTGTAAATATGGTGTTTCAAAATCCCCCTCCCTAGTTTTATAAATTAAGAGAAATCATATATAATAATCTCAGGTGTTTTTCCACTGTCACTAGAAGTACCCATTAAGTACCCATTAATGGGTACAAAAATGCCATTACGTACCCATTAATGGGTACTTAATGGGTACTTTTAGTGACAGTGGAAAAACACCCTCAGTTACATTTCTAATTCTTGGGAGTTTTGTTAATTACATGTACTTAATTTGAAGAGACACATAAGTATCTAAGGAAAAGGCTCCCTCAAATGCCCTGTGAGATCCCCTCAGAGAGATGTTACATAAGCTGAAAAGAGGTCTAGAACTCTTGGAGAAGGCACAAGTGACTTTTGCTGGTTTGAAATAACTTTGGAGTCCAGGCATATTTGACCAAACTTTGACCAGGGTTCAAAAGGCAAATCCCTAAATATAGACTAAACCCTGCTGTACTTCTAGCCTCTGGGTAGATGTTTGGTTGGAATCAGTAGCTAAACAGCTAATCCAGAAAAAGTGGAAAAGTGCTAAAGATCAGCAGAGAAATTAAATTAAAATGAAAGAGTCACAAACCTGAGCTCATATTTGAACTGAAAGTACGGGACATCTCTGAAAGTATTGTGCAGGAAGTGTGGTGACTGGCACTGAGGAAATCTTTCAGCAAAAAATGAGAAAGTTTTTGGGGGATTCTACTTAGATTAAAGAGGAAGGGTGAAAAGATCCTGATATTTCACAAAACTAGCTTAACTAAAAAGCTATGAGGAACTTAGAACAGACTTTTAAGTGGTAGAAGCAACAGCAGAGCAAGATAATGGAGCTTGAGTCAGAGCTTTTAAGACTGAATTTTATAGTAAATACTCATTAGAAGCTGAAAGGGTTCACTAATTTAATTTATTTTAAAAAATCTTTGAAAGGATATCCAAGTTGAAATGATTCAGGAGCATTTGTCTGTTAGAAAGATCTATGAATCGATTTGGAAAAATAAATACATAGCTGTTTTGTTAGCTGTTTATCTCAAAGCTAGTATGAAAATTGGCTTCTGAGGAAATTGTTGAGATATAGATATTCTTTTAAAAATATACTCTATAACTTTTTCCCACCTATATATGAAAACGTATTTGGCAACTTTTCTGTATGTAACAATATTAGTACAGAAACAGTAATTAACAATTGAAATACCTAATCCTTTTGATTCTTCCTGCTTGTAGTAGTTCATTTTTAAATACTGTCATTGTAATGAAATATCTCTGTCTTCCACAACGTAAGTAGGTTAGAGTGAGTAGGGCTGTATCCAAACATTGGTTACTTATTCCACTATATAGATATTTCAGAATAACACAGGAATATTCCAGAATATCCATGCTTTATTCCAAAATATCCAAATATAACAGAATAAGTAACCAACATCTGGATGCAACCTAGGATACCGAAAGCTTTAGTTTTATAGCTACACTGCACAAAATGTGTAATATAAAGAGGCATATTGTTTTCCAACTCATAAAGAAAGGTTATTCTTTTATTGGCCCCCTAGCAATGCTGACTTAACATTACTTTCATTGTAATTTTATTGCCAAATCAGGTGTGAGATTAGATGTTGGACGTTACATGTAATCTGCCCAGAAATCAAATTATTTGACCTCCAAGCCCACAACTACATTCTCCTGCCGATTTGCTGTTACATATGCAGTATTTTCCTGTCATGAATACAAATGTGGGACAAATTAGAATCTACAGACAGCTGACCTGAACTACAGATTAGAGACTGGGGGGTTGTGCTACTTTAAATGTTTTAATTACCGCAGTCCCTGTAGCTAGTTGAGGGACTCTTCCACAATTTTTTTTAACAAGAGGCAAAGAGAGAGATCCCCCCCGCCTCATTTAAATGTGGCTCAGCAAATTGCACTTTTGTTGGAGCTATGCAAATTTGCTGCAAGAAATTGGGTCTATTAATAAAAATACCACTTTACAGTGATGTTTTCAGTGGCAGAGGACGTTCTTATTTGAGACTAAACGGAAATAGCAGTACAATTTTATTTATGACAACATCTGTATTTATAATACTTTTATTGGCAGTCCCGATTTTCTTTTAAACTCTAGGCCTGGTTAGTCAAACTCAAAGTGAATGAAACAGCACTAAGATAAGGTGCAGTATAAATCCTGATGAGGAAGAAAATGGTACTCTCTGCATTAAAACCAAGTATGTTGGATTACTGGTATGAAAGACTTAAAGCCTTTGGCTTTAATATATCATGTATAATGCAATTAAAAGATTTTTTCATATATTAAACTAGAGCTGCTTATGAAAACATACAGTTTAGAAAATGTGAAGATGATTAAAGTATCTGACAGTGATAGCACTATTTTGGGCCCTAAAATGAATCAGTGTAAAATATTTAGATGGGATTACAGGAAAAGACATTTGTAAAACTAATCTTAAATATCAAAGGGATAGAGCTAAATAAGGACTTGCTCCTTTGAATTCTAGAAATAAAACTGAGTAATACTTAAACAAATATGTTATCCTGATGCCTTCATTCCTGAATTTGCATTTTTGTTTCTCATGTGTGTTGGCCCAGTGTTGAATTGATTAGTTATGCCTAGCTAGTAAGCAGTGAAACATTTATATACACTAGGGAAATAAATTTGGCAGAAAATCAGCATGAGTAGATTTAATTATCGCTTTGAGACCTTTTCCTTTTCTAGCTTAGTGATCCTGAAACTCCACGTGTTTTACTGAAATCTGTGTGGATGCTAAGCTTCGCTTCCCAATTTGTTCCTCTACACAATGATAAGCCAAGCAATTACTGCTTTATTGATTTTTCATCATGGCAAATTTAAAGTTGATTTTTCCCTGAAAAGGCAGGGGTGATTAAGTGTTTCCTCTCAGTTTAGTACAAGAGAACTGTGTGGCAGAATCTAATATCCTGAGGTCAGCCTCTGCAGGGAGATAATGCGGTGCTCTGGCCACGTGTTAAGGAGAGAGATCAGGGCTACAAATGTGATAGGATATATATGGAGACAGTTTAATTTGCTCCATATATATGAACAATTTACATGGTACATGCTTAGAAAGAATCATACTGAATAGGTAAAGCTCACATGAGTAGAGAGAAATAGTGAATACAAACAAGAAGAATATTAAAGTGTCCTTTAAAGGGGAAAATTGGTCTTTTAAAAGAGGAGTAAATAATGTTTGTAAGTAAAAAGATAAATATTGATAAGACCTCTTATTATATAACATTAAAAGACTGCTTCTTTGTATTTAGTATTTGAGGCATAATTTTTACTTTCATGTTAGAGATAGGAACACCTCACTAAGGTAGTAAATTTGTATGTATTGTAGTATTTCAGTCTCGAGGAATGAGCTCACATAACTTGATGCTCTTTCATATAAAAAATATATAAATCCTTGAATGTAGAAAACTAGCAGAATCCCAGGTAGAAGTATTTTTCTAATGGAGGTTTCTTGCTGATATATTCTTTTCCCTAAGAGAAGAGTTTTAATCCATTTTCTTTTTATATAAAAGTTCATGTGACCAGTGACCGCCTCCCTCAACTTCTGCCACCTGCAATGACTTGATACAGGTTTGCCACATGAAAGCATAAGATCAGAACGATTTCATGCATTTCGATGCTGCTTTATTGTCTTAAAAAATTCTTAAAGCAGCTCACAGGTTTACCGCGTAATAGCGTAAGATCCAAAGAGTCATTCAGTTATTTCATTTCAAACATTTAACATCTTAAATGAAACTAAAAACAAGGTTAAAAACAGCCAGTTGTTAAAACAGAATTTCAACTTGGTGGAGTCATATCTGCTGCCCTATATACTTTCATATGCCTTACATCCTAGGTTCTTAACCTCTGGTTGGCAAAGGCCTCATTGGGATCTGCAAAGGCTTGAAGAAATGTTAAGGTAGAGTTGGGGCAGGGGTGGTCCAGGGATAGGGCTTGGGGAAAGAAAAAAATGAAAAGTGTTCTGGAGCAGCCACAACAATAAAAGGTATTTGAAGGGAGTTCATGGTGAAGGAAAGGTTAAAAAATGCTGCCCGTCATGATCAGTTGCATACAAGGCAAAGTGGTCTTTTGCTACTTGATAGTCATGTGTGGTAATTTCACACTGATATTAGATTCTTTCTGAGTGGAAATTGATACTGATATCTACAGACTAAGTAATTACAGAAAAAATAAGTTATTAAACAATTAACTTTGCTTTATTTTATAGAGATGGCAGAAAAATTCGCTTTTGACAAATAGAGAAACTTTGCAGAGCAATTGAAAGGAGCAGAATTTGTTTATGGAAGACCTTTGTAACATTTACTTTCCAAGAAAGTGCAGAATTATTGCACAGATTAGCTTAGAACAGTGGTTCTCAACCTGGGGGTCGGGACCCCTTTGGGGGTCGAATTACCCTTTCAGAGGGGTCGTGACGAGTCTGCCGCCGCCCTTCTCTCCCACCTCCCAGCTGCTCCGCCCCCGTGGTTGGGGGTCTCCACAACATGAGGAACTCCATTAAGGGGTCTCGGCATTAGGAAGGTTGAGAACCGCTGGCTTAGAAGTAAAATAATAACAACAATGATAAGAAGAGAAAAGAATGTATTCTAAAGGGAAAGAAAGCCCAAGAAGAAAACTGAAATATGCAGAGGTCAAGTGGCCAAAACTAAGTTGCTTCATTAGCCTACAATGTCTTTAAATAAACTGTAAAACATTCTGAAATGACAGAACTCAAGTACAGTTATTCTCGGGCATTTTAGTTCAGAGAAATTGATGTTTCAAGATTAGCACCCCTAATGTTGGGAATTTAAATTGCCATCATGACTAGGACTGCCCAACCGCATCTCAGCAGTGATGAAAACTAGACCCTCCACCATTCAGCTTTTATGATGGAATGTGAAAGATCCACTTGGCTTCACATCACACATGATTTGATATCCTTCATTCATACTCTCCCATATTTACCCTTTTTAAGTTAAAAATTCCTATCTGTAGATCACTTCTGTTGTTCCTTTTTGCATCTTCAACTCTACATACATACAGAATGGTGTATAGGTATCCAAATATGTTAACACTGTATTTGGATAAGAGCCTTACAAAATTACTGCACATTGGGATCGAGCTGTCTACCCCATAAGCTGCATAAGGACCCATATCTTTCAACAGTGAAAAAATGTGTTCACTATCTGTAGATCTGACACAGCATCAGCATAGTTTTACTTGAAATATTCTTCTACTTAACATTTTAATGTAGGAATCTGTTTTCAAAATTATGATACCCTGATTGGAGCCCAACTTTTTCTTGAAGAAATATGTACAATATATTCTGGCATATAAGACTACTTTTTAACCCAGGAAAATCTTCTCAAAGGTCAGGGGTCGTCTTATACGTCATGTGTCTTCTTATACGGCAAGTATATCCCAAACTCTATATTTTAACTGGAAAAGTTGGGGGTCGTCTTATACGCCCAGTTGTCTTATACACTGGAGTATACGGGTATATCTTCAATTCTCCACTGTTCTCTGAGTCTGAGAGAAAGCTACAGTCCTACCTAAATGCTTCAGGAAATCAAGTTCAAAACTGTATTCTCATCAGCATCACTGGAGTGGGAACCTAGAACATCAAATACCAATTTAGCTTTAAACTAGAACATTTTGGTTGAAAAGCACACAAAGTTTTATCAGTTAGTCCAAGGATGGCCTGGTTATTTCTAGATAGAAGGAACTCTCCAACCTTTTTTTCCCTTTAAACTCATATAATCCTCAAAGTGTCAACAGAAAGAAAAATGTTACGACATGAGTGATGCTGAGCTATCCAGCAGTTGAAAAGGAATGAAAATTTCCTCTCCCTAATAACCTGATGGATCATGCAATAGCAAAAAAGACATTTCCCTTCCCAAAGCCGCTCTGCATGTGTGTTTGATGTGTATATATGTGTATGTCTGCCCTCTTCTGAGGTCCAGCAACACTGTAAGTGCAGTTTTCAGACCAAAAGGGTTAACCACTTCTTATTTATTCTATAGACTTTATGATCACAGGTACATAAGAAAACATAGGTGACAGATTTTTTTTTCTGTACTTCAAAGAAGAATTATTAGAGATTCCCTTGTGTCAGGGAGGCTACAAGCCCATCTAGTTCAATACGGATAGAAGGCTGAATGGACCATATTGTAATAGAAATTACATGAATTCTAAGTCAGATGACAATCATAATAATTTGTGTATGCATGTTGGGTTCTATGAAAATTGCACTGTTTTTCACAGTAATAGCCAAGGAAAAAATAATTGAGAACTACTTTTGTACTCACCTTCCTGCTGTTCCGTAAGATAAAAATGATAAGTAAATAAAGCACTTCTGTCCTATGAACATGTTTGAATAGGCTTTCTGAGATATGAGTTACTCTTTAGCGCTTTCAGAGAGGTTGAAATCAGGGTTAAAAGCTATCATTTCACTAATGATAGCTGAGGTAAATTACTGTTCTTTAATATAAGTGACATTGAAAAACAAAGCATAACTAGCTTCAGAAGACTTCAGTTTTGTGAGGTCATGCCACATGGTACCCATAGTTGTAATAATCCAGAGTGCTTTACTCAGTGACAACAAAATATATTTAGATGGCCTTATGTTCATTAGGGATTGCCAAAGGTCATACTTTATGTTCATCTAATTTTATTGAAGTTCATTGTTATGGCAGTGACCTGAACTCTTCTGGGTGGCCTTTAACACATAGAATATATATATTGTGCAAGAAATTCAATTTTAAATTCAGATAACATATGGTTATGTTATTGCTTCATTAATCAGTCTGATCCACTCTAAACTGTATTCTAGTATCCTCCTTTCAGTGAAAGCTTAAACATTAAGCAGAAATCCTCAGATAACACTCTATAAATTAAATGTATATATTTCTCTGTTAAGCTGACAACAGAATTTCAAAACTTCAAAAAATATCCAACAAAAGACATTTTAAAGAAATGTATATATGAAAACCTGTTTATGTTTTTGGAAAGTACAGAGGTTGCTTCATTAGTCTGATATGAGTATGCAGTACTGAGTTTCTGGTGTCTGTAATTTCCATTCATATACATTATTAGGGACATTTGGGGCAACATAAGTACAACAGAGAAAGCAGATAAACACAAATTTTATCGGTAAAGAGTCTTGCTCATATTCTGTGACAAATACAGTAGTTATTGTTAATTGCAAGCCAGTGCATAAATAGCTGTTTTCAGTTTTATTTTTTTAAAAAAAATACAGTGCTTGCTTTGCTCCTGTCCACCTACACTGTAATACTTCCTGCCCACTTATCACTATTCTTATGATTAGCTCCTTCAGTAGGATTTTCTTTTTAACCGCAAGTGTTATTGGATCTTTTAGATTTTTTAGATAGCACCAAGCATTTCTGTTTATTCTTGTTGTATAGTGTAGTTTTATACTTTGTCAGTTGTGTGTTGCTTATTTACCTGTTACTGAAGTGGCACTCTTACAGATCTGACAAAATGAAAGTCCATCATTATCAGGACTCTTGACTATAAAATAATGAAAGCTGTATTAGAAATTTTTCCTTTGGGTAAAAACAAGGAGAAAGAAAGTGCTTTTTTTCATTTATTGTTGTTGTTGGTTGTTGATGTTGTCTGTAATAGATTAACTTTACATCATCAACTTACTTGGAATATTGTAAAATTCAGAGGTTTGTTGTTCAATCATTAAGTCCATGAACCACAGTACTCTAGGCCTTTTCTTCTGTCCAGTTGAAGTTTGCCCAAGCTTATGTTCAATTCAAAAACATCAGTTCTTCACTTCTCAACCTTGCGTATGGTCCAACTCTCAAAGCCATACATTACTACTAGGAAAATCATAACTTAGACTATATCTTTATCGGCCAGATGATGTTGATTTTTTTTAATGATGTCCAGGAACAAGCAACTTTTAATTTTATGACTGTAGTCACTCTCTGCAGTGATCTTTGAGCCCAGTAAAATAAAATCTGCACATCTCCCATTTTTTCCCTCTGTTGGTCAGGAAGTGATTTAGACAGGAGGGTTTTTTTTAATGTTGAGTCTTCAAACCAGCTTTTGCACTCTTCTTTCACCCTCATCAAGAGGTTGCTTAAGTCTTCTTCACTTTCTGCTATCAGAGTGGTATGATCTATATATCTCAAATTGTTGATATTTCTTTCAGCAGTCTTAATTCTGGCTTTCGATCATCCAGCCTGGCATTTTGCATGATGCCATTCCTCTTTTCCAATCTTGAACCAATCACTTGTTCCATGTTCAGTTGCTTCTTGACCAGAATATGGGCCCTTCAGTAGATGGGCAAGGTGTTCTGGTACCACAGTCTCTTTGAGAATTTGTTGTGATCCACACAGTCATAGACTTTAGCATAGTCAAGAAGTTTTTCTCTTCTCCATAGTCCAGCAAATGTTGGCAATTTGATCTCTAGTTTCTCTGCCCTTGATAACCAGCTTGCACTTCTGGTAGTTCTCAATTCACATATTGCTGAAGCCTAGCTTGCAGAATCTTGAGCATAACCTTGCTAGTTTGTAAAATGAGCACACTTGTACAGTAGGGATGTACACAAAACCCATCCCCCCCCCGATTCAATACAAATATTTGGTTTTGTGCGAAGCTCCCCACCACCATGAATGGAAGCCATCCTAGACATGGCACATAGCTTCATTGAGCCACGCAAGCCCCTCTGCCATAACAAGGCAGTGATCCATGATGGGACTTCTATTTTTAATAAATACTATTAGCATGTAAATGATTTATCAGCTGCCATCCTTATGAAATGACTGAAATTTTGTAGACATAAAAAACGTACTTTAATCTCCTAAACTGGTACATTGCCAGTGAGACCTTTCTGTTTTCTGCTTTTATATATATATGTGTGTGTGTGTGTGTTTGTGCATTTTGATGTATCCAAATGCATAGTTCCTGGTTTAATAATATTGTGAAGCTAATGTTCTAAAGGGAAGGAGAAAATAAACCTGAAGCGGCAGTTTGTCAAAAATTCTCTGCTATTTGTAAAGTGCTGTTTTCAATTTAACAGTTATAAAAATGAGAAGTGTCCTTAATATTGGGTTCTATTGATCAGAGACGGTCAGGGGTAAGCTATATATTGCATGTACCTCCTATTACAGGACAGCCTGCTAGTCTAGCCAAAAACATTATCTTTTATTTTTCTGCATTTAATGCCAAAAGAATCACAGCTGTGGAATTTGCAGTCCTGCAGGATACTTAAGATACTGAAGGAATATGGCTCTTCATTAAAATAAGAGAGATATTACAGTCACTGGATGTAGCATTTGTTCCCTAGTTTTCCATTTCAATTAGTACTTTATAAAATTGCAGTGTTACATGATAGAGCAAGTAACTTTTGAAATGTGACTTTATATCAGTATAATGGCATTTGGGGTGTTGGGGAAGATCATTTTTATGTTAAAAAAATTAGGAGCCCTGTATTAGTGGCTGATTGTACCTGAAGGAATGTGAACTACCCTATTTTGCAGTACTTTGCATGGTAAAAACTGGGGATTTGGCAGTTCTAGGTCTAACATACAGTACAAAGTTTCAGGAAATCTGAAGTAATCACTGTCACTTTGGAAGAATATGGTTTTAGAGCTGAATTATTTACAGCACTTACTTCACAGACCTAATGCAGCAGAGTCATAAATCTGTTTGGGAAATTACATCTGGCTTTGGAAGTGCTGTGGTTTTACCAATTTTGCATTGACTTGATTGGAAGTTCAGAACTGAAGAAAATGGGCTGTGAAAGAGATTTTGTTTTAGAACACTGTTATCCTTGATGATTAGCAGAAACTGCATGGGTATCCATAGTTACCTCACAAGATGAAAACATAAATCCATATTATTAGTTTGATATATTATAAATGCTTTTCCAGGCCTTTTAAAAAGAATCTACAGATGTTGTACAGCTGCTTTATTACCGGTTGGGCAGAGAATCACCTGGAACCTTTGATTGTTTTTCATAAACATATTTTATACAGACCTTGCCTTTCAAAGATGTGCATTTTGGCATATTTGTCTTCATTGTGCCATTATCATTAACCTGATGAAATTTGTAACAAATAATGTCCAAGATGATTAACCTATGGGATGAAAGTGCACGAATAATACTTTATGTCCAAAAGTTAAATACAGTAGACAAGCAAAGATACTGGACAAATAATCAGTTTCAGTTACATTCATGATTGTGAAGAGAAAGTTTTAAATACATTATGGTTAAGTGGGATATTACTATTTTAAATAATACTGCAGTTCGTGAAATGTGTCATAAATAAATACTCTGGGTTATGGACTGTTGGTTGGATGTCTGCTAACAGAAGGTAGTTTATGTGTCTTCTTGTTTCCATTGCAGTGACATAAGCATAAAAGTATTACCTATGTTTATGAATATCTTCTAAATTCATGCATGCATGTGATATTTTTTGACAAAAGTCAGTATCACTAGATATTTCATGTATATTTCTGATCGGTAGGCTTTAAATTTCCATTTATTTGCAGTGTTTGTTCTATTGAGGTTTTCATTTGTCAAAATTGTTAGCTCTTGAGTATTAGTTACGCAAATATTGATGTGTAGCTTTGGCCTGTTAGCTATCAATTGAAATCAGAAAATCAATGGTCTTAATAGTTCCTTATTACACCATTGATGCATTTGCAAGACAGAGTTGAGTACTGTCAGTGAATAATCGATTCAGTCAAAAACTATTTCCTGATTGCTGCCAGAAACAGTTTCCTATAAATACACTAATACATTACACAAGCACAACACCCTGCAGCTTATTTAAAAGAGAACAATAAAATAAGATCTGTCATTTTAACATTTATTCAAAAGTGATGGGGAAATAAATATTCATATCATTAAGAGGTTAATACTGAATGAACCTGATATGTTCCCTTTAA
Source organism: Aspidoscelis tigris stejnegeri (assembly GCA_023333525.1). Lineage (NCBI taxonomy): Eukaryota > Metazoa > Chordata > Lepidosauria > Squamata > Teiidae > Aspidoscelis > Aspidoscelis tigris. Next base: position 25,508,815 of record JALMGA010000002.1, on the reverse strand, counting down.
TCCATATTGCTTATGATGAGCATGTTATATAAAGGATTTACTGCACACCTTCCAAAAGTAGGGTGCTTGATGCCATACCTAGCAAACTGTCAAGGAACTGCACCTTTTCATCTGCCGTGAACAGTCATAATCAAAGCTTATATGTGCCATGAGTGCATATAAAACCTTGACGTGTAATCCATCTTTCCTTGTTTCTGTTTAACGCTTAGCCATGTATGCATTGCTCTGGATAGTTCTAGATGCGTATGGCACATCAGGAGCTTGGAAACCAGAGGATTAGTACTATTATCCAAAGACCAAGGCCAGGTGGTAGATAATCAGGAGGCTGAACTTGATGCTGGAATTTGGGAGAATTGCGAAGTGGAAGCTAGAGGCTGTGTTGAAGGCTTTATAAGGGAATGGGATGCTGAAGTCTTTACAAGGCAGGACACGTTAAGACTGAAGACTTCACAAACCAGCCCAGGGTGAATCAAGGGAAGAAGCCAAGGGTTCAAACCAGTGAATTTGTACAGAAATATAGAGACAAAGCCAAACCATAATTTCCAGATGAATTCAAGAAATCATTCACAGGGCAACCTTGATACTGAGTCATTTTGCCTGAGAACCAAGAGGCTTTTTATCCTTCCATTAGGGCTAGAAGGCTGCTCCTTCCACCTCAGGCCACTTGATGGAGCTTCTGACCAAGGAAGCAGCCTGATTTAAATCCAGGTTTTTTCTAAGAGTTCTCTGCCACTCATTTCTGTTTGCCTACATGTATATGCATTTGATGAATTGTTCCTTCTCTGGAATCTTCCTGTCAAAAAAATCTGGTTTTATATACATCTGGAGTTAAACTCGTGATTGATTCCATCAATCATCTGCCAAACCTTTTCTCGTGCTCCTTTTCTCTGATCTTATCCTTAAATGTTCCATTCCCTCCCACCACTGAGGAAACAAAAATTGCTCTAGTCTAGTCCTTCCCAAGTTACCTGGTAAAGTTGGGAATTATTGGATAGGGAGCATGTTGAAAGGATACCAAGTTACTTTTTCCTGTTTCTGCTGTATTCTAGTCTGCAAGGCAGCATCACTAATACTGTGAGTCCCACTTTTGCATCATTAAGCATCACACCCTGATGGCATGCACCCAAGAGTTAATGAAGAGTTCAAAGATAAGATTGTGGGCCTCCTAACAAAAAATTGTTGTCACTCTGATCATCTTCCATAGCTTAGGCCTTGAAGATAAAAGGACTCTAGGGGTGACATTATAGGCCTGCCACCTTAACACCCATTCTGAAAAGTAGTGGAAAGCATTATTAAAGATAAAATTGCTAAACATTTGAATACACAGGTTGTCCTCAAGCACAGCTAGCATGGACTCTGTAGAGGAAAGTCAAATATTATTTTAGAGTTTCTTTGAGCATGTTAATAAACATGTGGATGAAGACAGTGAGGTAGATATTTCTTATAAAATCCTTTACCAGAAACTCCTTGGTAGGCTTAACAGACATGAAGTAAAAGGGAAGGGCCTGTTATGAATAAGCAGCTAGGTAAGGAGTAGAAAACAAAGAATATGAATAAATAGACAATGGAGAGATGTAACAAGTGGTATCCCCCAGTATTCTCTCCTTATTTATTTATTTATTTATTTATTTATTTGTATTTCTATCCCGCCCTATACCCGAAGGTCTCAGGGCGGGTTACAATATTATATTAATCTTAGACAGGTCCCTGCCCTCAGGCTTACAATCTAAAGAGACAAGAAACAAAAGGAAAATGGTGTGGGAGGGAATAGGGAACAGCAAAAAGCCAGCACTTGAGCTCTTCAGTTCCAATTTTTCTCTCCGTTTCTTATTGCTGAAAATTTTCCTATTTACTTTGAATTTTCTCTTCATTGATGACAAACTGGATGACGGTAAAGATGGTCAGCCGGTATCAGTCCCACCCTGCTTGGCCTCAGGACCAGATGTTTTCTCAACTGGTGGGTCGGCTGCTGTAGTCTCTTTGCCATCTTCTGATGGGAGCAGTTGGAGGAGGGAGGGGCACTGCTGGGAGCAAGATGGTAGAGCCCAGCCTGCTGCCTCTTCTCCACTCCTCTCAAGCAAGTTGGTTCCTATTCCTTAGGCACAGCCAGCAGAATAGCCAAGTATGCTGAGAACACTACAGCTGTTCAGAGTGTTAAAAACAAAAAGAGATTGTGAAGAGCTTCAAAAGTATCTCTACATTGAGCAAATAGACATCTCCTGGTGTAACAAGGACTGGGAAGTGCCTCATGAGACTGAAAATATAGCTTCCATGCCAAACCTCTGCTGCCTGTGATGTAACTATTGATTTAAATGTTGAGGGGGAAGACACAGGTTTCATAAGTGAGCGAAGGTGTACCATTATGCCCTCTCCAAGATCATTAAATAGAAATTATTCAGTTACATAGGAGGAAAAAAAATCTACCTGGTGTGTTATTAGATGATAACTAAGCAAGGTGTTAGTCATTTGTTATGCCAGTACATTTTGATTGTTCTCTAACGATCTTATTAGCTGTTTTTTATTTAAATAGTACAACAGATCCTAATGAGGACTGTTGAGAGCCACAGCAGAGCCTATCTTTGTGGCCCACCACTGACCTCACTGGCTGTCTGTGTATGTGTTAATTTAACTCTACTCAGTTTCCTCTCTGTAGTTGTATTCTAAACTATTTTGTATCTACATGTTATATATAATATTTGTGTATGGGCATGTGGTATATATGTGGTATATATTGTAATAAGCCACATACTTTTTATATGTTTTTATATACAATCATATTCCTACCAGGTGGATATACTATATAAAGTGTTTTAGGCTATGGAGATATAAAAGATAAAAGAAGCTAGTAATTGCCTTTAAGATCAGAGCACAAAGCATTACCTTGGATTTTACAAGGCCAGCCAGCAACAAAAGAGCAGTAATTTATGAGCTCAGTGTAAAAGAATAGCATAATTGCATTAAAAATTAATGCTAATGAACACTAAAATGGGGAAGGTGGTTATGATGAAAGTTTGTATTCATCTTCTCTGGTTTGAATGATGGCTAGTGGCTTGATTAATGGCTTAATTTCTATCAATTAGCGGGGAAAAATCTCCTGCGAGACAAGGGTAAATTGAGCATTGAATTACATATCATGCTTTTGTGTGCTGAGAAAAAAGAGCTGAGTATCTCTGATATTAGCCACAGTGACAAATGTGGTGTGCCCCACAATGTCTGCATTAGCTCTCCTGACAGGCTGGTTGCGTGTGGTTATGGGGTGTGTGGAGATGGCTGGCAGACAACATTCACTGGCAGGTTCCTGAGAAACCTACAGCTCTTCCGTCTATAGAATTTTAATTAGAGTCAATAAGGATTCAAGAATTAAAATGGACGCCTAGCTGCAGCCTGGGCTGTTCTTCAGTCTCGCTCTGTGAACACACCACAGACATCCAGCAACTGCAAGAACATTATTGATGCCCAAGCAAGCCTCCTCTCTGTGTTCTTCATTGAAAACAAATCTAGTGTCTGCAGAACACAGAGAACTAACATTTCTTAAATATCATTTAGTCTACTTACTTATTTAGAAAATTTCTACACTGCTTCTTCCTTTAAAAATCCCAGATTAGTGTACAGTATAGCTTTAAAAAAGAAAGTTAAAATAAAATATAGAAATCAGCTCCATACACCACCTGCTTAGTTGCGGGGGGGGGGGGGGGAGAGTATAATTCTAATTCTGAAAAGCAAATTTTTCTGAAACAGAAGAGCCTCTCACTTCAGTTATGTTTACACCGACATAAGGTACACAATGGTGGAAGTCAGTGCACAGCCAAAGCCTTCAAAAGAAGGTCTGCTGCATCAAAGTGTATCTTCTTGTTTACTGTGGAAGAATAGCTTAAGCTAGGCTTACTTCATTATTGGTTTCAGTACACTACTAGTCAATTAGTTAATGGATTTACTGTATCCTTGCCTGATTGTAAAATGACCTAGGTTTTTAAGCTGTTGATATAAGAGTTACAGACCCAATATCTGTCGCCAGGAAGTGTTCCAAAATTCCTTCCTTGTGCCTTGTCTCCACAAAACAGTATTATTTGGAAAATACAATACCATTTCTCTCTCATCCCATCCTTCCCTGGACCTTTTAAAAAAATTGTCCCATATTTCATGTAATGAAATAATTTAATTTTTACATGTAAAAAAAATCAATTTGTTTAGCTGAATTCTGAGATATATGGCTAACTGCAGAAAAAGTATGAATAGATCATGTCAGTTACTGTACATGGCCAATCCTTTGCATATTTGGACTCCAAAATGATCGAAAAGTTCCAAAATGTTTAGATTGCTTCTTCCAAAGTATACTTAGATAAAATATTTGCTATATGGTGATATGGGTTTAGAGAGCATATGCTTAATTGCTATCACTGAATTGGAGTCATAAATGTATGTGCATAACCAATATATTAATTATGAAAGCAATTGAAAACAAAATAATGCTTGTGTCAGCTTCATGTTGTTGGATAGTTGAGAGAGATAAAAGTTTGTACATTTGTGTTTACATTCACATAAAAATGATAACCTTTGCTCTTCTGTGTGCATTTTGCACTGCTGTTCTCATCATGGAACCGACTGGAGGAAGAAGGAAAGGGAAACTATCTACTGAAATAAATAGTGAGAATTGTGGTGGGAAGAGGATTGACAGCAAAAGCAGTTATCAACATGCATTCCAAAATACATCTAGGGTGTGTTTATCACACCAGAAAATCTAAAACCTTGTTTCATTCTATGCTGCAGATTGACCTAGAATAGTAGTCTGTTACATGAACGTCACATCCTTTAAAAGAGTGGCTCAAGGACCACACGTTGCTCATGGGAAGTTTTCCAATTCCTTTTCTTGTTGTGCCTAGCAAAAAAGAACCAGTTTTAAATTTTGCAACTTTAGTCAGGCATCCCTACTCCAAATCAAAAGGGCACAAGAATTCATAATTCATCTTGCTTTGATGTTTGCAGTTCTTATAATATAGTCTTTATAAAATCCACTTTACACTAAATACAGATTAAAAATGAAAACGGATGGCAGAGAAAAAAAACATTGAGAAGTCTTGGGTGGAAAATAATGACTTCATTAGATATCTAAAGGCTATCTTGAGACCAGCAATGGCCTGTGCTCTTCTGCCAAAATGGTGATGAGGCTCCAGCTAAAAGGCTACCTTTCATCTCCCTTAAATGTCCATTTGATCTGGTGTGGTTCAAAAGGCAGTTCAGGAGGATCCTAGGAAGGCTTCTAAGCAGAAAGTTGCACCTACTGACCTGTGTTCCTGATCCACTACTATACATTATAGGGATGGAGCTTTGAAGGTAAAATTGCAATAGTGAAGTGCAAAGAGAAATGAGGTGCCAGATGGTGATACTAACTATCACAGAGCACATTTACTAATACCAACACATGTACTGCAGCACATGTTCAAGTGTAGAACTGAAACTCTTGTAAGATCCAGTACAGTTTTTCCTGAAGTTTCTTTGCAAGAGTTTTTAAAGAAAGGAAGACTGTAAAGGATCTTGGTTTTGAATGCGAAACCAAGAGCTATAGTTTATCATGAGCTTCATTTCTGTCACCTGTGGCTTGAGCCAGGCTAATGGGATTTGTTTACTCATTACTACGCCTCTTAATTTACTTACCAGTGGCAGAATATGCTAGCAGCAGTGCTGTGCTGCTTTGTGACAAGTCCTAAAGGGTCAGTCTCAATAATGCCACTGTAATGCTCCAGGAGCTCTCCATTTTCAGTCCCTAACCAGCAACTCAAGATAGCGTTCATAAATAAACACAAAATGTACCAGTACATCTCTTCTCCCTCTCCCCTGTGATAGACCAGTTCAGTTGACTTAATTGTGCATACAGCCACTTTAAAAGAAAATTCTTTTCTGGGATGCATGTATTTGTTTGTAGATAGTGTTCATGCATCTGATAAAGTTTTTCTCCTTAACAAAAAAAAATTGAGGTCAATATCCTACTTTTGAAATTACTAAGACTGTCCATGAAGAAGATACAAATTGCTTATTAATGATGGTGAAGTTGGATTTCTGAATCTCAAGTTGTATCATTGCATGTATATTTTAATCTGTAGAAATGTTTGGTCACCTATTAATTTATTTAATAATTTATATCTGCCCTTCTCCAAGACGTTCCAGGGCAGGTCACAATAACAGTAATAATAATGCATAAAAATATACTTAACACATCTTTTTTTAAAAAAACTCCAACTCTCCTCGGCTGGACTACACCCAGAGGAATCTAAACATCAAAGGCCTTGGCGAACAGGAACATTTTAAGCAGGTGCTGAAAACTATACAGTGTAGGCACCTGGCAAACCTCCAGAGTCTGAAGGCACTATAGAAAAGGCCTGTGCATGTCCCTGCCCCTTGTATAATCAGTTTTATATTATGAAGAAGATATTTGGGACCCAAGCCATTAATATATAAATTAATGTTAGTACTTTGAATTGGGATCACTGATGAATTGGCAGGCTCTTGTAATAGGCACTCCTGGTCACTGCCTCCACCCGAGATACAAGTGTCAATGGAGAACCCTTCCATATCAAAATAGTAGACCTTCTTATATCATGGATCTGAGATTCTGTGACACACAGCACTTCTGTCTTGTCTGGATTCAGCTTCAGTTTATTGATTCCCCATGCAGCCTGTTACTGCCTCCAAGCACAAGAACCCTTCCTGATGTAGATGAAACAGGAGAGCTGGGTGTCATCTCTTCGAGAAGTCACCACACTCCTGATGACTTCTCCCAGGGTTCACAGTTATGTTAAAGAACAAGAGAGATAAGATCAATCCCTGAGGAATCCCACAGGTGAGTTTCCAATGTGTCAAGCAAAAATCCAGTGCCTTTAAGGACATAAGGACATAAGAGAAGCCCTGCTGGATCAGGCCACAGCCCATCTAGCCCAGCATCCTGACGCACACAGTGGCCCACCAAATGCTCATGGGCATCTCAAGCAGAGACAAGGACAAACCTTTGCCTGCTCTCGAATTCCAGCAAATGGTCTTAGAAGCACCCCACTCCCCCCCCCCAGCCTGAAAGATGCACCTAGGCATTCATTCTAGTAGCCATTGATACATCTGCCATCCATAAATTTGTCTAACCCTACCTTAAAGCCATCTAGACTGGTAGCTGTCACCACCTCTTCCAGCAGCACATTCCATAAACCGATGACCCTCTAGGTGAAGAAATACTTCCCCTTGTCGAATCCAGCGCTCCTATTCATCAGCTTCATAGAGTGCCCCCTAGTTCTAGTGTTGTGCGATAGAGAAAATAAATGTTCTCTATCCACCTTGTCTATACCATGCATAATTTTATATACTTCAATCAGGTCCCCTCTTAAATGCCATCTCTCCAGACTGAAAAGGCCTATACGTTGCAGCCTTTGACTCCCAAACTCCATAGCCTTCCCAGAAAGATACTATGGTCAATTGCTTTGAAAGCCATTGAGAAATTAAGGAGATCTGACAAAATCCTTGTCTTTCTCTGTGAGAATGTCATGAACCAGGTTGGCCAAGGTGATTTCATTGCCGTTGCTGGACCTGAATGCAGAATTAATTCAGATACTCAGTTTCCTCCACGTATGCCTGCAGTTGAATGTCTATGGCCTTCTCTAATACCTATTTCAGAAAGGGTGTGCTGGTTACCAGGCAGTAATTGTTCAACTCTTCTGGATCTCTGAAGGACCTCTTGACAAGAGACCGCACCACTACATATTGAAGGGAAGTGAAACTGTACCATTTCACTGATCCCTGATCCCATCTGATTATACCTCGTTAGCTAGCTGTTATAAGCCAAGAAGGGCAGGGATCCAGAGAATATGTCAGGCAAACCCAGGCAAGCAGCTTGTCCATGTTCTCATACCACAAGATTTGAAACGGATCTAAATGGTTCTCTGGATGTTTCCCCTAGACATTTTCATCTGTGGCATTCAAATGAATCTGAGCAAGTTTGCCCTCAAAATACCTTGTAATTTTACCACAACAGAATTTAGATGGCAATCATCCTTCATTCCTTGGGCTTAATTTTATGAAATCATTCACCCCTTGAAAGACTTCTACCAGATAGCTGCTGCTTGAGGATGCAGTGTTGGCAGAGAAATAACTCATTTTTTCCCACTGCTGCTGCCAATTTATAGGCATAATAATGTACTCTAATTCATGTTCGGTGAGACTCACAGCAGGATTTATGGCACCTTCACACCAGCCATTGATCCTCTCTTTTCATTGCCAGTAGTTCCATGGAATACCAAGGTGTTCTGCTGTTTCCACGATGATGTCAAGATGACTTGGAAGGAACAATGTCCTTGGCCTTGTTCAAGGGGCATGTCCCAATACTGTGTTGTGCTAGTAACATATTTAGTCTCATGGTTATCATGGAGGTAATGAAGACCTAAGCAAACCCACTGAGGGTCTTCAAATCATTATGGTAAGTGACTCCAGCACTACAGTGACTTGATCAGCTAGCTCAGATAGACTGGCCACTGAACAGTGGGGTAAGTAGGGTAACCAGCAGTATTCCTATCCTGTCTTTTTGTTCTGATTAAATTCATAGAGCGTAGATGTATCAATGGCTACTAGAATGGATGCTTAGGTGCTTCTTTGAGGTTGGAAAGACATGTATGATACCTCTCAAGACCATTTGCAAGGAATTGAGAGCAAGTTAAGGTTTTGCCTTTGTCTTCTGCTTGCGATTCCCTGAAGCAGTTGGTGGCCCACTGTGTGAGAAAGGATGCTGGACTAGGTGAGCTGTGACCTGATCCAGTAGGGCTCCTAATTTGGATATAAATGCACAAAACAAGACTATATTATTTGATAGCTGCTGTTCAACAAAATATTGGGGGAAATTGGAAATATGTTGATAATCTAACAACAGGGGAGTGGCAAAATGAATTATGGAAAATTATGATAAACAAATTTACCACATGTAAACAGCATCAAATGGAAGATAACACTAATCAACATTTTCGTCAAATATGGGAACCATGTATAGAAAGAATTTTCTATTAAAATTGCTATATGTCTAGATTGTAGCCAAAATTAAGCCAGTACAATTGGTCTATCACAGGAGAGCGGGGAAGCTATGTATTGGCACATTTATGTAAGCTAAGTATGTTTACTGTCTAATAAATTAATTTTAAAAAGAAGAAACATGTTTGGCACTAAATGCTAAATATCATTTATCAGAGGTGGCACACTGTATGTGTGCTGTTGCAGCATTTGTTTGAGGTTATTAGAGGTTAGTCAACAGAAGTGTCATAAAATTTATATAAATATCTGCTGTCAATAAATAAAGTTAATGCATAGGGTCTTAAGAATGAGTGGAATAAGAATCTTGAATCGTTTGATTGTTTGTTACCTGTGGATTTTTTTGGATTTCAGATTATATCTTCAGGGGGAAAATAATATTTTGTATTTATTGAATTCTATTACACCTTGGCAAGATTAAATCAGTTAAATATTATGTAATTTTGAAATGTTTGTTTTAATCATAAAGGCGGCATACAAATAAAACAGTAATATGTTCTAGCAATGTTGTAAAATTACCCCTTTGAGGTCAGAAACTATTAGGGATACAAATTTTGCATTTGAAGTAAGAGTAAGTATTTTCAGATATTTACGTCTGAATTATGTACAATACCCATAATCTGGAAATAGATAAATGGAAAAAAGAAATCATGATCTTGAAAGACACCTGCTTTAGAAGAAAGGTAGAGTTGGGACCCTTGAGGCAAGGCTCCTGAAGCCCTTGATTTAATTGGGGTTCCAGTGCCACCTGCTGTTTTTGGGGTGGTATTGCTTCAGTATAATGGTGCAGCCTTGTAGTTCTGTTTGAATGGACAGTGAAACTCATGTGCAGGTCTTATCAGCTGCCCTGTAGAAATGCACTCAGTTTTCCAGTGTATGACCCTGTATGTGTACGTTTGTTTGTTTGTGCATTTTCACCAACTTTGGTGAGAAAAAAAGGAATAAAACTAGTAGCAACATCCTTGTTAATTTTTACAAAAGGAATGATTTATGTAGGAAAATGTTTGTCACTAACACAAATAGTTTTGTATCCTTTGTCTGATCAGATTGAAAAGACTTGCTGTCCAATGAGTTAGTATTGATTTTTTTTGTCTCTACTCTCTTAGCTTTCTGACTCCATTATTTTTTATTTTACTGTGAAATATATATCCTTTCTACTGACATCTGACAAACACTATATGGAAGTTATTTTATATACCAATAATGTGTTTGTCAACAATATAGTAGACTAATGGATGCAGTTTCCTTCCAGTCCATTTTCATCCAGTTAATGTTCCTCTCTGGGAAGCATTCTGGAGTTTTATTTTGCCTAAGGTTCCCACATCAGGACAATTTTTTTTCACATTAGAGTCCTCAAAAATAGCACAATGCATTGTTTTCTCACTGAAAATTTAATGCAGCAAAAAACAGTCACATATATTTGTCAAATGTGACACAGTGCAATAAAAATTCAAGTTCCATTATACATTTGGATATGCAGTTTAAAGCGTTCTGTGTTTGAAAATATTAATTTCTAATTTTCAAGATATACATCTTAATATCTATTTATAGATGCACATAGATTGATCGGTAAGCCAACAGATGCCAGAATATTCTCAAATCAAAAAGCTCATGAATATAAAGGTAGCTTGTGCACACAGACCATAGGTTCATGCTGTGGAGTATGGTCCTCACGTGGAAAAAGCATTCTAGACCAGGAGTGTAGTGGACAGCATGTAGCATGCTGGCAGTGGTCTGTATGGTGGACACCCTTTGTATATCTGGCTTCAAAGTTGGAGTATAAAGTTTTACTATCTTCATTGTTGAAGGTGGGAGCATACTCCAACATCCTAGAAATGGCTCCAGAAGTAGGTTGCCTTCCAGAGAGCCTGGCAAAATGCTGCTGGGTTCTGGATCATGATGTGTTTGTCAAATGTGACATTATATGCGTGTGATGAATATAGTTGTGCATCTGTCATTAGTACAAGAAATTAATCAAGGGATAAGCAGTTTTGAAATCTAGGAAAATCTATCATAAAGAAGGGGTTACCATCCATTTGGAGTGTGTGGGTAGATATGGCATGTTTTCTTCCTTTCCCCAAGCCCCTACTTGCTTGTCTTAAGCCAGAAAAAATACCAGCAGCTGAGTAAAAAACAGCACCCACAGAATTCAAAGTTTTAATGTTATCTTTTAAAATCGACTGTGGTGTGGGGCATTTAAAATTCTTTGGTAAAACCAAAAACTCTTTAGGTTTTCTTCTTTAACTTTTATGTACTGTATATGTTTAAGAAAGAGGTAGCTGATCCACCTCACAGGGGACAGGGAGAGAAGCGCTTAGAAGTTTTGTGGGTGCCAGAAGTTCTCAGGACATCATAATACTCTTAGGCATTATGAAACCACTAGTAAGCTAGGCCTGGGCAGATAGTTAGAGTGTCAGAGTCTTATCTGGTAGTCACCCAGTTCAGTTCCACACTCTTCCACAAAGCAGCTGGGTGAGCTTGGGTGGATCACAGTTCTCTTTCTGAGCTCTTACAGCCCTCAGAGGGAAGAAAAGGATTCTTCTTTAAGGGAGAGAAAAGTGGGGTATAAAACCAACTCCTTCTCCTCCTTCCTTGGGCTCCGTAGTAGAAGGCAGGATATAAATAGCTGTAAATAAAAAAAAATGTTAAAAATATGCTTGACTTTGTATATATCACTGGAGTAATTTACAAATGTACCTTGTAGTTTGCATAAAGATTTATGTGTTGGAGGAAAGAAACACCACATATTTTTAAGGAAGCTCTTGGAAATAACTAGTGAAAAATAAGCAGGCTTTCCCCCCTCTCTTGAGTTCTGTCTTGACCATGAATGCATAAGTTTTGCCAGCATTACTTTTTTCACATTTGGCTGTTTGACAGAATGCAGCTTTAAATTATATATTGGACAGGTTTGGTTCTGTCTGCTTCTGAGCTTGTACACGAGATAAAACTTACACAAGTTGCTTGCCCACATAAATAAAATACTACCAATGAATGTTCATCTGGTAAGCACTTTGTAGGTCTAGTGTTTTTATGAATATCAGGTTTCTAAGCCATTTTGGGAAGGAAGCTCAAAATATGTCTCTAGTATTCCAAAAGCAAGTTTGGACTTCCCAAGGAGCTTTCCCAACCAACAGGTTGAACTCCTTCCTACATAAGAACATAAGAGGAGCCCTGCTGGATCAAGCCACAGCCCATCTAGTCCAGCATCCTGTTGCACACAGTGGCCCACCAATGGCCCATGGCCATCTCAAGCAGAGACAAGAGCAAACCTCCTGCTCTCGAATCCCAGCAAATGGCCTTAGAAATATCCTGCTTGTCTCCACGGCCTGAAGGATGTACTTAGGCATCCATTCTAGCAGCCATTGATACGTCTGTCATCCATAAATTTGTCTAGCCCTTCCCTACGTAGACCTACACATTCGCTAAGATCTGTCAGTGAGGCTCTCTTGGCAGTCCCACCACCTCTAGCAATTAAGAGGGTGGGAATGTGTGAGAAGGCATTATTGAGTGTAGCTCCCAGATTTTGGAATCATCTTGCCTCTGAGGTACATCAGACACCCTCACTGCATGCCTTCAGATGATTGTGAAAGCACAGCTCTTCACCCATGCAGGCACTGTCACTATTTTAGCCAATCTGTTTTTATAATTATTTTATTGTGACTTGCCCTGAGATCTTCAGGTATAGGACAGGATAGATAAGAGTTGAAGATCCTTCCTATTTTGGAATGACTGCTGGTTAATTTATCCTTGCATATCAAGCTCAGTTGTGGCTTGTGTCCTTTGGGACTGGTGGGGCAGAGGGCAAGACAGATAAAAAGGCAGCAGTATCAAGGGTCAGAGTAAGAACTAATGACCAATGAGATGTTCTAAGCTGGCAGTTCTATTCAAATCCACATAAAAAGTGACCACACTGAGTATAGTGGGTTTATATACATATTAGCCAACCTCAGATTGGGGCAGGTGAAGAAGAAAGGGAGAGGAGACTCAAAGTCTGAACTCGTGTGTCTGATGGGTCACCATCCACTCTGCCATTATGGGCTAGCCAGTCCTGTTTTACTACTAAACTTTCCAGTCAGTAGACATTTGCCTGAATATATTTATTTCATTTTTAAATGACATGAAAATAAAGAGGCATCCATTAAAAAAAACAACAGAGGGGAATAAGCATGGGTATAAAATGATTATTCATTGAGTAACTTTTAAAAAATGTATATGAAAGCATTCTCTGGAATCTAAAAATGGAATAACTGGACAGGCAGCTGTTTCAGGAATTTGATGGATTTATATTGTTGCTGTTCCCATTTATGTCGAGCAGACTTGAAAGGCTTAAACTGTTGCCAAAGGAGAGTGAACTTTTTAACTGAGTCAGAAGGCAAAAAAAAAGGCTACTGTCATTCTGCAATGAACTGTAATGTCATGTTGCAAAGGCCATCAAACTCCGAATTAAGGGTTGCTTTGCAGCAGTATAAATGACCCCCTCCAAAAAAAGTCAGTTTCAGTGTCTGAGGACTTGCTTTATCCTTCTACTACTTTACTCCAGACACAGTAAGAATCAACTGTACTTGAAAAATCTTGATTTCCTGAGCAAAAGGAATACTTTAGAAAAATATTGCACAGTGCTGATCCTAGGCTTATGCTAAACTCTACTGACATTATATCCTCTTCAATAGACCAACCCAGCCTTGTAGAACAAGTGAAACGAGTAAAAGATATTGAAGCAATTGAAAGTGACTCCTTTGTTCCACAAACGTTCAGATCAAGCAAAGAAGCAAAAAAGGTAAGTTTTCAATCTCTTTTCTTTGCATGGAGCCCTTTGTGAGCTAGTGCAAAGCTGGGATGTTAATGCAATTGACACTGACATTTGACTGTTCATACCAGTAGCCCTTATTCGTAGTCATCAGAAATGAACTATAAATTGATCCTGTCATGATATTAAATATTATTGAGAACCACATGCTTTACCAGTGACAATGTGCTTCATTTATATAATTAACCAATGGAAATGGGCATTCTTATAACCATTGACAATTTTGACACAGTAACCATATTTTATATACTTTAATAAAAATTATGAAGACTGGACTGTGGTGTAGAGAACTACAAATTTTCTTGTTGTTCTATTTCTAAAATGTTTTATGCTTCTAAATGTTGCTGTTGTTTTTATCTGCTCCCCGAAAGCCTACCTCCTTCTCTGTGAAGGACAGATCAGAGCCTCCCTACCCTAGTACATGCATGCACTATCCAAATCCAGACCAGTGTGGATGTATGAATCCCTTTAATCAATTGCCAAATACAGGAACACTTTCAGCCCTGAAAGCTCCCAAAATGTTTATTTTACCCTATGCAAACACTTATCTTACTGCTGCTTTAGCTTTTCATAGTTATACCATTTGTCCTACCATTTTTGTTGAGCTTCAAATATGACCACTTCATCTCAGAACGACCTCTGTTTACTTGGTGTTGGCTTACCACAAGCTCTTTCATTTTTCAGACTGGGAACTGATGTTGCCAGTTACCAGTGACATTGTGGCCACTTTAATTTGATGATTGTGATCACTGTTTTTGCTCCCCTGTACTCAGATATTATAGTGTCAAGGTGCAAGGGATAGCATCATGCAAGGAGGCCATCTTTGTGGTGGCCCCCAGCATTGGAATAGCTTCTCAGTGGAGGTATGCTGGGTGCCAACTTTATCACTTCCTAATAATCAAAAATCATTGGTGCCCTCAAACTACTGAGAACAAGGCAAATTTTTCTACTGATGTAGCTCTCTAAATTTTATTCTTTTTCTCAATCTTCTACCCGTAGTCCTTAGAACCTATTGAAGTCAGAACTGAACCTGTAACAGCAGAGACCGGAAATGTTGGTTTGACTGCTAGTGAAAAAGAAACAGTGCCTGGAATTATTCCCACTTCGATCAAATATCAAGATGAGAACTCACTGGCCCACCCCAATGTAAGTGTGGTGATATTTCTTTGAACTAAAAAAGTTTTTAAAGATGAAACATAAGATGATATGGTCTTCGTATCCATAAGCATTTACTGAGTCCAACAGCTTGCATAAAACATGTAACACAAACAACTGCATATTTTGGAACCCTGTCACTACAGTAAGGTTTAGGCAGGGCTTTTCCAAGTGTTTTTGTTCAATTAATTGAATTTCTTTTGAACTGTGAGGATATTTGAATGAGGAACACCATTTCACACATCATTCTTTTAATCATCTTCAATTTCACTTGAATCTCTGAGATCTCAAAACTGTGGCCTTCCAGATTTTCCTAGACTACGTCTCCCAGCTTTCCAGCGTTCCATGTGAGCCGCAGTGCTGAACTGAGCACAGCATGCTAGCAGTGAAATTGGGGGGGGGGGGGTTCTAGCCCAGGGACATATGGAAGGCTAATTTGAGGGCCCTGATGGCTAACTTGATGGCCCTTGGATTAATCACTAGTTATTATATGAAGGAAAATACAGCTTTCAGATATACCAAAATAATAATAATACAAATTTCCTTTTTCAAGATACATAACTCAAAGTCTGTGCTCCAAACTTGGCTTCCCAAAATTTATTTTTAGTTAATATCAGGGTTAATATGAGCCCTTCATTTGTCATAGCAAAGATTTTTGAAAGTCAAAGGAGATGCATGAAGGTTATAATGATGTGGATTAATTTATAGAAGTGGAATTGCTATACACAAACATGACTACAGGTGTGTCTGATGACTGTAGGGAAGAGGGACAGCTGTTCAGCACATGCTCTTAGCTAGTTTCTGAAAGCAACTAATCTGCAATTTGATAGATGGGAGAAACCAGCATCTAAACTTGAACTGGAACATCTGAATGTGTGTTCCTTTCTACACCACTGGATGTTTGGTGTTTCCAGCTGTATATTTCCCAGGATATTCCCAATGCTTACAAGGGATTTAAAAATATTTTTTATTAATCCTAAGTGCATTCTATTGGAGTTCTAGAAACTTTAAAGAAATCCTTAAAAATTCAGAACAAACTGAACTTTTTCCTTTCTCTCATAGTTGTTTGTTGACAAGGCGGAAGCAGAAGAAAGATGGTTCCAGAGGCTGATTGCGCTTCGACAAGAGAGGCTAATGGGCAGTCCTGTGGCTTGGGTGAATTAAATAGCATAAAGAACATAACTGTGTTTTGTGTTATAAAATTCCAGTGATAAACTGTATAAGCAATGAGCAAAGGAACATTTTTGTATTGCTTCATTTAAGGAATGATAATGTCATAGTTAGAAATCTGGCTGGTATTTCCTTCAAAAGAGTATCAGAGTAGCCCTATAGTGCTCAGGGCAGATAAGAGAACTTACTTGGAAATAATTCAATCCCCTTAGAAAATACAATACTATTTCTCAGTATTATTCCCTTAATATCCATTTGTAAGATTTTGATAACTTAAAACTGAATGTTACCTAGAATAAGACTAATGTTCTTATTAAAAGCTTTAAAAATGTATACTTCTCCCTCCCAAAAGAAGCAAACAAGTTTGTTTTTCTGTTCTTTGGCATCATTATTAAAATTTAATCATACAAGGTCTGTTTGTTTAACAAATTACTGTAACTGTAGAACAGAGCAGATGTAATTCTGATGTATTAAGATACTATATTTTCTACACATGCCACTTTCCCCATTCATGTTTCACCAAATATCTAGGCATGGAACTATTTGACTAGACTTGGATGTCCCATGTTTATAGAATTCAGATGTAGCAATTTTATTCTTTTTTATGAAAATGTAATTTCTAAAGGAACATACTGTTAAAAGCTTAAGGATCTTTTAATATGGAGTATTTTGTACTGTATAATCTTAAGTCTGAAGTATGACTTATTTTTAGATCCCCAATGACAAATTAAGTCATCTTATAAACACTGCCTGCAATGTAAAAGAGTGATAAACATTAGTTCACAGACAAATATGATTCTATGATTCTATGAAATAGTGATGCTTACAGGCTAAGTTTGCAAGCCCTCTGTGTAGAGTTCAATATTTGTCATGGTAGTGCAGATTGTTTTGCTTTCCTCTGCCCATCTGTCCCCTATGCCATGAATCTCTCTTAAGAACTGAAGGAGCAACACCCTGATAGGAATATGATAGGTTACTTGTGGGAAGCAAACAGGCATCCCAACTTTGCTATGTGTAAGAAGTATTGTTTTGCACATTCATGCCCATATCTCTGTTTATCTTGTTTTAAATTACTTGAAAGTTGACACTGTAGATCCTAAAGCATCATACATCCTGAAAAATTGAAAGTTTTGCAGCTTGAATAGCAAATAGGTAAAATTGTCTTTACAAAGGGCTGTATAGATAAATTCATGGAGGGCAGGTGAATCAATGGCTATGAGAATGAGTGCCTAGGGTACTGCCTCCAGGCCAGAGAGACAGGTGGGATGCCTCTAAAGGCCATTTGCAAGGAGTCAAGAGCAGATTGAGGTTTTGCTTGATTTCTGCTTAAGAATGCCCAGAAGCAATTGGTGAGCCACTGTGTGAACCAGGATGCTGGACTAGATGGACTGCAGCCCCAATCCAGCAGGGCTCCTCTTCTGTTCCTATGTTCTTATGAATTATGTTTGTAACTTTTGAGAAACTACGATATGTAGTGAATTAACATATGTACAGTTGAATAATTTATTGAGAAAACTATTTAAGGTTGCAAGTGAAGCAAGATAGGTCAGATATTTTTCCTGTCCTCAATTCATGCTTAGTGTGGCATTTGTTTGTGTATTTCGGCTAAATAAATGATACAATGCAAAGAAAGAAGCTCATTTGTTGGCACCAGATACTTAGAAAATAAGTATACTATTCAGTCAGTGGCACTCATAGATACATCATTAATGATTTGCTTTCACTGAGATAAAAAGACAAACCATATGAGAGAATGCTGGCTTAATATTAAGACTCCCAGTTGATAGGTAAGCACAGAAAACAAATCAATAAAGGCATTTGCTTTGGTAACTATACTGTATAATTGCTTCAGTCACAGTCTGTACTCGTAATCTTCCCAGTCAATTTAAAGATATTACATTACATCATCTCCTATACATTTTTAGATGCCAGTTACCTTCACTGTTGAAATATTATACTGCCAGCCAAACTTTGGGCCTGAACACATACACCGTTTTATCACACAGCAAGAGGGGTTTGCACGCAATTGCACGGTCATCTGTGGCATTTGCTAGTTTAGGGTAAATGGGGGAAGCATATACTGAGACTGCTTAAATCCTGTTATAACTACATGACTTTCTGTTTGTATAGTATACACATTTATCTGATTCCCCCCAACCCCAGTATACAAGGTTCAAGGTGAAATCATTTTTTGAATGTAATATGATTTATTTATTTATTTATTATATTCTGCTAGGCCGTAAAGCCTGATAAATGAAGTAAAACCCAGAAAAGGAATTTTCTATGTTTCTTACTCAAAGGGAAAAAGTTTCATTTAATATGAAGCAACCATTTAATATCATACATTTTAGAGTGGTACAGAAGTCTATTTTCCAGCACTGGGGTCACATTGAGCTGAGCTATGTCATCATTCCAGCTGGCTTTACAGGCTTACTGAGCCAAATAGCTATATTGCCATGCTACCCCATCAGGTCCAGTTCAGTTCACCCATAGGGAGTATTGGAAGAACTTGGATGAAATTCCCCCTACCCTTTTGGTTCCCAAAAGGTAGAACTTCCAACACTCAGCTCCAGGCATCCAGTTCCAATTACCTCATTGAAGCTGGGTTGAGTCAACTCATTAAAGTTGAGAAGTCAGGCTTTATCCTTACCCTATAGCCCAGGTCAGCTTCAAAATGAACTTTTTAAAAAGGAAATTGGCTACTGTTTCACCTTAGATCCCAGTGTAAGTACAAAGAGAACTGGCCTGACATACTACCCTTTCTTGTTCCAACATGAAAGGGCTGTATTACAGCACTGTAGGTTGTTTGCCTTCAGGCTTAAAGTGTGCCAAACGCAATTGTGGCAAATAAAAACAATTCTTTTATGAGAGAGTCATTTTGTGGGTCCAGATTACAACTTGATATATAGGGTACATCAGCTATTTTGACTTTATATTTCACAGTGCTGTAAAACCTCTTATTTCAAACTGATCTGTATTTATTTTGGTAAAAGTCAGTTTCTAAGTTTAGAGGCATTGTGTGTGTCCTGTGGGTCTATTGTGGAAAGGGACTATTGTGTTACAGGCATCAGGTCTGGGAAACAGTGCTGAACTAGACTGTCTTCCTTAATTAAATGAACTGTATATTAGGATTCTTAGTGGTAAATTCAGGGTTTTGTTTTTTTTACCTCAGGTCTATCTCAGACCAAAATGAAATGTGTGAGGGTAAAATTATGTGTAGTTTCTCTTATAAGGCTATTGGAATGGATAGTCAGACACACACTATGGTTACCTCCAGACTTATGAAAGCTGTGCTATCCCTCAGCTGCTGCTTCCTGACAGATGGGACAACCAGAAGCTGCTGCTGCTTCCTGTTGAACAGACAGGAAGCTTGATTGGCCACTCTAAAAGTGCAGCATTCTACCCCCCAAGCACTTAAAAGCTGCTGATATATAACAGCAACTTTTTAACGCAGAAGGGGTAGAATGCTGTGCTCTTACTGCAGGCAATGGGAGAGGTAAAGTCCCTTCACTATTTTCATCGCTGTCTGGAGGCACCCAGAGTGTTGAACACTTATTAGAGACACTTTTCAACTTCACTTCTTAGACATCTCATTTTGTCGCCATCAGAAGGTTTTTATTTCTTGCAGATAGAATAAGCTTTGTTCCCAGAATATTTGTTATGCTGCAATGCCCTGTGCTTGCCGGGTTTGTGTTATTTGCGTTGTAATACTTTTGAAACCCCCAATAATTGGTGGAAAGAAAAACATCAGTCAGCAAAATTTTCAAGACTCGTTTGTTTGCTTGTTTGTTTAAGGTATCTATGTCCCACCCTTCACCTGAAGGTCACAGGGCAAGTCACAACAATAAAAAGGTTGAATCCATAAATCCTAGAACATAATTAAAATATAACCCTCCCTCCTTCCCTGGCAGGGCAACACTCAGAGGAGTGATCGAATTGGCATCAGAATGCCTGAAAGAAGATGCTTATGAAGAAAATTACATCAAGAATAATGAGATTAATGAAAAGTCCAGGTATTCATTTAGAGCAGAAATTTGAATGTCTGTGTTTTCTTTGAATGTTCTGAAGAACTGTGCTACATGCAGCACTATCTGGAAAGACTTGGCAACAAAGAAGAATGTTCCCACAGGGGATTTCATGAATCAGGCCCTAAAAGAGTCAGGGCTTACATCTGTCATGCAACATGACTGCAAGTCAGGAGACCTACACAGCATGTGCTTCCTTCCTCAGCTAGGTCACTGGGAGGTCTCTTAGCACTTCTTTTTTAAAAAAAAGGAAAAGAAAGGGCTAATTTATGTTCCTAAACTACAGGCAGTGGGACTGAAATATTGACTTGAATAGCTGCAGAAAAGCCTTTTTATAATGGAATACCATTAAATATGAGAGGTTGAAATCTAAGCTTGTTGTAAAAGTAGTTGCATCAACCCCTTCTGATACTTTCATTTTGACTGTATCCATATGACCTAGTGAATTAAGTATTATATGGGATCAGTTTGTAAACTTCTAAACTAAATCATAACAAAGATGATTTTTAAAAACCCACTCTGATGAATAATGAAGTCATCATTCTCTGTGAACTTAATAAAGATGTTTAAGCAAACAATACTGACTGTGGCCAAATACCCTCCTTTAAAAAACAGACATGCTCCAGTGCAAGAACTCTCTCTACAGAACTGCAGCCTTATGAATATTTTCTGAGAGATGCATCATGAGCTGCTGACCTCTGACACAGTATAGACAATTTTTGTTGTCATGATTGTGGTATAAAAGCATTACTTATGTGCTGGTAAATTATTGATGATCCCCTAATTCATGTGTGATGGGAGGAAGTGGGTCTGCAAGTGAATTGTAAGTGGAAGTGTGTCAAGAATCTGTAGAAATCAATGATGAATCTATCTGTAGTTAGTCCCATTGTAGGTTCTGTTTAACGTAAGAATGATGAATGGCAGATCTGCTAATGGAGATTTTTAAATGATGTTATCAGTGATTAATGTGTGGAATTTGGAAACCTGCAAGGTGTGTTTGTTTTCTGTGGTGTGGTTAAAAGATTTCTTACAGCCAGCTGGACAGCAATACCTGGGGGTTGGGGAAGCAACAGATAAAGATTTCACCAACAGGGATTTCCAGGTAATTACCAGAGTCTATTAAGAAAAGGACTTCTGCTGTAAGCAATCTATTGATAGGAGCAGTCAAGCCCAACCCTCTCCTGGTATTTTGAATTACTATTGTCAGTAGTGATACTAGTCCCTCAGCAGGTGGCAGCAGCTAGCTGATCTCAAAAAGCTAAGCAGAAATCAGATCTGGGGATATAGGCTAAAGTCAGAAATTGCAAACTGAACAAAACAAAATCCCAGAAGAAAGCAAGGACGGACAACAAAGCTACATGAATGTGTCAGTTCAATCAGAAGAAACAAGGGGTGTAGGGAGGAAAGTTAAATTTTAAATATCTTGTACATTCTTTATGGTTTTTAGATTTTTATTGTTGTCACCCTCCCTGAGACCCCGAGATGAGGGATGTGATATAAACCCTCAAATAAACAATCAAACAAGCTTACATGAAGATGTCTTCACATTTACTTATTGGAAGTGTTTATACACAGCACTGCCAAAAATAATAACAATTCATAAACTATGACAACTATTCACAGAAGAAAAATCAATATATTAATAATAAAATATCATCAAATGCGTGTCTGGAAGAAGTCAGCTCATATGGTTACCAAGATTCAGCTATCACTGGATAGCAGCAAGCAAGCAAATTTTTCTGTTTCTTGCGGCAAGTACATCTACAGGTGACAGAACAATAAAAAAATTCCTGGTGTCCAGATCTAAGCACACTGAAGTGAGAAAAGATGTTACTGAATTTTTTAAAACTATCCAAAAAAATCACTCCACTATTAAATTCACATTTGTCTTGAGATCAGTTTGGTACAAAAGTGATTACTGGTACAATATTTTAAAAATATTTTGGGCCTTTTTCAGGATGGTGGCCACCACCCAA
The DNA here is from genome assembly GCA_023333525.1 of Aspidoscelis tigris stejnegeri. Classification (NCBI taxonomy): domain Eukaryota; kingdom Metazoa; phylum Chordata; class Lepidosauria; order Squamata; family Teiidae; genus Aspidoscelis; species Aspidoscelis tigris. The sequence continues at coordinate 25,486,631 of JALMGA010000002.1, read as the reverse complement.
AGCTGGCTAGTTCCAGGAGTATCCTGCAGATCTGGATCACAAAGGAGAGAGATGGCAGTGGCAAGTGGGGGTCAGGCAGGAAAGGAGAAGGGGCAAAGACAAAGAGAGGTTCTGGATGGAAGCTTCATTTTGATTCTGTTGAACTGCATATAGATTTACTGTGGAATTAAACTTGGTTCAATAAAATCAAAGAGCTTTACAACTGAAGCCACTGCAGATTAGTATGTTTAAATGTTTTTCAAAGTTTTCTCCAAACATCCATGTTGTATAATGCAGTCTTCCTCATAACGAATATTGCTATGTAAGGATCTGAAGAACAGTGAATTAGGATAGGTGCTGAGCTGTGACTCTTTATTTGCCTTTATGGGGACAAATAGTGTTTGCTGCCAATATACATAAGTTTTGTTTGGCTGAAACAACTTGCAGTGTCATCTGCTGACCAAGTAGCATTGACAAGTGGCAGCACCTAGACAAGGAGAATGAAATGCACAGCCCCCTCACAAGTCAGCCTTCATCCACAGGTGTGAGCAACCTCTTCAGTTACACCACCATTTATCGACAAGAATCCAACCAGAAAAGCACTTGGACCATTAGATGATAATGGACAGAAAAGGGTGATTAAAGAGGACATGGAGATTGCAGAGAGGCTAAATGAATTATCTTAATAAACACAATGCTAACAAATCACCCAGACCACATGGCATTCATTAAAATTGAAATTGCTGAGCTTCTGGCCAAAATATATATTCTTTCCCTGAGATCAGGCTCAGTGCCTGAAGACTGGAGGATGGCAAATGTACCATCAATCTTCAAAAAAAGGATCGGGGATGACTCAGGAAATTACAGACCAGTAGTCTAACATCTGTTCCAGGTAAAGTGATAGAAACCATAAACAAGGATAAAATTACTTGCCCATAGAGATGCAGTTATTGCTTGAAGGAAAATCAGCATAGCTTCTGTAAATCATGCCTTACAACTTGTTAACATCAGCTATCTGTGTGCTTTCAAAGAATGCTATCTATATGGACTTTCAGAAGGCTTTTGACAAAGGCACTTGAATAAACTCATCAGTCATGGAACAAAAGGGTAGGTCCTGCCCTGGATTGGTAACTTGGTAAAGGACAGGTGTGGCGCCTGCCTCCCCAGCCAGGGCAGTCAGTAATAAAACTCCTTTTATTTTCCCTGAACTTCCCAGCCTTTTATTTTTATTCACTTGGTAGCATTAGTAGTGTTTCTGCCTGGCCGCTTTTCTGCCTTGCGCAGCGAGGCTTACCACTTTACCTTCTTCCCTAAACAACAAGGCATGAAGTGGTTCCGCTCTCTACCAAGCGGGGCGCTGCGCTTCCCACTCTCACTTGTTAAAGCAACAGGGACCAATAACTCTATTCACCTCCCTAACCGTTGCTGTAGCCAAAGAGTGCCACTGACTCAAGCTTCTTTAAGAAACAAAACGGTAAGTTTTATTGTTTACACTTAAGGTTTCGATCAGATGTGTTTAAAATTAACAGTTCAAATACATTCCAGCCTTTTCTGCCTAATCTCTCTTCTAAGGTTTCTCCCTGCCTAACTCTTAGTGCAGTACACCTTGGATCTATGTTGGCAATTCTCCCTCTCAGGGTGTTGTACGCATTCACACGAAACTCCCACCCCCAAGTACCCAATCATAGAACAACTTTTACTGTTGGGTGCTGGCTCTTATACCCCTCCTGTGGTGCGTGCCACTTCTGATTGGCTAATCCTGCGGGTGACTCCCCCTTCTCATGAGTGAGCTAGGTGAGCCCTGCCTCCTGCTTACCTGTCCTTGCTGTCTAAACATGTTAAACATGGTTTGCAATGTGGATCCATAATATTACAGTAGCATAAAGAATACAATTAATACATTTAAACTTCACAAAAATAAGAGGCATCACAACAGGAAACAGAGTAGTAATAAATGGACAGTTCTCAAGATCAAAAGAGGTAAGAAGTGGTTCAGTATCAGAATCCTTACTTTTTCATTTATTCATAAATGATCTATAAGTAGGTGTAAGTAGTAAGAAAACAAAATTTGCTGATCACACTAAATTGTTCAAGTTAGTTAAAACTGAAAGTTATCCAAACTGGTCTCTCTTCACATTTGGAGGGCAATGAACTGGCAAATGCACTTAATCTTAGCAAGTGCAAAGTGATGCACATTGGGACAAAAAATCTCAGTTAGATTTATAAACCGATAGATGCAGATCTTTCTGTGACATACCAGGAAAGGGATCTTGCTGTTCTGGTGGAGACCTCAGTGAAGGTGTCAACTCAGTATGCAGCAGCAGTAAAAAAACAAAAACAAATTCAGTGCTAGGAACGATTGGGGAAGGAAATAGTAAATGAATCGGCAAGTGTCATTTTGCCTCTTTATGGTGAGGCCACATTTGGAATACTGTGTAAATTTTGGGTCCCCACACCTCAGAAAGGATATTGTAGAACTGGAAAAAGTGTAGAAAGGAGCAGCCAGAATGATCAAGGGCTGGAATACCTTCCTTATGGAATCGGGGGCAGATTTACACTTCCCCCACATTTACTAGCATTCATTCTTCTGAATGCTGGTACACACCACCACCACCACACTACGTGCCCAGACACCTGCCTTAGTGCAGATGTGTTTCTGGGTGCTGCCATCTCGTCTCTGGCTGCTGGGCATACGTGACCCTACAGCACCCGGAAGAGGTATGAACACAGCATCCAGAGCCTCACATGCTATGCTGCTGGTACAGGTACAGGTAAGTGCATGTGTGAAGAACAAAATCGTGGTCCACACATAGTTAACTTCCAATGCGTCCTGCACAGAGGGGGCCATTTCTTCGTTGCTATTCTAGTGCAGATGCTCTGTCTGGGAGCATACTGGAAGCCAACTATGGGGAAAAGTGCATAAAGGCCCCTGCTGGCAATCTTTAGGTCTTTTCATGCATGATGTGGAAATGGTGGATAGAGAAAATACATTTTCTCCATCACACAACATTAGAATCAAGATGCACTCTATCAAGCTGATGTGAGAAGAGTTAGGACCGACAAGGGGGCCAACATGGCAGTGGCCCAGCTCAATGCATGAAAAGCAGCTACAGTGTTACTTCTTATACACTGAGCTATATGTGCCGTGGTGGAGATTTAAGTCCTCTCAGTGCCCTCACATCCCTTTTACATGGGATGCCGTGGAGATGGGAAGATTTCAACACCCCTCCAGTTGAATTTGTATGCTGTGCAGAGATCTAGCCTAATGGTGTTTACAGAACTTGCTTGAACTTGCTCTTGTTCCTTTCTTCCAACAGCCATCTTTGCATTCAATTTTAGAATGCAAACTTCTGTGCAGAAAACTGATGTTGCTTTGCTTCCTACAAAGTACCATGGGCTCTGGTAGCGCTGGATAATAATCCAGCTATCATATGCATGTACATCATACTTAATACAATTTAAAAAGATGCTTCACAAAAGGGCAAGACTCCCCATTTCATAATGTTTGATCACTGACTTTTCTTTCTAAGTGAAACGGTGGGCAAGCTTTTCATAAATTCCGGATAGGCTAAAACAAATTGTCCAAGGACTGTCGTAATCTGAGGGCTGCTAATTAGCCATCCCTTGTCTCAACATTTCAATTGTATTGTTTTGTTTGCTTGTAAATCCCACCAACTACCAGAAGGTGGCATCCAAACACCCAATTTCCCTCTTATTTCCTTAGCCACTTAAAAGACATGGATGTCTGATACTTAATGTCCTATTACATAAATTAATTATATTGTTTTGGCTGCCATCCTAAATCTATCTACTTAGAAGTAAATTACGCAGAACCCGGTGCAACTGGCATTAGTTTCTAGTTTCCACTTTCCACAGGCACTGGAACTTTGCCTATCCAAATAGGTTTTTCACTGTCTGGAGTGTGTAATGAAATTTTCACCTTCAGAACTCATTCATCCCTGCTAATGGAAAACTATTCATTGAGAATAGCTGTAGGAAGGAATCCCAAGCAGATGATGTCTGGATAACTTTCAATGACAATGTAATGTCTTCGCTAGCTCTTCCTCTTCATGGGCTTCTGGTAACTTGGGGATGAATTTAAATTCATCCTTCATGTTAATTTTCTCATATCCCTTTGTAATCTTCATGTCTCATGCATGACCTCTCATGATATAAATAAGGACTGGCATTTACAGGAAAAGTTTACAAGGGGCAAGAAAAGTACACAGCCTCAAGTTCCTAGAGAAAAATACAAGATATGGATGGGGTATAGTGGCAGACAGGTGGGATCTAGCTCAGTTAGAATATTTGAAATTAATGGGAATTGCTATAATACATTCTGTTCACTTTAGAAATGATATGAGCAGTTCCAGTTGTATTGTGGCCTTTTACTCAAAGAGGAAAAACTCTGAATAAGATTTCTGGAACTGAACAGTGTTATATTAATACCAACAATACATCAATGTTATACGATGACCTTTTTGTTCTTGATGAATATGCTTAATGAGGCTGTCAATTCTGAATAAGATTTAAATAGCCATATCATGGAAATGAATAAGAATTAAGAAGATAAATTAATTCCTAAGGGAAATCACAGCAGAACTCATTAGATGAGGAATAAAAATACCTCAAAACTTTTAATTAAAAGATATTTACTCCAAATGAATACCATTTGGCAGGTTTCTGTAGACTCCATAATCTCATTTATGCAAAAGTTTCCATATAATGCTGGAAACATCATTAATCTCGCTGGAAATGCCCTCCAGACTGACAATCCTGTAGCTGTGAGATGATTCCGTACTGAATCTTTTTATCTGTGTAAAAGGACTCTAGCTCAATCAGGCAACAATCGTAGGAAGGCCTGCGCAATTAGGGACGTCACTCTCAGAAATGGGCTACAGAGATTTGCATGTTCCTGTGTCTTCCATAATGATTGCTTTCCTTAGCACCCCAAAGAATTAACCATTTTAAGCCACTCCCTTCTTATTTGTGGAGTCATACACTTTCAGAGACATGAATGAATTGGAAAAGGGGAGGGGTTCTATTTCCTAGAGGAAAATAATATTTGAAATATGAGTAAATAATCATTTTCCACAGCAGGTCAAAAGCACCACATTGCTATTCTGTTAATTGTAGAGAAAGTGAAAGAGATTGTGTTCTTCTCTAATGAACACCCTAAGAAGGCTGCCATGTGTGTTTTAGCCTAATTTATGACAAGGCTCTCTGGACACCAACCGCAAATGAACCCAGCATACATTATTTATTCAGCTAACTCAGTGTGGGAGACTGCAGAAATGATTAAACCAGGCAACAGCAAACATTCCAAAAGATAATGCATCCTAGATGCTGGGAGCCTGAGGGTTCCACATGCCACAATTAGGGCTAATTTTACATAGCAAGTTGGGAAATCTGTAAGAAAATACAAGTACCTTCATATAAGGAATAACAAATTACTGAGCTTATAGAAAGTAGATGTAATAAGAATCACCAACAGTGAACAGGCTTGGCCTACCTCACATCCACCCTCCATTTAGAAGAAAGTGAAGGATTGCTTTTTTCCTGAAAAAATAACCATTTGCAGCATTATTGATATCCGATAAGCTAAACAGTGTTTGGCGTGTAAGAACATAAAAGCATAAAAGGAGCCTTACTGGATCAGGACATAACCCATCGTCCAGCATCCTGTCACGCAAGGCCTTGGACATTTCAAACAGAAGATGAAGGCAAAACCTTCATCTGCCCTTGAATCCCTAGCAAATGGCCTTCAGGGCCGTCCTGCCTGTCACCTCCTCTTCTGGTAGTAAATTCCATAGACTGATAACCCTCTTGGTGAAAAAATACTTTCCCTTGTAACTCTCTTGCTCACCAGTTTCATAGAGTGCTCTCTGATTCTAGGATTCTCCAAAAAAAGATTTTTTTTCTCTTTATCCACCTGTTCTTACTCTTTTTGTTTTTATATACTTCAGTCAGATGCTATTTTTTTAAGGCTGAAGGGTCCTAGATATTGCAGCCTGATTTGGTAAGGGAGGAGTTCCAGCTCCTTGATCATTCTGGTTGTCCCTTTGGCCACATTCCCATTCAATGTTTAAAATGCTTTTAAAAACGCTTTCTAAATCGAAATAAAAGAACCGGATGCAAACACGAATTTGGCTGATCCCATTACTTTAACTTTAAATCACGTTCATTCCCGATTCTGAGGTTCCTGCTGAAAGTGCTTCAAAACCGCATTTGGGAAAGCGCATCTTTTCCTCTTGCCCATTGTCAGTTGTGGTGCCCCACCCCTCTCTGATTGGAGTTCTTGCTACCACAAAATTATTGATGTGACAAGGGCAGGGAGTTCTAGCTCCACTCTTTGATTGTTGCTGCCGCTTTCACTTCCACAGATTCCAGCCACCAAGACAACCTTTTTTGACCTGTCAAAAAATCAGGGTATACTTACAAAAAAAAAATTTACCGAGACACTTTTGCGCATCACCGTAATGACAGTACATCAGATCCTTTTGGCTCCCCCCAAACACTGCCCTCCCCCCGGGCAGGCTTGATGCATAGACAGCCACCCTTCTTCGATCCTGGTGCCCAGGCAGCATAGGAGCAGGTTCTGGGTGGCAATTGGAAAGGGGACAAATGCTCCACATAAACAACTGTGCAAAAGGTACTTGGGAAGGACCCAACTAGTGATAACAATTACCAAAAACAGCATAAATATTTTGTTTGCTGTGTGTTACTGTTATGTCAACAACAACAATAATAATAAATAAATAGAAAAGAAAGAAAGAAAGAAAGAGGAAAACTAGACCTGGGGTCAGTTCTAAAATCTGAGAGGTCATTGTACAGATGTTCTGTTGAACAAACTTCTAAAATTTCTGAATAGTTTGACATTCCTACCACATATGTATGTATGTTCCTAGAGCTGGAAAACCATGCCAGCAGGAAGAGGATATGGACTTATTTTTTTTGGTGGAATGATAGTTTGGTACCATCTGTAAAGAATTTTCAATAAAATATCTTGTTCTAGTCGAGAAGTGAAAGATTGATAAAGATTACATGGAATTATCTCCTTTTTTTGTCTCAAGGAATTCTAACAAGTTAGAAAGGCATGATTTAGGAAAACCTTTCCATTTTCTAAGTGGGCTTTTCTTGCTTTTAATGACTTCCTGCACTGCTCTTGCAAGCCACGCTGGTATTCCCTTGGACTTGGAAGTGCCTTTTCTTCTTTTGGGAATGTATGGTAAATAGCCTCCATGCATTTTGGAATGATTGGACTCTTCTAACTTTTCCTTACCTCATTTTTGGGAAGTTTCAAAGGCAGCAGTCATCCTCCCTGGGGAAAACATTGCGTCACAACTGAGAAAGCTTTAGTCTAGTCACTGCTTGCCTTATATGAACATTTTAGAAAGCTTGTTATTATAGTTTTATTGTAACTTCCATGATTGTTAGCATCAGTGCCTAAGGGTTCATGGCTGCTCCTATTCAGCATAGAGACTCTTTCAACCTCTGCTGATGTGTAAAAGAGCAAATAACTCAAAGGTTTACAACAGTGTCCAGAGGTCTAGTGTTTCCCTTTTCAAACAGATTTAGAACTGCATTTAAAGAGCATTTGTTACTATTTTTTAATATTTTAGAACTGCAAACTGTGTCCCCAAGGAAATAATCCTTTGGGACCCGAAACATGAGAGGGTATCTCCATAAATGGCAAATTTGGGAGGCCCAGCCACATTTAAATTTTAAACCATTTTCTGAGTGAGAGAACACATCAGCAGAGTGATGAGCCATTTTCTTTCTGCTTCATCTGTCCCAGACTACTGTCATGCTGAAGGTAGATTAAAGCTTAGGTGTAGCTGGGCTGAAGGAATAACAGCAAATTATTAAATAGGGTGGTCATCAAACTAATGACTGATGATAAAATAGCAATCGTGTACATAGGTTTCTGACATTATTTTTCTTACACTGACATTTTTTAAAAAACAGCAAAAGGTCATCTGAGAGCCTATAATTAGGGCTATCAAAAGCTATAGCTAGCACTCCTGGTTGTCATGCAATGTTTCAGTAGTGTCAGACAAAGTCTCAGAAGGAGCTAGCATTGTGGTCTGGGCTTTTGATACTTACCTGGCAATCTAATTTTGATCTAAACAGTGGTAGCTCATAGCTTTAAGACAGGTGATCACAGGAAGTGCCCAGGTGATCACTGGCTGTGGGAGCATGCACTTTTCCTCAGTGCACTGATGCATGATCCACCCAGGGAATGACACAAATTTTTGTGAATATACAGCTGGTACCTGCAATCAACCATCCTTAAAGCTGTGGGCTGCCACTGCTTCTAAAGGACCTACTCATCTACTTTAATCATCCCCTTCCCCCAAAAACTTGGGTTATAATCTAAAGGAGATCACTTTACTGAATTCACTGGAGCAGACACACTGGAACAGATGGCAAATGAGCTTGACCCCACTGTCCACTGAGCCTCTAGTAAGGCAATCAGCAGTGACTGTTTCCACCTATCCAGCCTCTGTGTGGAAACCCTTTATAATATCACTTTCTTGGGAAGGTACGACCCCACAGCAGCATACTTGGATGAAACAGATTATCTAGAGTCTAGATCCATTTCAATGCAGTGTCAAGTCTCACCATAACACTGACTATGCTTTGGTCAGCTTGATGGACTACCTATGTCAGGAAAGGGAAAAGAGGAGTGCAGCTCTGTAGGATCTCTTTGACCTTTCATCAGCCTTTGATGATACCTTACTGGAGTATCTACAGGTCCTGTAGCTGAGGACACTGTATTACAGTGGTTATGTTCCTACTTCTAAGGCAGTCACCGAGATACTCTGTCTCTTCATTTTATCTGAGTCAGAAGTCACAGCTCAAATGATTAATCATTGCCTAGAGATGATAATGGGCAAGATATAGACCAATAAATGGGAACCTAATTCAGTTAAGACAGAACTACTGTGTATTACAGTGTCTTGCATCCAGGAAGTAAAAGAGATGCTCAGTTCTGAGATAGCACTCTCTTAGAAGAAACTGATGTGTATTTTGGGAGGTGCTGCTGGATTCATCACTGTGTCTTGAGGCTCAGGTGACAATGCTTATTCACAATTCACCAACTCCTGAACCAGATGTGTAAATATTTGTGTGCTTGTGTTTTGGCAACATGTTTTCACTTTCCTCCTTGTGAAGATTGTCCTTGACCAAGATAAGACCTCAAGAAAAGTGTAAATCCTCCTGTCACCTTCCTTCATTTTATTTTTATCAGAATTCTTGCCCTCCTCTTTGCTCAGACTTCACTCTCGCCCTTTTTTCCAGTTTTCCCTCTCAGATTATTAAAGATCCAAATCCTCTAATCAAAAAAGGGCGTTTAGCTCTGCTTGGTTGCCTCAATTCATTTAGGGGGTTTCAATTGGTGTTGTGTGAGGCACAAGTGATAAGGGAGTATGGGAGTAGCAGTTGATAGGAGGCCTTGAACTGGCAAATCATAGGAAGAATCCACTACTTTGAGAGACTCCAACCTGCAGCACCACCTCTCTCCTGCTGCTAGATTAGGTTCTACTAACCCTTCCCTGAGAAATAGGCTCCTCCACCTCCCAGCAACAAGCCTTATTGGCTGGAAAATCCTCAGCATTTCTACAAGCCTGGCTGATCTCTATTCTGTTTCTAAGCCTGTGTTCTTTGTGATAAAGTTACTGTAAAATTCATTCTGTATGATATAACTTGCTCTTTTGAGTTGCTGCAACTATTTGACTAATTTGCCTAACATTGATTTGGTTTCCTCTTGCTCTGTTATTTTCTGTGCACTTTTTACCTGCAGTGAAGCAAACTTTATAGCCTGCCAACCATCCCCACCCACCCCCCAAAAAAGATTGGGTCCAAACTGCTCAGAATTACATTCAAACCTCTCACGTTGTAAAGGTCCTGCTCATGGGAACACTATAAAACATGTGTGCAGAGTTGTTCTCATAACAGTCAGCACTGGTTACCTGTTCTCTAGCAGGTCCAGTTCAAAGAACTGGCACCAACAAAGAAAGCTTTAAATGGTGTGGACTCTAAATATGTGAAGGGGGGCTTCCTTCCAAACAGACCTGTCTGTCAGTTTAGATGAACAGAAGAGGTCCTTGCTTATCACTCCTTCATCTTCCATTGTAATAGGAAAGGATTTCTCTGTATGGCCCCCCAGTGTGTAGAATAGTCTTCCCCTAGAAGCTTGCTAGTGAAGACACACCTATTCATCCAGGCATTTGGCTGTTGCTTTCCTCCCTATGACTTTGGAGATAAATTTTTTAGTTTTACAATTTTAACATTATGTTTTAATTGTAAATCACACAAACAGTAAATAAGAAAGAAAGCCCACCCAGCTGTTCAGCTTATGTTGCCAGAGAGGCACACAAAATTAAGTGGTTAAAAACATCACAGTGGATCAAAACACTAGTACAAAGCAACGCCTCCACAGACTGGAACGTCTGGAAGAATTGGCCTAATTAGGACAAACAGGGCGTGTAAGGGTGCTCCTTTTGCATCGTTCCTATTGCATTCTTTTCTCAAACTAGCTGGCCAGTTGACTTTTTAGTCAAAAGAGGCAAAGTTGGGTTGTTTTAATGACAAATGTTTTTCTAGGTACTGGTGGTAGCTTTTTTTTAAAGCCTTACATCAACCAAGCCAAAAGAAAGAACTTTTATGATTATGTATCACAATGGTTCTCACCAAAAGGGGCTACAAACAATCACATTTGAGGCATTTATCAGAAGAAACTGTGATATTCCCAACAAAGACAACTAAAAATTGTAAACTCTTTTGTTTCACGAGATATCAAAAACCCTTTGGACCCAAATCATGAATTACTTGGAGGATTCTATGGGTGTTTTTCCACGGTCACTTAATACCCATTTTAGCACCCATTAAGGACCCATTTGGGTGAGAGACGGATGACCCCATTTCCACCACAGCACCCATTAGAGACACAATTGTTTCCACCGCGCCTCGGGAAATCCAGATCACATGAGTACTTTTTAATCCTTTAATCTGGATTTTCTGTAGACTCCATTAATGGGGTCTACAATGGGGTCTTCAGCCAGAAAATCCAGATTAAAGAGAGCCTGTTTCCATGCTTGTGTGGCAATGGGGTCTAGAGGAGGCTAGGGGGAGGGGCTCCTATGGGGGGGAGCCCCAAAACCTAAGCTTCGAAGGCATTTCAAAGTCACTACAAAGTCTGTGCAAAATAGCTCCGGAGTGTCTTTGAAGTCTGTGCTGATCTTCAGAATGAACTTCGAAGTGACTCCGAAGTCACTTTGAAGTCACTTCGAAGTTCACTCTGAAGATCAGCACAGACTTCAAAGAACCTGTTTTGCCCAGACTTCGAAGTGACTTCAAAGTGACTTCAAAATGACTTCGAAGCCACTTCGGAGATTGCACGCCCTGTCCCCCCAAACACTTGGGGTGACAGGCAGACCCCTCATGGGTAGATCGGATTTCCAAATGGGTGCTCCGGTGTTTCCACGGCAAGGATGCTAGCACCCATTGCTATTGGGTGCTAGACCACCCATGGAAACATATTGGATATTTCCCTTAATCTGGATCTACTATGACTCCCTATGACTCATGAGAGGAGCACAAAGCTTGCTGAAAGGCTGGAGCACAATGAAAAAAATGCAGATGCCAACACAGTAGCAAATTTATCTTTTGAACAAATAGCATCTATGGATGGGGAACAGTATACAAAATATAGATGGGTATTTGTCATCCAAGAATAGAGACAACAATAATACACTCAAATCTCAGTAATATACTCAATTTTGGACATTTTAGACAAACAAGACCCCACTGGTAATTTAGGATCAAAGTGGGAGGCTGAGATCTCATCTGTTGTGGCTTTTTTATCTGAATGCAAAGACCTGCTGTTTACCCTTATCAATTTGGCTCAGAAGGAGCTGCAGACTCAGACTAATGAAGGAGAAAGTAGGACGAACCCAGTAATAATTGCACACAAAATTCTAAGACAAGAATCAAAAGGAGCCTCAGATTCCACTGAGGATAAAATTCAAAGGCCATCTAACACACAGGCCAAAGCAAAAGCAAAAATATACAGAAAAATGGTCAGAAAGCTAAAATTTAAAACAGTAGTTGCACTTGGAGAAAAATCGCTAAAAAGGGCAAAAGACAAACTAAGGAAGATAAAGATCTTAATAAAAAACATGAAGTTAATGACAGCCCAAGTGTAAAGTGAAAGGAACTTAATCTTCTCCTTTCCTAATTGACCAAACTGCCACAAATGCCCTGATTCTTTGGCTATTTCCATACACACCTGTGGTATCCCAGAAGAAAGTGGGAAGTTGTTCCAGGATAGATAGTTTCTCTCACAAACAGGAAAAGGTTGCCATCCCCACTTGGACAGCCTCTCTCAGCCCAAGTGCTGCTGACTGCAAAGGATGAGTCCAGCTCTTGAAACTGGCACACAGGGTGGGTTGACAAGGTCTACTGGTAACCTCGGACAGAGTGCTATTGTGGCATCATAATCTCAGTCTGTTGCTCCATCCTGTACCAGTAAAGCATTCTTTGGGGGGGGGGGTTAATAGCCTTTCATATCCCACATAAACCTATAGAACAAAGAGATCTAGAGCATTCCATTAGCCAGGATACTGGCCTGTTCAGAAAAAGCCTTTGTAAAATCTAAAATATTATTTCAAAAGCCTTCAAAATGTCGTAAGTTCCAAATTGGTGCCTAATAAACTGGCTTGCATAAATTACCTGAAGCCAAGAGGCGTGCAAACTCAATTTGAATGTAAATTTTGTTTTAATTCTGCATCTAGCTCTAGCTGCTTGTCATACAACTGCATCAGAATAAATTATTTTGAGCTCCCAAGCCTAGTCCATGCTTTGTTCAATGAAGATGTAGTGTGGCTGGGAGGTAAGGCCTAACATAGTCCACGCTAGTGTGCAGATGGGAGGCCCTTGCTCCAGAACATATTCCAGAATAAAATGGAGTCCAGAAAGGGCCTATATGACTAAGTTCAAAACCAAACATTGTCACTAAAAATTCTGATATAGAATACTCCTGTCTGTACATACAAATCAAATGTCAATAATTTCCTGGACTATATCTAAAATTTGATATTGTTCTTATCAGGAAACTTGGGCTATAAATGCCTTTTTAAAACTGAGGTTTATTGCATTTTCTCTGAACACTAAAAGGCTAGCTAATAAAGCTAGAGCTAGTGTGGGAATTGTCTGGACTACACTTTTAATTTTGTTTGTTTTCATTTTTTACTTTATTTTTTCCAATCTTAGAACAAGTCTTTACAGTTAAACAAAATATACATTTATAGTACTAAATCTAGCATCCCTCCCCTCCCCTCCCCCCTTCTCCATGGATATGAATGTTTTTTTGAAGTCCAGTTTTAATTTACAATTTTCAAGAAATGGGCTTTGTTAGGAATGTTATTATTTTGCATAGGTCTAATAAAAGGAATCCATACTCTCACGCACGTCTCGTTGTCATTCTTGTCTCAGCTGCACTTAAAATCAAAATATTCTGTATAGAGAATTATGCTTTTCCAATATGTTCAATGTATTAACAATGTACATTGTATCTGAATAAATGTTTGTCTACCTTCACTTCATGTATACATCACAGGAGCAAGCAATAATGCTGAGAAATTTCCCCAACTTGCTGAATTAAGATACATTTATTATTCATGTGACTTCTAAAGATAAATGCACTAATCACACAGGATTTTGTTTAATAAATTTTTGATGTTATTTGAAAACAGCAGACAATAAGAATGAATTTCAGAATTTCAGAGGTTCGACTATTAGATTACTGTATGGTGATATCTTTAGTATAATTTATATCATCATTCAAGGTGGGAACATGTACTGATAGTGCTTATTCAATAAAATAATTGCTGATCCTTAAAAATGATGTTCAAATAACCCAATACCAACAAGCTGACCTAAACTAAATGGAAGTAAATTTAAAATCTATTCCTTTAGTATCCTTGAAATCTAAAATAAGTAATAGCTCCTCTTATTTAGAAATTATTAAAATATTAATCAGCTCTCCTTAGTTAATACTTCATCTCAATGTTTTTGTATGTTTTGTATGAGCAATCCATTAAAAAAAAATCATAGGAATTGGTTTGACACTGAAAGTAAGCCTGCAAAAATGAAACTCTGGATGCATAGTTTCATCCTGAACTAGTCCCGGAGCCTAGCTAGATGCCCCATAGGCCAACTTTAAATTACTCTTGGATGGCTTGCAGTAGCTCAGTTATCTTCCTTCCCCAATATGGATGAATGGAAGAGGGAGGAGGCAACTTACCAGCCTGGTTTCCGCTTGGGCCACTTTTATATTAGACCTAAAATTGCCAGCTTACAGTGCCATTTCTGGGCTAGAACAAAACCAACCCTTGTGGAAACCTTACTGCTGCAGTGAGGTTTCCAGCGCCAGGAGCTGCCACCTAAGACCTCCTGCATTTCTTCACTGCTTCTCCCACAGTGCCTTGTGCAACTGGCTCTGGGTTATATACAACCGTAGATCACATTAGAATATGGAATATTTCATGGATAAAAGAAGTATCAATGCACCTGGTAATTCTTAGAAATCTTTACAGTGACCAAAAAGCCAAAATAAGCATGGAATTTGTGAAGACAAAGTAGTTCAGAACAGAGATTGGAATAAGATTAAGGGTGTTTATCCACTAGTGACAGTGGAAAAACACCCTAAGTATGTATATTGTACAGCAGTTATGACAGTGGGGCTGTGATGGCAGCCGGAATTCAAGCTGGCCCACAGTACCGTGTTCCTTGGTTTTCTAAAGCAAGGAAGAGTTCCCCACCAATCCTGCTGTGTTCTGGGTATTCTAAGCTGTATTGCTTGGCTGATTTCTTTCACCACAGTCAATCAGTGCAATATGTGAGTCGTAGGGTCATGCCTGCCTGCAATCCACACACTGTTGCAGAGAGGGAGAAATGCAGGATTTCACAGACTCTGCATGCTCCTATAGTGTTTCCTCCTTCCTGTATCTGTTTGGATGTCTATAGGACACCCATTGTTGGTACAACAACAGAGAGATAGGTTGTATTGCAGCTTTAAAGCACATCACATAGCTGTAAAATGTCACGCCATGCTCTTCAGAACTGGAGCAGTGATAGGCTGATGTGACAGGCCCAGAAGGGCCTGTTGCTTTTACCACCACTTCCATTATTTATTTCTTTATTCATCTACATTTCTATCCTGCCCCATACCTGAAGATCTCTGGGCGGGTAACAACCGTTAAAATAACAGATTAAAAGCTAGATACACTTCTATGTGATCCCAATCTCTGTGTTATTCTGCTGTGGAGGTTCCAAGTGCTTGCCCTGTAATATTCTGGCTCAGGAGACAGTACATAGCACAGCAGGGAGATCTTTTTTCCATTGTGACTACCCAAAATTAGTGAAGCCATGGCCAATCCTCAGCCATCTACTGAAAAAGCTATCTGAAAGAGCTTTCCCCTTTCTATAATTCTTCCACTGTCACTTCTCAGACCTTCCAACATATTCACACCTTCACTGGCCTGGGAAAACTTCCCAGGGAAGTCAAGATGGGGGATGGATCTAGGGTCTGCACTTTGGGAAGCTACATCCATGCCAGAATTCACCAGTGTATCCCTAAGTGCTGGTGAAGTGCAAATTAGAAAAGTGATCACATCACCACACCAACAGGAATGTGCGACAGTTGCTGTGGTGATCCTAGGCTCTGTTCACCTGGAAGAGGGGTGAACAGAGCCATTCCAGGCTATCAAAGGCTGTCACAGCCCGGCCACTTGAAGTGGCCCCATGAAGTGTGTATGCTCCATTTTGAGGAATCCCATTGGAGCAAGTGCAGAAAGGTCCCCAAAGTAAAAATTTTGTGTTATGGCCAAGTAGGCATGCTAAGACTGTAGCTGTTAAGTAGCTAATAGATAGGACAAGATTTCTCTCCAATAAATACAAAGTTTGTGAATACAAAATTGTTCACAGAGATTATTGTCACTATGTAGTTATACAGCATGCAAGTACACTGACTTGCATATGGCAAAAGCATATGGCTACATGTGAAGCTTATGGTTACAAAAGGAAAACCCCATAAAAACTTGCTTTTCCTCTCTCTAAACATGCAGAATATAATTGTATTTTAAGACAGTTGCACATCTGACTCATGTCCTCGAGATTATTGGAATACATCAAGACTGTGTGGAAAAGAAAATCCCAAAGACATACCATCTTCTAAACAGTCTTTCCTTCTAGTTCTCATAACAATTTTTCAGTCTCCCTTAGACTGCTACCATCATCAATTCACTTGCTCCTGACAGAGTTTAACTTTGTAACTTTTTCCACTAGCGACCTCTCTATTAAAGGATTACTTTTTCAAGCCTTACTTTTAGCTCTGTCAGTCAAAGATATCTGTGTCCTTCCTCCCAGTTTGATTGGTTACAAGGATGAAACATTTGCAAGCTTGCTTGAAAGGCTGTAAGCCCTGGACTCGAGCCAGTGTTTTCTTCTTCTCCAGAATAAGAATATGACTGGCACCCTGCTCTGCCCTTCTCAAGCTGGATTATTTTGCTTGGCAACTTTTTCTGCATTACTCAATAAATTTTAAATCTACAACTTGACCTTTTATGTTTTATGGTTTGTTGATAAAATCATGTTTTGACTGCAACAGATGCAGATTGATCAATGCTCCACGGGTTCTAAATTGTAATGTACTTGCCGCCGCCACCCTTTCATGGGGTATTCAAACTTTAAAGTGCTCGCCTAACCCTCTGCTCTGTTCTGAAGATTTCATGTTCTGGCATGTGGACACTTTCTCTGCTCATGTTCTAAGATTGAATGTGCTGAAGGCAAGACTTATGGTTGGCAGCAAAACATGGGGGAAAGAACCTTCCATTCATCTGTAACCTTTGAATGGGTTTTTGCAATCATCCTGAAAGCATTTCATAAGGGAAGCTGTCACAGTGGTTCACATTCTGTTTGGTGGCTGAGCACATTTCACACACTAGAGAGTGGCCAAGTTGTGGTCCCCAGCTTTTGATAAATAGTCCTTTGGGTTGTCAAAACCCAAACACTTTGCTACCTTTCCTGCTTTGCCTTCCCTGGCTGTCTATCAAGGTCAGTACAAAAGAGAGTGGCTGTTGTAAGTTCACTGCTTGTGCTTTGCCTAGGAGTACCTCTCAAAGCAACATTCCCATCCCAAATGTTACAAAGCCTCATTTGGGCTACTTCTCAAGGCTTTGCTCCATCCTTGCTCTGACTTGTCCTGGTGGTGTTTAAAAAATTTATTATGTTGAATCCTGGGTCTTGGTTCATTAGACCAGCAACAGTCACACTCTTCACTGTTTCAGCCAGAGGTCTTCTTCCATTAAACCAGGACCTTCTTAATGTGAAACAAGGGTTTGGTGCTTGAGCCACAGGCCTTCGAACCACAACCAAGGAAGACAGGCATGGTTTTCTTCCCTTGCCTCTCTGGAAATATCTGATAAAGCTACACACACAAAACAAGCCTTTTGACCACATTCTTGTTGCGTCCCCACTGATGGTGTCCATAATACAGCAAAAAAAGGGTTTTGTCTGGCTTCCCTTGGATTGGTTCTTCTGCCAAAGCACCACATTGGTGGACCTTTAAAAAGTTGAGACCATATGCCAGCGTGGACACCATTCTCACATAGCCAGCAAAAACAAAAATTTGATTGCTTTGCTAAGCACTTCAACAGGTTTGCAAAATCAAGGAGAAAAACTGGGCAAGGAAGGGCCTTGAACAGCAGTCACTTGTACATCTTGCTGTTTTATACATTTTCTGAATTTTAAAAATGATTTATACCTACAGCCATCAAGCAAAAGTACCATGCAGGTTTGTTAAGTGCTGTTGATATCTGCCGCTTTTAACTTTCTTTTGGTTCCTTATTTTGGAACCGCATATGCATTCCCCACCCCTTTGCTTTTACTTTTTAGGTGAAGAATCCTTCCGTGTTTGACTGAAATTAAGGACAGAAATTAAAAAGGAAAGGCGGGGGGGCAGAGAGGAGTGATGAATGGTGCAGATTTTGGCCCTTTCTGCACTTGGCCTTATTCCAAAATATATCTCAGGATAGGGGTCTGTTGTCCACATGCTAATGTAGACCATGGGAGGCTTTTTCTGGGGCCTGACATAGGGTGTTTTTCCACTGTCACTAAAAGTACCCATTAAGTACCTATTAATGGGTACGTAATGGCATTTTTGTACCCATTAATGGGTACTTAATGGGTACTTCTAGTGACAGTGGAAAAACACCCATAGTCTGCACTAGCATGTGGACAGCAAGCCCGTATTTCTGAGATATGTTCCAGAATAAAGCCAAATGCAGGAAGACCCTTTGTCTCCGCGATGTCAACGGTCTGAAAGAGTGTTTAGGGTGTTTTCCCACTGTGTTCCCTTAATCCAGATTTAGTAGATCCAGATTAAGGGAAGTACCCAATGTGTTTCCACAGGTGGTCTAGCACCCAGTAGCAATGGGTGCTAGCCTGCCTGCTGTGGAAACACTGGAGCACCCATGTGGCAAATCTTGCCTGTCACCCCAGGTGTTTTGGGGGACAGGGGGTACAATCTCCAGTTGCCTTTGGAGGGACTCCGAAGTCTTGACTTTGAAGCACCCCCCCATGGATGCCTCCCCCCATGACTGCTCCCCCCCCCGAGCTTCCTCTAGACCCCATTGATGGATTGTAGTGGAAACAGGCTCCCTACAATCCGGATTTTGAGGCTGAAGACCCCATTGTAGATCCCTTTAATGGGGTCTACACAAAATCCGGATTATAGGTCCTGAAGGACCCATATGATCCGGACTTCCCTAGCTCTGGTGGAAACAGATGTGTCCCTAATGGGGTGTTTGGTGGAAATGGGGGTCATCCAGCTCCCAGCCAAATGGGTCCTTAATGGGCGCTTCAACGGGTACTTAGTGCCAGTGGAAAGACACCCTTACTTGGCCTCGTCGCCTAACCTTCCTAGACAACCTTAAGCGCTGCGTGTTTCTTCTCAACAACCCTCGAAAAGTTAAGTGAGGGAGGAGGCAACTCGCCTCGCCTGCGAGGCAACCAAAGCATCAGCGGCGGCGTCTGCAAAAGCGCGAGTCCAGACGCTAACAAACACGCCCGCCCCGTCCCGGCCGCGGGCCGTCGGAGCCCCTCAGCGGGAGGCCTCGCCGGCAGCCTGCCGCCTCACAACCGGTTGCCATGGCAGCGCCGCGGCCCTATTGTGACCCGCCGCCATGTTGGGTGCGCGCCAGAACCAATGGGGAGCTGGGAACGAAGCCTCAGAGCACGAGAGGAACGGGGCGGCGGCGGCGTCTAAGAGCAGCTCGCGGTGGGGGAGGCCCGCTGCCTTCGCTAGCATCTCGAGGAGGACAGAGGAAGAAGATTTGCCCGCTCGAGCGCCTCACTCTCAGCAGCCGGAGCCATGTTCGGGGGACTGTCTAGGGTCTTTGAGGAGGACCCCTTCTTTCGGTGAGGAGCGCAGCGGCGCGGCGCGGCTTACCGAGGCTGGGCTTGCCGTTGAGGGGATGCGGATGAGGAGGGCGCCGGGTCGGGACTATCTTTGCGGGGCTCGGAGGGACGCGGCCGTTTGCCCGTGTTTTGACGGTTATTATGGGAGGGTTTGACCGGACTCGACACAAGAAGGGACTGAACGCTCCTTCTTGTGTCGAGTCTGGTCAAACCCTCCCATAATAACCGTCAAAACACGGACAAACGGCCGCAATCCTCTCCGCCCGCACCTCCCTCCCGGTCCAGGTTTTGCGCATCTTGGGCGAAGGAGAGCAAGTCCCTGGGATTGGGGGGGGGGGGGAGGAAATCTCGGCAGGTGCAGCTTGTCACGCAGGTTGAAACTGCTCTCGGTGAAGCGGAGAGGCTGAACCCGTGACACCCCTGTCACGGCTCCGAGTACTAACCACGTCTGCATGCTGGCTGTGCAAAGCTGCGAGGCAATGCAGCGGTATGGAAGCGGCTTTCGTATTTGAGTGGCCATGCAGAAGTCAGGATTTATGTGGGTGTATAGAACGCAGATCGTACTTCCCTTAAGTTCCTTGCCGGTTAAATAGGTTGGGGAACCTGATGAGAATGCTGGATGGCGACTCTGTTATCATCCTCGCTGCTTTTGGTCTAGTGGTTAGGGAGCCAGACTCTTACCTGGGAATACCAGGTTTGATTCTGCCCTCCCTCACAAAGCCAGCTGGGTGACCCTGGGCTAGTCACAGCTCTCTTCTGAGCTCTCACAGCCCCACCTACCTCACAGGGTGTTCTGTTGTGGGGAGAAGAACAGAAGCTTTGTTGGCTGCTTTGAGTCCCCTTAAATGGGTGAGAAAAGCAGGGTAGAAAAGCCAACTCTTTTTCTTTTATCTGACTGTTTTTTGAATCTCAGGTGACTTGCTGCAGTGAGCCGGTCCTGTGTTAATTTTAAAGCCAAAGGGGTTCATTTTGGTGTCACTCTTGGCCTAGAAGAGAGGCCAGTGCCTCTTTGTTCTCTCTGTCCTCGCTTGGCATGGAGAGAAGAGGCAGAAAATTGACCTAATCTCATGCTGTTGATCCATCATCTGAGGGCAACAGTGGATGTTTTGTTTTGTTATTTTACTTGTCCTGAGCCTAGTGCTAAAGAAAAGTTATAAAGGAAAAGAAATCAACAATTCATTTCATCTTCTGAAGGAGATTCTAGTCCAAATAAGATTCTAACATCGGAATAAATTAAAAGGTTAGTGTTCAGGATGATACTAGACTTACTGGTTGTTCTTGTTTGGCTGCTTTAGTTCAAAAGAATCATAGTAAGGGTGTGAAGAAGCAGCCTACTTTTGTTTTACATTTTGAGCCCTTTTGTACTCATATGCCAGGATTGGGACTGAGTTGAACTTGTACCCACTTAGATGATTAGGCCTTATAATAAGCCACCTCTGTTTCAGTGGAACTTAACTATTAATTTCATCAGGCTCCAGGCCATTTTTATATGTGTGTACATTATATGCATATGCATGTAAACCATTGTGTGCCAGGCGAGGGGAATATCTTGGGCATGTGATGAATGGGCTTCTCTCATTCTATTGCAGCAAATCATTTGCTTTTAATTAAAGATGCCACCAAAGTTAATGTGCATCTGCAACAACATAGGGACAGGGCTAGGTTTGCCAGAGTTCTGGAACTGTGCCACTGGCAGCTTTACAAAGAATGCTTCAGCTTGTTGTATGATCTTAGCCTGGCACTCTAAGTACTGAAACAATTCTTTGTAACGCAAGAGTTCTGAAGTCCAACCGGAGTGTTTAATTCCATGTTTCCAGGGTGCTGAAGATGGCAGCTTCCTGCAAAGTTATTTATGAAAATAAGGATCAAAATTGAATTGATACCATTTGCAAATCTCCTGGAAATGGGGTATTTTTAGGTCAAATGTGTAGCATGAGACTCACAAGCTATACTGGTTCTTTGTTTGTCCCCAGAATTTGGTATCTTTTAAAGATTTTTATCTTTGTTATTATTAGATTAGGCAGCATATACTTTTGGAAAGAGGGAGAGAGAAACTGAACTAAAAATATAACTGGAAAAACAATTATATTTGGTAAATGTTAAGCTTTAAATAAATAAAAAGTTTACAGACTTGAACTACAGTCCTAAATGCATATAATACCGGTAGGTGGTAAGCCCTTTTGAACACCTTGGGACTTAATACTGAGTAGCATATCAGTTAGTTTTTTTAAAAAAATCAGACTATCAGAAGCATTATTCAAAATGATACTGGTAAGTTAAAAAGCTGACCTGAAAACAGCAATTAAATTCAGCTGTGACAATGCAGGGCCCTTCATTTGGGAATCTGGAAAAGGGCCACAAGTAAAAGGCAGTGGATACCTGGTTCAGCAATATGTGAAATCTTAGTTAATTGCTGAGTAATTTTCAACTCAGTTTGGTGCAGTTGAAAAAAGAGTCTAAGTTTCAAAATCAGAAGAAGTAATAATTTCATTAACTTTTTTCACTGAACCACTTCACTCTGAGGAACTTGTCCTCTTATTGACAATGTACTTCAAAAAGGGTCTAGATTGTTAACATGTTCTAAGAACTGTACATAAGGGAATGGAAACAGTCCTATAGAGAGAGGGTGGGAAAGCGAGAAAAAGAGTCTGGAGAACATACAATTAGCACTCCCTAATACAGAAGCCACAATGTAATGCAGAACTGTGTTATGGAATAATTGCCACATATTGAGAATGGGAAGTGAAGACTAGGGAAACCAAAAAGGCCAGGTCTACTACTGCAATCGGTGCTGGAGACAGAAGACTGAATGGGGGGGAAAGGTGTTGCAGAGACCAAATCATACTTTTCCAAGTTTCTATGGTTACATTAAACAAGGAAACCTGCATTTACCAAATGTGTAAAAGTAAAATTGGGCTGTATAAAACGGTATTATTTGAGGAAATTTAGATTTTGCAAACCATATAAGAGCAAGGCCATGCTTTCCTTTGTATAATATAAATCATATTATACAAGGACCAATGCACTTGAAATAAAAAGCTGGAAGAAAACACACCCAGAACAGTTGGATCAGACCAAAGCAAAGGCAGGTCTGATTTACTATTGGGGGGAAAAACATCTAGACTGTAAGGGCACTTCAAGACTTTTACATGTGTTAAAGTAAAGATCACAACAGTGTGTTTGGGCTGACTTTTTTGCATAAGTTGGTATTTTCTCTTTCCATCTCTGATCCTGTGCATAAGATTTAACTGCAGTAAAAAAGTAAAACCATAAATACACCAAATTCACTAAAATGTGGAAACAGTTAAGCCAACAAAAAATGATAATAGTAATACTGATAAAATAAAAGAATAAATTGTTTAAAAACCAAAATTGAGATAATTTGCCTCCTCTTGCACAATCAGTAACATAACACAAAAATATCTTCATAATAAACTTGTTTCTTAGCACTCCAAAGCACGGCTTAGGTCAGTGATGGGCAACCTTTTGAGCTTGGTGTGTCAAAATTTGCCAAAAAACCGTGCATAACTCGAGCAGTGTGTCACTTCAAGAAAAACCCATAATTTTATGATATTTGGCACTAGAGGTCACCAGGACAGGGCCCCACAGGTCACTGGGGCGGGGTCCAGGGAGCAGAAAGATAAAAAACCCGATAATGAAAATAATTTATGTATGAAACTGAACTAAACTCATGGAATGAATAACATAAACCTGTTTTTCTGCATGCA
Source organism: Aspidoscelis tigris stejnegeri (assembly GCA_023333525.1). Classification (NCBI taxonomy): domain Eukaryota; kingdom Metazoa; phylum Chordata; class Lepidosauria; order Squamata; family Teiidae; genus Aspidoscelis; species Aspidoscelis tigris. The sequence continues at coordinate 25,463,442 of JALMGA010000002.1, read as the reverse complement.
TGTCCACACTCACATATTGGCTTATCTAAGTACCATAGGATTTGCAGCGGAAAAATTGCTGGTGAAAGAATCTCAAAACAGCAATAAAAACATAAGAGGAGCCCTGCTGGATCAGGCCATAGCCCATCTAGTCCACCATCCTTCCTCACAAAATACTCACTCTGATGGCTAGGACTTGCTTAGATAGGTAGTTAAGTTGGCAGCAAAAGCAGAAGGAACCTTAAGGCCCGGGTTGGATTGACTGCAGCCATAGATGTTTGAAAATAGGCTGTTGGGCTGTGTTCACACCTGAGTTTTAATCCAGTTTGAGACCACTTTCCAAGTGAGAGAATGTATCAGCAAAGTGAATAATCATTTTCTGTCCTCTTTATCTAATCTAAGGATGGCTTTTCCAAGTTAGATAATGCGAAAAGAAAACAGCTTGAGACTTTGCTGATGTATTATCTCATTCTGAAAGTGCACTGAAGCTGAATTAAAACATAAGTGTGAATAAACTTCTTAAATTTACAACTGCTCAGACTTCTTCCATATTACAGAAACAACCACAGAAAACACAATAATACATTCCTCATTCAAACAGCTTATTTAAACACTTCAACTAAACAAAAATGAAGCATGAGAAAAAATATAGCGTAAAATACAGGACAAGAACAAGAATGTAAAGCTAAAGTGAAGCACAACCCCCCCCCCCTTAACTACCCCTTCCTTTCCTCTCTTTTACACCCCTCCACAAGCAACCCCCTCAAACAAGTAATTATTTAACACACCAAAATCAAGCAGTATTGTTTACTAAATTGAAATATAAGCAATTACTTATTACAACAAATTCAAACACATAAGCAAGCAACTGTTTTAAAGCTAAAAAGAGAGAGATTGAGAGTGTGACGAAGGGGAGGATGGACCTATGTAGCAAAACTTCTTCTCCCTAGCCTGGTGAGCTTGTTAGGCTGCTGCTCTGAGTTCAGGAGCGCGCTCCATGAGCGGCTCATTTGGCAGAGGACGAGGGAAGGGACTACAATTCCCAGCGTCCCAGGCCAGCAGGAGCGCAGCAGCAGCCAGCTCAGAGGCGGAGCCTGCCTGTCCTCCTAAGCAGGGTTGCTCCGAGTGTGAATAATGAGGATGAGTGGCGGCAGCGGCGTGATCTACACTCGGAGTGACTCTGCTTAGGATGACAGGCAGGCGGTGGCGGAATAGTTTTCTGTATGCGGCCGCATGCGGCCGCGTGTCATCAAAAATGACTACGCGTGTCAGTGCTGACACGTGTGTCATAGGTTCGCCATCACCGGCTTAGGTCTTATGTTACCACATTATAAAGTTCACAATTAAATAGCAGTTTGAAGCCACTTGTTTAAAGATGGGATTTCCAGATTGCTGCAGAATATCATGATATTAGTGAAGACTCTTACTTCAGAGTATTGGGGAACTGATACCTTGGATGATAGTTTAAATAAGTTTTTGATTAAGGGTTTGCTTGATGTATGCTGGATAAAATGTAGTTATATAATTTTTGGAGCCACTTGCATATCAGCATACACATTGGCAATTTATATTGTAATCAAGCTTGATTTAAGCTGATTTCAGAAGGCATTTTTTTTCTTTTTTCTACCCAGGAGTTTGTTCTAGGGAGCTATCCTAGCCAGTCCATATCTAGCTAAAATTCTTCAGGGTTACAGATCTTTTAAATTGGAATAGAATTTTGGCTATCTTTACATTATGCCAGCAGTAGCTTTGTTAATTTGCTGTTTTACTTTGTTTTTAAGGTCTTCAGTTTTTGCATCTAGGCTTCAGCTGAATCATTTTATTGAAATCCAGTGACAGTGATTCAGAAACTATCATGCACAGACATGCACCCAGTTCATTGCTCCCAGATCTCCCCCTTTTGAACTGCAGTTAAAAAAAAAGGATATGTACAAATCTAAAGTGTCTTTTTTGTATTGTGATTGAAAGGCTCCCAAGACAGTACAGTCAAGATACATTCTATGCTGTTCCATCTCCTGTTGGTGAAGTAGTAGTTTACTGAACTGCAGCTGAAAAATTTAATGCAGTAGTGCTGCTGAGCCACAGATTATACCATACGTAGCGTCTCTATTAGTCATCTAATTTCCTTTGCAATTTAATAAAAGTTGAGTGCACTATTTACCTATGAAAAATGCAAAGCAAGCACACCCTGGAGCTTTGCCTTGTACAGTAAAGATGTATTCTATGTTTGAGGTGAAAATAATTTGCGTCGGGTGATGAACACATCTCCTGTTTTGTTGGGAGCATGATCTGAGAGGGTCTTTGGAGTTCACTGAGACAGGATGCTGACCTGCAGTTTGGATGGTTTCAAAAAGGGTTGGACCAGTTCTTGGAAGTCAGGGCTATCAGTAAGTATTAGCCTTGATGGCAATAGCATGTGCTATGCTTCTGAAGTCCAGTTGCCAGGAGTCTGCAAGCAGAGTAAGCTCTGTGCTCATGTTCTGCTGGTGCAGTTCCCTGTGCAGTTGTTTGGTACTGTGAGAGCTGACTGCTAGACTAGTTGGGCCTTAGGTCTGGTCCAGTGGCCTATTTCTTATATCTCTGTTAACACAGAATCGGTGCTATTATATGTTATGGTAAGCAAAATTTTATGAAATCGGTGGTGGACAATGATGCGTTGTTCTGCAGATCACAGGAATTGTACTGTGCAGGAGAAGTGTTACTATTTAGACTGGAGTAGTACACCTAGAGCACCAAACTATGAAGTAGGAAACCCACTATTCCTCTTAAGTGGTATTTCTGCCTCTTACAGTCTTAGTAGTTGATGACAATAAGATAAACAGAGGTATGGTAAGCTCAGAAAAGGGCCAAGAAAAATAGGAAAATGGTTTTCTGATTTTATTTCCCAGAAAAAACAAGAAAGAAGGAGAAACTGAAGTTCAGTGGTGGGGCAAGGCGGATTCCCTTTTCACCCCTTTTCACTTTTTCAGGGAGCAATCATAAAGTATATCTAATAACCACTTCTAATTTTGTAGAATTGTAAGCTTTCAAATTGCAATGTGAAAGTCAGTAAGGAGTATAGGATATTCAGTCTGGTTTAGGTAGTAAAAGTCATAAAAGGCATCAAAAAGCATGTTGGGACTGCACAGGTTTGATACCACAGGGTTTGGTAATGCTGTAGTCTAGCAGCTGTAAATCCAAACTGTTTCCCCTTGCAGCAGATGGAGTTGTGCCAGTGGATAGGGCTACTTCACCTTGGGATTAAGTTCTAAAACAGTGCACTGATATAAAAGCTTCCTCTGCCTCACAAGGAGAGATCTTGAACTGGCCGGCCAGAAATACTGTCTAGGATAAAATTGGTTCATAAATGTCTCTCTCTCTAAGCAGCTGTTCTGGGAAGCTCTGGATGATCTTGGTTGACATGCTTCCTGCTCTTGCCAAGCTTTTTCCTGAAGAGCGCCAACAGGTGCAGAAGCGATTTCCATCCTGCAAAGGCCAGTCCTGTGCATACAGTTTGTCAAGCAGTGGCCTGTATTATCCCACTCCTGATATTACTTTTCACATTGTCTTCTGAAGCATCTTACCAACCCAGCTGTTCTAGTAAAGCTTTTGTGTAAAACATGCTGCAGAGGAAAGTATCTTTAGCAGAACAAATAAAGCAGTTTTCTTGGTGTAATTATGCATTTTCAGGTGTCAAGGACAGAGCAATGATAATGAGAGGTGCAGTCTCAGTTGTTTCCTAGCCAAATGCTAGAATGGGCCAGTGTGACCTGGGAGGACTCCTGGTGTGTAGTGGGAAAGAGTTCAATATAGTCTTTTCTGAAGATCTGAATTCCTTTCAGTCAACTTTTTCAGTTAATTTTTTTTCTGCGCCTCCATTTGGAGCAATTCTCATTTGACTATCTTTCTGTCTACTGTGTATGGAGCATCCTTATTCTTTTGGGAACAAGAGAGCAGTTATCTGCACTGAAGAACAGTATGCCTTGGCTTTTTACAAGTAGAAACACTGCCATTTTTCCAAGGTAGTAATTCCTGTTGAGATTTACAAACTGGCAGTTTGCCTGCTTTCTGAATTGTGCTTACCATGTCCCTACTTTCTCCTGCCCTCCCTTTAATGTCTTTTGTAGGGATCCATTTATTTCACATAGTCAACACATGCATCGCTTCTTTTCTGAACCTTTTGGACGAGATTCATTTCTTCCTATCAAAGAAGGAGGAGAAGGAGGTCTAGATTCAAGAGGACGTCCTGATTCGCGGATTGCTTTGCGAGACAATCACAGGGTAGGCATTAATAGTTCCACTGTTAGGTTGTGTAGGAGCTTCTAGGCTGGGTTGCTTTTGTTTTCCTTCTTCTAATTTGCCACCTAGGCAAGTCAGGTTACTTTTGTTTTAACATGTTCCTTGTGTGAAAAGGAGGGATGGCTAAATTGGTTTGTAAATATCAAGTGAAGTAACACTTTTATGAGTGTTACTTCATAAAAGGCTTCTTTAATCCTACCTCTTGGTTACAAACAATGTTTTATTTGATCCTAAAACTTATAAAGGAATACACCAATAGGCATTCTAATCCTCAAATTAATTTGGTGGTGCAGGTAATCTGTAGCACAAGCAATAACATATATGGCTTTGGTTTGTAGATATTTCATTAAATCCTAATTTAATTTTCAGACAGAACAAATTTTGGAATGCCCCTGAAAAAAAAGGTATAGCAATTTATAGCAAACATAATAGATCTTGGGCTTTTTAACTGTATTATACTGGCTTCCATACATATAATTTTATTGATGTCAGAATATTATGATTGTGACCTTTGTTTTGAATTATAAGACTTAGAAGGGTTACATTTGTTTTGACCTTGGAAGGATCTTTTTCTCTGCCTACATAGTGCTCTGCAATTTGTCTTCAATGCAGAGTGGAACTGTGCCAAGAACAGTAATGTATACATGGGAACTGATGTTGCTAGTAGCAGCAGAAAACTGTCACCTGCCGGTGAGAAGGATAAACTGCCAAGTCTCTGTTCTTCTCATTCCTTCTCTGGAACTGACTTCAGTGCATAAGTACATACTGGGCTTTCTTCAGATTCAGTTTGTACACAGCTTAATTTTTTAAAAATAAAAGTCTACTTGGGCATCTCAGTCTAGTGTATTAGGGGGACACTTTGACATTTTCAGTCATGTCCTCATAAGGTATGATCTGATCATTTCCATAGAGAAAAAAACTGCATAGTTAATTACTAATTTCTGTTTAACATAGAATAGCAAACCAAGACAAACTTCATTGCAGAGGTTTTGGTTGGAGGTAATTTGTAACATATGGACCTGAAAATGGTATCAGTGCCTTACAAACTTGAAGATTTCAGGAGTTCTGTCTACAAGTATGTCTGTGCAATTCTTCTTTATCAAATGGTCAAATGTAAGTTCTCAGCTTCTGAATTGGTATAATGTTTACAGAATTAGAAAGACTAGGCAAGCTCTTTGTTTAGAAATGGCAGTTGTTATTCATCTGATGCAGACATACAGGCCTTCCTACTCCACCTTTTCTGGCAATCAGCTGACAATAGCAATAATGTCAAAATATTTTGATGCAAACTGATGTGGACACCTAAAAGAGTCAGATTATTTGCTGTTAAATGACTAAATTTTGTCATGGCTTAGAAAGTCCTTTGTAAAATACTTAATGCAAAGATTCTGTCAAATATGACTTCAGTTGGCATCTTCTGTAGTCTTAAGCAGGACAGTCTCTTTTCCATTTGAGCACCATACTACCCATTGGCTAGTTTTCCAAAGGCCACATTTATTCATCTATTTATTTTTTTCAAAGTACACCTTTTGCCATAAACAATCCTGAAGTGGTACAAAACATTTAAAATGGTACAATTAATTAAAAGCATATTGAGAGTTGGGTGGGGCAGGAGAACAAGCTTCTTACAGGGAGTACCTGGTGAAAAGATAAGTCTTCAATAGCACATGAAAGCTGTAATTGTAGGCATCTCAGATGCATCAGAAGAGAGGATATTTCACAACTTTGGTGCTACAAAAGAGACTGGGTGGGCCATCATGAAATTATATTTTGCATTTTGTGGATCCCACAGCAGAATCTCTTGAGTTGATCATGGGCATCTTCTACGCGTATAGCAAAGGAGGCATACTTTAAGGAGTCTTCATCGCAAAATGTTAGGATCTTATACATCAAGCATAAAGCATTGAATCTGACTTGCTAGTGATGTAGTGAGAATAATCAAAGCAGGACAAAGCAGATAAACATGGCTATTGTGACTTATTAACGGAGTGTTTCTGGGCAGGATATGTACCAAGAAATTGGGGTTCACAGATTTTATACACTTCAGGAAAGATTACATTCACATATCCAATCAATCCTAAACATCAGATGATCTTAGGATTAAAACACTGCTAGCCTAGCAACTACAGCTTGGTTACACATATAGCTCAAAAACCATGACCTCCCACATTCCATTCCCAAGCATGGAACTAACAATTAGAATGACAAAGAGTTTGCTCTTCAGTATTATCTCTTGCTGTTTTGCCAAGGTCAAATACAGCAATTCACAGAAAAGGGAAAATAACAGAAAGGCAGAGAAGTAGCAGAACAGTCATTTAGAAATGGGAGCAAGATTATGTGACTCTCTACAGTTCTACTTTGATTTGGCTGGACTTGCACAATTCTAGTTTAATAAATTCTTCATGATCGATAACTTTCTCATTATGCCAACCTTTTGACACACTTCTACAGAACATTGGGTGTTCTTGAGGCTTGCTGTCAAAGCGAATCCTCCTTAAAGGTTAGGGTTTGGTCCAGTAGTGAAGCAAATCCCATTTCTTATGAAAGAACTAGATTAACTGGTTCAGCCTCTTCCCTTCTCCCCTCAAGCTTGCTGGACATACATGCTGGCCTAGGCTGGGACACTTCTGTCAAACGTGGTCATCTGGAACCTGGCTGACCTGTAGGCAGGCACCTCATGTTTTCCTGAACAGGTTCTCCCAGACCAATTGCATGGACATATGTGGCATCACTTCCTGGAATGTCTTGAAATGGGTCAGTTGTAGCTGAGGCCTTCCAGGAAGTGGAACTGCTTAAATCAATACACTTGTAGCTCTGTAGTCTTCCATTTTTGGAAGATTAGGCAAGCACTTGTTTGCATGCTGGCCAGAGCTGCAGAAAAGCACCCTGACCCCATGCTTATGAGAAGAGAAGGGCAGAATCTGGGTGTCGGAGAGGAATAAGGAGAGGCTGCGGGCACAAGTGTGTTTTAAATTAAAAAGCATGATATTTTGGTGTGATGTGTGTTATGTATTTTAGCACACTGGATTTGAAAGTTGAATGTGTGCTCTAAACTTATGTTTCTGTGCCACTCAGAAAACTTTTGTGGTTTTATTTGGGGAGGGGGCTATATAAATTTTGTGAATGAATGAATGAATGTGGCACATTCATGCAATGATTAATGGCTGCTTGTATGTTGATACTGTATCTCAATGGTACTGTATTTCTGTGATGTAAACAAGCTTTGTTGTCTAGTGAATTGCAGGAAGGAAACTAAACCCCCTATGAAACGACAGCACAAATGTATAAAAGAACTGTAGTTCATGCTTAGACAACCATGCTTTTTTAGGAGCTGGAAAGGAAGGTATAAATGTATCCTGGTTCTGAAGGATACAGCAAAGAACTAAGAGTCTGACTAGGGGATAGAATTACCCAGCTGACAGAGCTTTGTATTTAGGAAGTTAGGCTGCTGCTCTGATGCCTGCTTGCGCATCTGGTCATATTTTTTCTTGGATCTAGACAGGCTGTCAGCAATAGTGTATTTTTTGCCATTTAAGACTCATACTTTTTCCAATTTCTTTTCTAAAATCACCTTGCATCTTTTTATTTGCCTTTTCCAAATATTCCTTAGGTGTTCATTGGTGTTTTTTATATACCAGTGGGTCTTACATGGTGTAAGATACAGCGTATTCATTTTATAGACATGCGTAAAATGTTGGAAACAGTTGGGTTCTTCAAGAGTTGGGTCTGATTCCATTTTTATTCTCTCAGTAAGAAGGTCCTAACTTCCTAGGACACTGTTGCCTTTACTTGTACTGTACCAATGTACCATTCCTTAGCTTTAAGTTAAATTAGCTCCATAGACCTCTGTGGCTACTACTAATTGAGTGGGCTTAATCATAAGCAGTGTTAATATTGTCCTTTCATTATGGGACTAATCTGTTTTGTTCAGCAGGTAATTGCTAGTCCCATATTTTTGGAAGCCCAGCCTGAATTTTGCAGAAGAGCTACTGTGTCCAGCAGCCCATTGTTGAGCATATTCTCTTTTGGTTGAGTCCTGAGAAAGATTCTTCTGGCATGTGCCTGAATAATTTCTTGTGCAGGACTCAGCTGTGGAAGAGAAGTAACTTCTGGAAGGGCAGAATACAGTTCTCTGTCCCTGGAAAAGAGAGAGAATATAAAACAGGGAAAGGGGTGAAAAGAGTGGGAGTTTAAAAGGAATGAAAATAGAGATAGATGTAGATGTTAGGTAATAAATGGGCAGGATTGGTTTTACACATTGACTTATCTTGGTGTTGCGTTGCCAACCATACTGGGTTTTAGTGAATAAATGCAAAACGACTGTTGTTGTAGAATACATTTCAGTGTGATAGCCGGGTCTACTGTACCTTTCTTATGCACTTTTAGAAATATCAGATTTATGTTCAGGCACTTCAATAATTTTTCCATGCAGAGATATTCAAGACTGGCTGGTTGAATTCTGATAGTCACTGTATTAGGCAGTGTTTATAGCATCATCTATTTATATATGTGTAGTAGCATATAATTTCTTCACTGTGGATTTATAAGTCAAATGATTCTGTATATGGTGATAGATTTACTCAGAACTTCTTTGCAATGACCTTTGAAACTGCTGCCATGGAGGAGATGATTTGGTTTAATGCCAGGCTTCTATGAATATTTTATGGAATATGTATATATTTCATTGCTAAGTCTACATTAATCTCTTGCTTTTACATAAAATGAGTGCTTCTGTGCAGACTAGGTACATCACTTACTTTAATTTTTGTGACCTGCAATTTATTCCAACCCTTTGAAATTTAGTTATCTAAATTTATACATAGAGCAGGAACAGATTTGGTACTTCCAATCAACATCTCTCCATCTGAACTGGCTAATCTTGACAGCAGATAAATAAAATTGCATATCCTGAGATTCCGTAGGAAGGTGCAAGTACAAGATAGAGGAGCTAGTATGGCATGTTGTCACTACTGGGGTGGTGGATAGCCAGGGTTCAAATGGCCATTTAGCTAGGAAGCTCACTAAGTGCTCAGGATAGAAAAAGGGCAGTGTGTAGATAAAGATAAAAGAAAGTTTAAAATTGCCAATTTCTCAGTCAGACTAGGAGTGTCTCCGGACACGATCAATACTCTGAAGTCCCTGTGAGCCACTTCCTGGTGGGACAGGTGAATGCTGTGCAGGGAGGGCAGAGCCCCTGCAGAACTGCATCACATTGTCCAAACAGGATGATCAATACTCTGCGGTATCCTAGCAGCAAGAGAGGGAAAGTGCCAAGTAAACAGCTGCTGTTTTTTACATCACTTTTTCTGCTGCTGTGCAGCTGCCCGCTACTGACCAGTCGTCAAGTGATCAGTGGCAATGTAGCAGCTGCAAAGCTTTCCTCATGTCTGAAGGCAGCCTTGATGCTACTGGCATAAGATGATCAGATGCACAATAGAGGTGTACAGTTGATCAAGTTGTTCTCTTTCAGTGGTACAGTTCTGTTGCCCATGGTGCTGTTCACCTAGCCTACTTCCCTACAAGTGGGGGGGAAATAAATTTGGCCAACAGCCTGTTAGTGAAGGAATTATCCTTTGTTATTCTGTGTGGAGTAAAACAATTAAAATCTAACTGCCTCTTCTTTGGATCTTAATGTTTCTTCTGTTTGCACTTCAGGCTTTTCTTTAATCAAAGAGGCCTGTAGTTTTATCAGCCAGTTACTAATATAGTGGTAATGCAGTTGTGCATAGTGGGTGAATTAATTAGACTATATTGATTTATTGTCATATATTTAATATAATTATCTGTTCAAATGTAATATATACTACAATACTAAACAATTCAGTTTTTAATCTGTGTGTATGTGGATCCTGTTCCCAAGTTGCAGTGCAGCAATTTATATAAACTGACATTTTTCTTTCAGACAATGAGCTGCTCCCTTATGCCTTTTGGCAGTTTTGGTGGCATGGTTAGTATACTAAAAATTAAACACTTTCTGGTGATTGGGGCATGCATTCTTTATATGTTTTTACAGTTAGTGTGTTTGATAATATAACAATTTTACATTAACTGATGCTTCTTTTTCAGGCAGCGCATTTTCCACTTATGCCTTTTGCCAGTTGTGGTGGCATGGTCAGTATACTAAAAAAACCTGAAGTATTTAGTGATAAATGTCTGGAATACTAATAAAAATGAAATGAAAGAAAGATGGTGATGGTTGGAAACAGGGTACAAAGCAATTGCCCAGATCAATAGCATAAACGTTTATCCTGTCCAAAGTATCTTGGGAAATATACTTTATATCTTCAATTTGTTACTATAACTTTAAGATTATAATTAGAACCCCATATCTTAGGGAGCCATTCATTTTGCTTGTGTGGTATGCTTATGCATTTGTTAATAGGGTTTTTTTTAAGTTAAAAAATCACAGCAGTAGATTTCATGAAAAAACAAAATCCAAATGTAATGTGCATGTCTTCTGAGTGATGCAATTAACATTAATTCATATGAGCCAATATTTCTTTTTCAGGCCATGAGTTTTCCTTTTATGCCTTTTGGCTGTTTTGGTGGCATGGTTAGTATGCTAATAAGGCACACTTTTTTTTTCATTTTATATGATATAGGAATGATTGCTTTGTCTTCCCTTCTCTTTTTCAACTAAAATTCAGCCTTTTGTGGGATGTTTTATGAATTCATGTTCTTTTTGTTTATTTTGCAAAACTACTAACTATACTGCGTGGATGTTGACATTAAATCTTTATTCAAATGTGCACTGCAATAATCAGATGAGACCATAGTGTAATTTTTATTTTATAAACCACGTTCTTGGTTCTAGTTCATTATGTTATGTGGCCATATCTTGCAAATCGTTTTTAATTAACCAAAAATCTAGGCTTGGCCTATTTTTTTAACCATTCTAGTAGCTAAAGTCAGTTTGTTTATATAACACTATGCAAAACAAGTGGCTTGCCAAACTTCAGGGCTATTACGCCGATGATATGGGTTTCTTTCCTCTGACCTTGAATAATCATTATCATTACTAATTTGCAGGTGATGTTTCTGCTAGAATTTCATGCTTTCTTAATATTAAAGCTTTCTTATCTCTTTTTTGTGGAAGCTTTATTTCAATGATGGCATTCTTCTTCGAGTCATTGTACCATTTCTTCTTCCAGCTGGCACTGCTGTTACTGTAACTCTGTAGAGTGTGGATATTTCATAGTAGCACGTGTCACGTTGTGTCCCTGAAAACATGTGTCACAGTGGGAATCTCTGTATGCCTTTAGCTTTTAACATTGGTTACACTTCTTGGGGTTGACTAGAGTTCAGAGGCCAGCAACAGTATGTACTTGTAGTGCTTTGTGGCTGTAGCAGCATCCTGGAGCCTATGAACAGTGTGGTAACTTGTTTTTAAAGCAACAGATCTGCTAGGTTCTCTGAGTGCATTTCCTTATTTATTTTAACTGCCCTGGGTCTGCCCTGTCAATGGTACCCTGAGGGACCTTCTTTTGAACTCTGATGCTTGAGAAGACTCCTGAGGGTTCCATAGATAGCTAGAAAGAACAGTCAGTAGATTCTAGACCAGTGATGGCAAACCTTTTGAGCTTGGTGTGTCAAAATTCGCAAGAAAACCTAGCTTAACTCAGGTGCTGTGTCACATCTAGAAATATCCATAATTTAGTGATATTTGTAGCTCTAGTAAAAAAGTTATATTTTTGATATATGTATTTTATTAAAAGCAAAAACAAATGATTCTTTACATTAGTGACTTTTGTTGCTGAATTTCATTTGCTAAATCTTCAATTAAAAGTTGGTATTTCGTACACTTCAAGAACAAGCAAGCACTACACGCCCAGGTGCCAGGGTGACCATGTGTGTCACCCAATAGGGCTTGGCGTGTCACCTGTGACACACATGTCATAGGTTGGCCATCACTGTTCTAGACCAAATGCAACCTCAGTGTTCATTAAAAGCACAAATTAGGTGGCTTAAACTATAATATTTTGGGTATATAATGAGAAGATCGTCCTTGGAAAATATGATGCTAGGGAAAGCAGGAAGGAGAAGGAAAAGATGCCAGCCATCTAGTAAATGGACAGGCACAATTACAACAGTGATGAAAACTGCTCTGGCAGACCTAAGAGAGATCACAAAAGATGATCAGTTTGGGAAAGGCAGTCCATATGGTTATGTACAACTAGTTGGCAGCAAGCAAGCAAGCAAGCAGCTCTGAGATATAGGGTGAGATATAAATGTAACGAAGAAAGAAAGATTTATTCCCATCTCGCAAAGAAGCAGACTTGAGTGAAATTACTTCCTCTTACAATTTGTGCTGAGCAGAATGGGCTTTGTAGTTTTCTTGTTGGGCTGAGGCAGGGTGGATGGTGCACAGGGTGACAAGAGGACTAGAATATTCTTCAACATTTGGTTCTGTGTCCAAGTCTTTGTACTTACTAATATATTTCTTGAAATTTCACTGCTCAGTTTGAAAAAAAAGTCTCTAGATACTAATGTGACTTTATCTGTGACTGGATATAAAAGCGCTTACCTTAAATTACCTCTGAAAATAAATTTGGGATTCTGAGGCTGTGGATATACCAGTCATAAAGATCACAAAAATTAGCAAAATTGGCTGTTTCTGCACTTGCCACGGTTAATCTGGATTAAGGAGATCTGGATCTCCAAGATCTGGTCGTCACTCAATCCAGTCCATTGAGTTCCAGATCTATATGGAGACCCCATGCGTCCGCACGGAGCGTTTAGCACCTGATGGCAATAGGTGCTAAACAGAACTGCTGTGAGGATGCCATAGCATGCATCCTGAGGCCCCGATTAGGCCTGAGAAGAAAGTTCTGCCAGCAGCATGGCATGATTGGCCCGTGAAACTATGAGTCAAGAGTCACTTCCAGTTACAATGGGTGTGACGGAGACATGGCTATGCAGTTGCCTACATAGCTGCTACTTAGGTTGTGGGCAGCTTTGTAGACTTCTGCATAGGCCACGTGGGCCTATGTAGGATGTGTAGAGCGGTGGAGCCGGAGCCATCCCACTGCAAATGGTGGCATCCAGGCCCACCCCTGGGTCCCTTTGGCCCAGCATGCATGCAGAAACATGCTCTGAAATCCAGTCTTCATGGTCCAAGACCAGATTGAAGACACAATTAAAGGGATCTACCAGTAATCTAGATTTAAGGGCCAAAAGACCCCATTAAATCCGGAACTCTACAACGCTCATGTGGATGATGCAATCCCAAAGGGGCCTTAATGGGTTCCTCAATGAGGAAGGTATATAGCAAATCTGTATCAAATGAGGACTTATTGGGTGCTTAATGGGGTGTACAAAGCCTGTGCAGACACAACCACTTAGATGGAGTTCCAAGAAATTATGGCATAGAAGTTGGGTATTGACACTAATTTACTTAAGCACTATTTTAAAACTTCTATCTTTTTTACTAACTATGCTATTTAATACTGTTTAATGGGGTATGTATTTAATGTTTTGCGGCATATGGGTTTTTATTGAAAGCTGCCCAGAGATCTTAGGATACAAGGCGGGATATAAATATTCCAAATAAATAAATATTCCATCACCTTTTGGTGGAGCATTTTTGATTTTGTCATGTGTTCTTTTGTACCATTGCTTTGTTTATTTCTACTGCTTTTTATCTTTTTTCTCAAGAATGTTCTATTCTGTGACAAGCCATCTAAGAAACACACTTTATGTAGACAATAGCTATGAGTTGCCCAATTTGCACTTAATTTGGTGTTAATTGTTAATGCACTCAACTTTTTTAGCACATGAAAAATATAGTCACAGCTATAGCTTGCATTACTGCTGTTAGCAAGTTCCATGTATTTCCTATGGGGGCCTTTGTTTCTTCTGGTGGCAGTCTGTTGTCTGGAATGTGTGTGACAAATGGTGTCTATGTAATGATATCTATGTAAACGAAAGCCTTGGTAACTGAGAAATCATAATAGACACGGGAACCAAGACAACAGTCTATCATGTAAGCCGACTTGCTGTGCTTTCTCATTAGGCTGTATCTTTAGTTACAGCAAGTGAAATTTATCATGGAAGAGAATCTGAATTATAGATGCCTTCATTAATACATAAATGTCTCCCTTTAACATTCAAACTTTTAAAAGTGCAGCATTTATCAAGCCTGTCCAGTGTTCCCAAATTTTCAGTCTCTTGGAAAAATGGTGGAGCCCTTGTTTGGGTCCACCTGTGTGTAGCAGGATATCTTCCAGCTTTCTAGGACCCATGTGGATAAAGCTGTAAGAGACTAAATTAAATACAGTACTTGTGAATAATGAGACTCTTCAGCTCATGTTTCACAAGTTGCAGTCTGATGAAATTATCATTTTGGTGGATCTATCACAGCTTTGCCTATCGCATAAGCTCTTGAGGGCTGGGGCTGCTGCTGAACACATGTGCAGCCAAATGGAGCTCTTGCCATGTTGCAGAAGGTTGGTAGCTCTTGTAAACCCAAGATCTCTTTAGAGATTACATGGCTGATTCAAAACAGCCAAATGCACATCTCTAAAATCCCTTTGTTAAATCTGTGTTTGATCAAGTTCACAGGAAGCTAGTTGGGAAAGCATTTTTCACCTCAACAATCTTCACATGATACAAGATCTCCAGAATTTTGATTTTTCTGATTAGTTACTGTACAGAGTTGCTTTTGAAATCTGAGAAGTGATAGTTCAAAATGGAGTTCTTCAGCCTTTCTTCTCACACTTTTCCTGTGATGGAAGCTGCTATTAAACACTTAGAGGAAAACTACTACGGTAAACAACTCCTGTGTTAACATCTAGGTTTGTCCTACTTTAACTTATGGAAAGCTGAAATACCAATGATCAGAAAGATACTACTTCGTCTGAAATATTGAGAGCCTATCATCTCACATATCTTACTGTGGCTGTACTCAGTAGTCGTCCTGGTGTTTTTTGTTGCTTTTGGTGTTTGGATTTCTTTCTTTTGATGTTGGCATGCCCTGAAAAACAGTAAGACCCTATTTTAGTTCATTGATAAGGAATTTTGCATTAAACATTTCTTCTCTAATTATCTTTTATGGCAGGACATGGATTTCAGGGATCCCTTTGCTTTTATGGGCAGAATGATGTCAAACATGACGAACAGTATGATGGAGCTGCAAAGAAATTTTGTAAGTTGGTGTTGACATTATTAGAGCAACATTTATCATTGAAATGTGTATGTGCATGGACAATAAATATAATATGGAATGTGCAGCAGGTTTGGTCCTTTCCCCAAATTCTGTCAATTACCTGGTCTCTTATTAAGAGAAGCAATAAAAGTGAAACTAACAATGATTGATAAAAAAATAAAGCATTGCCAAATGTTTTTTGTCCAGACTGACTCATGGATTGGAACAGTTTGGATAAGGAGTCTTGGAACTAGCCTCTACAACAATCCAAATAAGGAGTATTGCAGTGCTGGCTTTTAACATCACTGGTGTTAACTTCACTTTTGCTGAGCTTTACTAGAAACACCAGGATGGCAAGCATTTGTTTCCTGGTTCCTCTGTTGCACTAAACTGTGGCAAAGAAAATCCATGGCAACCCTCCGACAATACACAGAGATCTTTTTAAACATTACCTGCTAACTTTACTCATAGTAATTAGAATTGGCCTGCGAGAAAGAGTAAATCATGACATTTTGGAATCCATTTTTTATTTTAAAATAACATACTATATTTAACTTTAGGATAAAATGACAGTTGATCCAAATGCGCATTCATTCAGTTCTTCCTCGGTGATGACTTATTCCAAGAAAGGTAATGAACCTCCAAAGGTTTTCCAGGCCTCAGCTCAAACTCGTATGGCTCCAGGAGGGGTAAGTTCATTTTCTAGATGATAATCTTTAAATGGAATCGATATTTTTTGGTGGATGAAAGCTGCAGTTACCATAGTCAGGGAGCATAAAGTTCTTAAATATTAATGTTGATATGATGAAGAATTTGTAACTCTTAGAGCAGTGATGGCCAACCTATGACACGCATGTCACAGGTGACACGCCAAGCACTTTTGGGTGACACACATGGTCACCCTTGCTTGTTCTTTGAAGTGCACAAAATTCAACTTTCAATTGAAGATTTAGCAAATGAAATTCAGCAACAAAAGTCACTAATGTAAAGAATCATTTGTTTTTGCTTTTAATAAAATATATCAAAATTTAACTTTTTTACTAGAGCTACAAATATCACAAAATTATGGATATTTCTAGATGTGACACAGCACCCGAGTTAAGCTAGGTTTTCTTGCGAATATTGACACACTGAGCTCAAAAGGTTCACCATCACTGTCCTGGAGTCTTGTTTTGGAAAAAAGCAGCACATAGTTTTGAGGTAGTGGCAAATTCTGTCCTTTATTACCATATCAGCAAGTTGCTCAAAAGAGTATAAAAGGTTGCATGTATATGTGAGCATAAGACTCAGATCAAATGATTTACATTAATTTGGGAGGTTAAGCAAAACAGAATTTAGAAGTACCTAACCAGATAAATTACTAAAATCTCAGTGCAGGAGTGCACCTGATTTTATTCTAAACTGTTAAGAAAACAACAGGCAATAGATTAAAAATAGGTGTCTTGGTTTGTCTGCAAGTTTCAGGGTGCTTACATAATGTTAAGGATGCCCTTTTATGGGATTTCTCTTAGCTGTTGAATCCAATATGATAAGAAATTTAAATTTAAACCTGCAGTCAGTTTTGTGAACTGAGAAGGATGTTGAAAATAAACCATACCAGATCACTGCAGAGTTCAAATCAGTTTTTAATTATCAAAAGGCTTCTAATAGCACACCTATTAGCATGATGTAATAATTGATGCTTCGTGTTGCAAATATCAGTACACGATCTCTGCAGCTGGAAATTCTGTTCATAAACTTATATTTAGGTAAGGCTTTGGTTTTGAAATCTCTTTCAGTAGATTTATTTTTGGTAGAAGTCATTCAGAATGCCTTTGTTGTTGTAATCTTAGGAAGGAGAATGTCTTGGAAGAAAATCTGGAAACCTATTGGAAAGTTATTGGTGATGGGCTGTTTTCTGTGTGCCCTTGTACAGATTAAAGAAACCAGAAGAGCACTGAGAGATTCAGAAAGTGGACTTGAAAAAGTGGCCATTGGTCATCACATCCATGATCGTGCCCATGTTGTTCAGAAGTCAAGGAACAAGAAGACTGGTGATGAAGAACTGAATCAAGAATTTGTCAATTTAGAGGAAGGTAAGAAATTGTGCAACTCTAGGGCTTTGTTTTGGGTTACCTGATTTTTCAATGTTTTATGATTTTTAAATATGTCTTTGGAATTCTGAAATATTGATTGTAACAAGCTGGATTCTCATTCTAAAATTGTTGTGCAGCTGAAGCTCAGTCATTTGATGACCAATGGCAGAAAGAAATTTTGAGGTTCAAGCCCTCTGGAGCAAGGCACACGATCGATGGACCAAGACACAGAGGCGTCAACCATGTAAACAGGGAAGATCCAGTAAGAAGGTATAAAACATTATTTTGTAGCCAATGTCTAGCATGCTTTTAAGTTACGGAATTCTATCTTGTGTTTTTGAAAAATCACACAGCCAGGTTTGCAATGGTAGGCACCACATTTTTATGCCAACAAGCATACTTTTGGATTGAATGACTGGATCTTGGTCTAGATTTGCCCACATTCCTTTAAAGATGCATAGAAAGGTTTTAAAGAAAAGACTCCTACATCAGACAGTACATAGGTGACTTAAGATGGGCACAGATTGAACTGACAAAAGAAAAAGTCTTATCATCCCTCTTGAAAAAGGTCTCTTCACATGCCCATGGATGTTGGCTGACACAGAGATGAGAGAGGGATTGTGTTGTTTTCACTTCATTATATCTGATGACTAGAGTTTGTGGGGCTGAACTTCAGCAAAATATGGAGAGCTGCAGGATAGCAAGGACATGGTTTCATTTGCTATGCTTTCATTTGTGTTGTTTCCATGAGAATGAGGTGGTAGAGTTGTTGCAGTTGAAATTGTTTTTGCTAGCCTAAACTGTGTTCTGATGCCTTGTACTCTGGAGACCACTGTAGACAGAGGCAGATGAAATGAGGCTTCAGTTGCCCTGTCTCGATTACCCCACCAGCACAGGAAAAGGAAAGAATATCCATCTTGTTTAGTCATTATTTTTAAAGTAATGAAGTTTGGGACACTGTACTTGGATTGCATGCTTTAATTCTGTGAAGAAGCAGGTAAATTCTGAGATCCTGTTTTGAAAAGAACAGCTGATTCAGCAAGGCTTCTCTTATGCTCCTAAGTACTTGTAGACTCAAAATTATTTTGTTAATGTTAGGAAGGATATTTTGGAAAAATAAAACCTGTAAACTGAACAGATATTTTTCTAATTGCCATTTCAGGGAGAAGACATATCCAAGAACACCTATTGAGGGTCCTAAGAGGTCAAGCTCTTCAGTGGAGAACCTCAATATCAAGGGATCACACGTTCCTCTCATAAGCAGCAAAAAATAAATTGCTGTTTTGCTCATCTTAACAAAATGTCTGTGTTGGGGGAGGACACAATAATTTTGGATCAACAAATAAGACCAAGCTCTCTGTTTTTAGCAGTAGTGAATTTTGTTCTTTGACTGCTAAAATGTTTGTGACAGCTCCAACTCCTTGCTAACAATTGGCTTTGGGTAGTAAAGGGAAAGTATTGATACCGTAAAGCACTTTATGGAGTTCTTTTAGTATGAGGAACCTTTTTTTTAACATGTTAAAGCACTCAGTTACCATTAACGATCCTCTAACTAAAACTGAGATAATGTGTAATTACAGCTACTTCTGGAAGTCTTCAGAGGAATACAGTTAATAAACAGCTGTTCGTAACCTAGGAACATTGGTGTGGTTTTGATGAAAGCTGATCAATTGAAGTGTAAAATACTACAGAGAAATACCTTTAGCTTTAACACATGTATTGTGCCATGCTCAGTTCAGTTCTTATCTGTGCTGACTATTCAATAGAAATTTTACCAAGTCAGATATGTAAATGGAAATTCTGACACTGTTCTTTTAGTTCTTTATAGCTCTTGATACAGTCCTCTTCACTGGACAGACTGTTGCTCATTCTGCTTCACTGAAAGGTTTCCAAGGATTTATGTCATGAACACGTTTTTTGTAGTAGTAAACATTTCTCCTCCCAATCAAAGTCTAGTTGGCCACATTGGTTTTGGGAGCCATATTGGAGCTAGTGTACCAGAAACAGATGAAGAAGCTGGTTCCTATATTCTCTAGTTACTAGATGGAGGATTTAAATTTACTTTGAACTAAAATCTCATTAGACTTCATCCAATTTTCATGTTATTATCTGATGGCTGATCAGCCTAGATTGTTGGCTTAATATAACCAGTAACTTAAGACAGTGATTTCTGTGGGCATTCAATGCATAAAATCTGAAATTTAGCACTGAAGTAAGTGGAATTGCAGATGAGTTTATTAGTAATATGACCCACTTAAATTCTTCCACTAAAGTTTGTACTAGCTTACTACTTCTGTTTTTAAATATGATTTTCTTTCACTATTAAACATATAGTTCTATATTTTAATGTTACAACATAGGTTGAAAGTAGAATACTGTAATAAATAATTTAGTAATTTTTAATGATAACCAATTAGTAAATTCAGTTATTTTAGATTCTGAGTATTCAGAACCAGTGGCCATCGGACCTCTTTATTCCCTTTTGGAATTTTGAAAATATAAAGAAAATTGAGAGTTGCATTCAGTGACTGTTCCTTCTCATTTAGTTCTCTAAACATTTGGGGTTTTTTTTCTGGTGACAGTACTTTCCACTTGCTTATTCATTGCTGTTTATATCTTCCAGTAATTAGATTATTTGGTTCCATCTTACAAGTGGTAACTAGCAAAATTGTATAATGTCTTTAGGCTGTCATAAGGATATAGATTTGCCGGATAATTTTCATGATAAAATAACATGATGCGCCTTTTCTTAGGAGACCAGACTTTGTAAAGGTTGTATTCACTTTGAAGCTGTTACCTTTGATTATGCCAGATTTAGGAGAATTACAGCACAATCATAATTTATTTTTACCATAGGTAAAAATGGTCCCCTATTCAGCCCCATCTTGGCTAGTTCTACTGAAAAACTACTTAATTAACTGGCCCAATTTCCTGATGGCACTGCATGGCAGTTCTGGTCTTGAGTAAGTATGGATAAGATTGGATCATTGAACCTGCTTATGTCCCATCAATATAGCAACTGTAGGTGCCAAATCCTTGGGAGATCTACAGGATGGAAGCTGCCATATTTCTGGCATCTACCACAGAGGAGGAAGGCATGAAGTTCACATCACCTAATCAGATAGAGTTGTATTCAGATTGCACTGTGAATATGTTAATTCTGCAAAATGAATTAAAGTTGGCCAATTCAAAAACCATCCTGAAATATGACTGGGAAATTCTTTGATTGAATTTGTATTAGAAATCTAGCATCACCGGGTAATTGTTTGGAAGATTGTTTAGAATATTGAAGAATATGTTCTTAGCCAAATTTGCACAAGACAAATTTACAAACTACTTATACTTAATAAAATTAGCCTGAATATTTAAGCTGGAGGTTTAACATTAAAAAAAAAATCTGGAACCATTATTCAGTTTAGGGTTGGGATGTTTTGTGCAGAGAAGGGCTGAGATTTCATAATGAAGCTCTGTGTTTGCTGAGATTGCAATCCATAATCTAGCAGCTCCCTAAAATAGGAGTCTAAATCTCTTGAACCTGCAAATAATCTTTTAGGATTCAGAGACAGGCCTGAAGAGTGGACAGCAAGAGTCATACCCCTGGGCCCTCTAGTTCTTTGGAGGTCTACTGCCTGGCCTGATGCCTGCCTCTGGTGATCCATGAGATCGCAGGGACTATGCTAGACTTGAGTCCCAATTTAAATATCCTAATAGATGCTGCTAGGAAACATTCTACTCTGACTGTGAAAACTCAGTATCATGGCACAAATCCTTTGATTTATTAACATCTAGCACTTAAGACTGCAGCTGGCTTGTGGTCAAGCCAGGCATTACAAGAGATATCAGATTTAAAATTGCCACCTGTTAGGGTACTTCCTGTTCTTATGCAGGGAACTCCAGCAGGATTTGAATACATTTTGTGAAAACAGATGTTCAAAATATTCCAGGGATTTGGAGAGGCTGCTTGACCATGGTCCAGATCTAAATTATTCTAAACTCTTTTGCCATGAAGCAACCACACAAAATTACCATTCTGTTCAGAAAGCTTGTTGACTTCGGTCAGTTAAAGTTCTAGAAGTTTTTGTGCGTGTGTTGCATAACTATGAACTGCTAGACTATCATCACAGCTGTGAAATCTTCTGCTCAAAATTTGGCTGTCTCTGAATCTAGCAGTTAAATATAGAACCTCAATTTCTGTCTTTACAAGTTCTGCTGGTGTTGGCTCTCGCACAAGGTTATTTTAGATAGCTGCCCTTTAAACCATTGAGTACCTAGAATGTGTATATATGATAAATACTGCTCCTATTCATGATGGCAGATACAGCAGTGGAGTCCTGGTTTTGCACTTTGGAAGTACTGGAAAAAGTTTCAGTGTGACAAGTTTCCTCCTTTCCTGGCACGAATGGTAGTTGAAAATGTCTGTCCGTGTGACATGTGCTCATGGCACCGCACATTCTGTACACCCTTCAGATTCTTTGTTTAGCTGTGCCAAATACAGAGGGGTCTGGGTAATTAAGTGCTTGCTTTGATAGAAGCCAGGGACTAAGTTACTTAATTACAATGACCTCCTCAAATGCTGAAGACTTGAACAAAATCAGCTAAAATAGGTTGGCACTTTTTCCAAGGACTGTTTGTAACAAATTCTTTCCTTGGTTAGCTATAATTCATCTGGCAATTTACAAGACTCAAAAACACACAATGCTGCTGTATCCATACGGTTGCACTCAGCCTATTCTTGATGTTAGTAACTATATGGGGTTACAAAGGTAAGCAGCACTGAATATGTAAAAAGAGAAGAATGACATTGTCCTTAACATGGCCGTGCTGCAGCAGGAGAATTTCAGAGGCTATCTGCACAGTTAATTTCCACAGTAAATTTATATTACATTATTTCTGTAAGTTGGCTTGACAGTGCTGAGTGGTGATGAGTCTCTTTAACGAATCACTGTTCTTAATATATCATCCCGCGTACATTTTATTTTTGACTTTGTGATTTACAAGGACCTTATCTAGCATTCAAAATAGCTGTAATCTGGGCTCCCTCAAAGCTTGATAGGTGGAGTAAATTTGGTTCGACAATTTTGCATGTGTTGAAGTCAGGGTGTCTTATGAAGAGAGGAGCATGACAGTAGCAGATGGAGCCAAAGACGGCAGAACTGGGAACTGACATGTTTTAAGGCACTGCTAGCATCTTGGTGGGGCAGAAAACAGGTCCAGTGCCATATTTGGCCACTGATGGTGTATCTGACTGATGGTGTATCTGACTGGAAGGCATATGTGGGTTAGAAGATTTGGCACCTCAGTGCATTCTTGCTGTGCTGACATCTGTTGTGACCCGCATTCATGTAGCACTGGATTGTTCATTCAGGAAGCTGCTGCTGGTGCAAAAATAAAGAGAAAAGGTTCCCAAATTAACAATCAGTCATTGTGCCAACACAAGTTGCACTGAGCTGGTAACCTCTCTGCCTTGATGCAAGCAAGAGAGAATGGCACAGTTTGCCTTTTTGGGCTAAATGTCCCTATCTGAGGTGATAAATTATATTGATACATTAGAAAATTTGGTGGAAGCTTTAGACTTTCTTGGAATGACTTGGCTAAATAGTAAAAACTACTTAGATCAGGTGAGGTGGGATTACACTTGAGGTGCTGCAGAAATGATCATGCCTAAGAATGTTAACACCATGGACTGGAGTGCATAAGAACATAAGCCCTGCTAGATCAGGCCACAGTCCATCTAGTCCAGCATCCTTTTTCACACAGTGGCCCACCAATTGCCCATGGGCATCTCAAGCAGAAATAAAAGCAAACCTCCTGCTCTTGAATTCCAGCAAATGGCCTTACAGGCATCCTGCCTGTTTCCCCCAGCCTGAAAGATGTACTTAGGCATCCATTCTAGTAGCCATTGATACATCTATCATCCATAAATTTGTCTAACCTTTTCTTAAAGCCATCTAGGCTGGTAGATGTTACCACCTCTTCTGGCAGCAAACATATATTTTACATACATTAAAGTCAAACTGGTTATCCAAATAGCTTTCTTGGGAAAAGCAAAGAATTTGTCATTGCTGCCTTCTGTGATGTTTTTTGACTGGCCGATCTAATGTACATTCATGGGATTTCCTCATGGCTTCCTGTATAGGTACTAAAGAGATCCTGCTGAGGTCCAATATATTACAGAAAAGAATTTACAAAACTGAAAAGCACTCAGTGCGGATGATGTCTATTAGGTATTATTTATTGTGGAAGGATTGTAAGTCAGAGATGGAGCATGAAATGAAAATGGAGGTGAAAGGTTAAATGGGTTGAAGAAAAGGAGTGGGGGCATTCTGCAGGTCTTCTCTTGCTAGGAAATTTGCTCAACAGTTGTGAAAGGCTCAACATGGTGAAAGTTCCCAGTACTCCAGAGAATGTTTATTAGTATGTTAAAGGTAGTAAAGCAAAGAGATTCCAAGAAACCCAAGGATAATAAGCTGTGCCTGTCCCCTTGGCTATGCCAAAAGCTATGAACAGGTGATTAACCACCCAAAGTCCAGTTGACCGGACCCTGTGAGTATCCAGTGGTTCAAGGTTTGATTACCCTAGACCTTTACAGCAGCCAAACAACTTGAAGCCTCAGAGATGAAACAACTCACACCTGTTCCTTCGGTTTAGTAGTGATTTCAGCAGACTTCTTAGCCCTTGCAACAGCAGGAATCCATTCATACAGCAAACACACGAAGTTCAGCTCTTAGCTGGTCTTGGCAGGAGCAGAGAGACACACAGGAAGAAGGGAAGCTACTCTTCTACCCTAAAATTTGCTCTCAGGATGTGAGGCCAGATGTCTAGGTGGAAACAAAAAACAAAATATTTGTATATTTTGAAGTATTTATATATATAGTGCCATTAATATATGTACCACTTTACAATTTAAGATAAAAAGAAACAACATAGAACTTGCCAATGGCTTACAATTAATTAAAAGATAAAAATAAGTTGCAATATGCGTTCCAGGACAGGCAAACAAGGTACAGGGTTAAATCAAATATTATACTTTGATGTCTGCCAGTTTGGTCTAGTGGTTAGGGAGCCGGACTCTTATCTGGGAATACCAGGTTCCATTCTGCCCTCCCCCATGAAGACAGCTGGGTGACCTCGGGCTAGTCACAGTCAGGCAGCAACTTCCTGCCACAATCTGATGTGATCAAGCCAATCTTCTGGTGCAGTCAGCGAAACGAGAGGGAGGTTTCTGGCAATGTTGGGTAGTTCTCTTTAGAGCGGTGATGGCCAACCTATGACACGCGTGTCACAGGTGACACGCCAAGCCTTTTTGGGTGACACACCTGGTCACCCTGGCACCTGGGCGTGTAGTGCTTGCTTGTTCTTGAAGTGTACGAAATACCAACTTTCAATTGAAGGTTTAGCAACAAAAGTCACTAATGTAAAAAATTATTTGTTTTTGCTTTTAATAAAATACATATATCAAAAATATAACTTTTTTACCAGAGCTACAAATATCACAAAATTATGGATATTTCTAGATGTGACACAGCACCCAAGTTAAGCTAGGTTTTCTTGTGAATTTTGACACACCAAGCTCAAAAGGTTCGCCATCACTGCTTTAGAGGCAGGGGATCAAGTTCTGTGTGTAGATAAATGCTCTGGCCACATTTGTCTTGTGTACCGAAGTGGATTCTGGTCTGGGAACAAGTCACACACGTCAGTGGTCACTTTCCCCTTCTGATCCAAATTCCTTGTGCTACACAGTCTGATTTACATCTCAATAAAGCATAAATCATAACAGCTTTGGAAAATTATTATACACACCATATTACACAGCCATCATTACAGCCATTGACTACTTTATTTTCAATCAATTTGTCTATATATCTTCAAAACCAGCATGACGATCCTTTAAAGCCCAAAAGGAAGAAGCAAGTGCTTAGACGCTGCGGAGCCCACCCGGAGTGAGGACTGGCCCTGCACAGCGCTGGGAGAGGGTGAAGGGCGGAGCCGGGTTTCCTGTGCAGGGCCAGTCCTCACTCAGTGCCCCCCCCCCCCGCAAAGGCGTCCCTACCGGGGTGCGTGTGGAAGCCTTCCTGTCCCGGCGGGGGGGAGGTGGGGGCACTCGTGGTGGAGGGAGCCCTTCTCCCGCGCCCGCCCCCCGGGTGGGCTCCGCAGCGTCTCAGCACGGCATGGGGAAGGGGCAGCGCTGATGCTGATGCTGCCGAGGCCGGAGGCTCAGCCCCCCCCCACCACCACCATAATCATCAATTGCAATCCACAGTATTATGCTGGTGGACTCCTTTAAATTTTCTCTTTTGAAATAGAATTAGCTAAGTTTACCTGCAGAGTGTGGTATCAACTCTGAGTCAGGTGTATAAACAGTCCATCAAATATGTAAATTATGTACCCTTGTTTCCAGTTGGAATTAGGTGGGAGGGTCACATAACTGGGTGAGACAAAAGATATTTAAAGGCTAGTCAGAATACATTCTAGTCAGATAGGGGTCTGTATGGAAAACGAGGGGGTCAACAATGCAAAACTTAAGTAGGGAAAAGATTTTTTAAAAGCTGGAACTTGTGCAAAACAGTTGCAGAAATACTGCTGACAGGAGTTTCTGGCTTTACTCATAATAT
Organism: Aspidoscelis tigris stejnegeri; assembly: GCA_023333525.1. Classification (NCBI taxonomy): domain Eukaryota; kingdom Metazoa; phylum Chordata; class Lepidosauria; order Squamata; family Teiidae; genus Aspidoscelis; species Aspidoscelis tigris. Next base: position 25,437,355 of record JALMGA010000002.1, on the reverse strand, counting down.
TAAAAACTTTAAGATCTGCACTGGCTATTACTTTACTTCCAAGCCAAATTCAAGATGCCAGCTTTGGTTTGAAAGAGCATCGTCTTCCATACAGCCTTGCCCTTCAGTTAAGTTCCATCAATATATGAAGTTCATAGGATGGCAGCTAGAAGACACAAGAAATGCCCACTGGATGAGACTGATGGCCCTGCCCTCCCTCCTAATCATGCTTGGTCTTGTGCCCAGTTTGATCTTGTGGTTAGAGTGCTGGACTCTACACACCTTGGTTTGATTCTGCAGTCTTACATTAAGCTGGCTGGGTGACCTTAGGCCACGCACACTTTTTTTTTAAGCTACGCAAACATGAAATACAGGAAGCCCATCTACACACATTTTAATCCACCTTCAGTCCACTGAATGACTAGTCCAGTGATGGCAAACCTTTTGAGCTCGGTGTGTCAAAATCCGCAAGAAAACCTAGCTTAACTCGGGTGCTGTGTCACATCTAGAAATATCCATAATTTTGTGATATTTGTAGCACTAGTAAAAAAGTTATATTTTTGATATATGTATTTTATTAAAAGCAAAAACAATTCTTTCCATTAGTGACTTTTGTTGCTGAATTTCGTTTGTTAAATCTTCAATTAAAAGTTGGTATTTCATACACTTCAAGAACAAGCAAGCACTACATGCCCAGGTGCCAGGGTGACCATGTGTGTCATCCAAAAGGGCTTGGCGTGTCACCTGTGACATGCATGTCATCACTGGACTAGTCATTTTATTTGCACTTTATCAAAACCAAAGATGGACTTCCCGAGGAAAGCAGTTCGTTGTTTGCATGTGTTCTGTCCCCCTGAAAGTGAACTGAAACTGGATTAAATGTTAGGTGTAGATGGGCCCCAAAGTAGTCAGCTATTTATTTTACAGATAAAAGGCCCAGTAATAGTTTGGGTGGTAGCAACCTACTTAAGCGATTGATAACTAAAGGTTTCTAAAACAGTCATATTTAAGATGTTATTGCCCTGTGTGGCTCAATAATCTGACCCTTTAGATAGTTCTTAACACAGGTTATGTTTAGTGAGCCTTGCAAACAATCTGTGTCAAGTGGTTTTGCAAGGAAAAACATGAATCTCATTTTTGTCATATTAAAGGAAGAGTCCCTCTAGTCTATATTCAACAAATGACCATCTCTCACTTGACATGGGACAGAAGTCAACAGCTTGACATTTTCTTCACTCTGAAAGTGGACTGAAGCTTGATTAAACCTTAAGAATGCCTTAACTCCTATAAAGACTCATGGAAGTCACAGTTCCAAAGGGTGTTTCCACATTTGCCGCCAAAAAGCAGATCTAAATAGATCCGCTTTTCGGCAATCTGTCCTCCCACAGATCCGTCACAAATAGTCACAAATAGTGACGGATCTGAGGGACCCCCGTGCATCCACACACGCATGGGGAGGACGGAGTTGGAAAGACGGATGGAGTGGGTGCTGTGTGGACACATCAGCACCCACTCCAAAAGTCCTCCGGCTCGTATGCCACTGACGTCGCCCCCAGAGCCGTGGGACTGGAACATGGAGCTGCCAGTCACTGCGTGTTTCCAGCAGCACCCAGCGCGTGGGGGAAAGGCTTTGGAAGCAGGCAGTCCTGCTTCCGCCCTTCCCAACATGGCGGCCGGAGGGAATCCGTCCCTTCGCCTGGCCATGTGCAGAAGCGTCCTGCTTCTGCACACATCCAGGCGAAATGACGGACAGAAGACCTGGTTTTTCAGGTCTTCAATTTAAACCGGATTTCGGAGGCAAAACCAGTTTTAAAAACCAGTCTTGCGCACAGGAATACGGAAGCAGCCTCGGCAAAGGGTCACAGAAGAGGACTCCAATGTGGAAGCCACCTCAGGTAAGTGTCTTTAATCTTACTTATGAGGTGGTTAATCCGGCTTCCGCAGCTAGTGCGGAAACACCCAAAATGGTTTTCCAAACTCTACTCTTCATCCAGACAGCACATACTTAATTCGCTTTATTTGGATAATCTGGACTAAAGCACATCCAAGCACATTTTCTTCTGGATTACCTATGCTTTGTTCCTTATTATCCAAATAATGCGGATTAAGTAATCTAAATAAATTCAAGGACAAAACTGCAGCTACAACCCCCCCCCCCCCCGAAGCTGGAAAACATCAATTCCTTCCTCCGCCCTATAGGTGGCGCGCACGGTTACTAAGGTGCTGCAACCTGAGAACAAGTTTTATTATGGTTCGCCTCCTGCCCTGACCCGGAAGCATTAGCCGGCTTCGGCCGGAAGTGAGGCTTGTTTGGTCTGCGTGACTTTGGGAGAGCTCGCATCATGCTGAACGGTCACCGGCTACTGAGCTCGGTGCTGCCGCGCCGGCAGGTAATAAAAGCGAGGTTTGTTTTCATGGGGACGGCACAGTCCTCAAGTAGTCACGAGTTTCACTGGATTATGGGGCGACGAGGGGCGCTGACTGCCTGGGATGGGACCCCCTATCCTTACCCAGCGTAATTCCACGAACTGCTCCTCTTAGAAGTCTCGAGGTGTTTGCATGGCCAGGGGGTTGGATTTTCTTTTTTATTATTATTAATTTATTTGGAGAGTCTCAGACCAGAATCAAAATGTACAAAAAGTACATAAAAATATTTAAAATCACCACGCGCAAATAAAACCAAATATAAAGTGAAAACCAATTAAAGGAACAATAGTCATAAATATCAATATAAAACTAAGGAAAAGGGACTGATAATAGGGGAAACTCTGGAAAGTTAGTTCCAAGGGCAACGATATTATGGTCCACTATCTTTCAGGTGTCAGAATCCGGATAGATGTTAGAAATCTTGTGGCCTTTAGAAGAGATGTTGGCAGTGAGGGTCAGTTGTCCAAGGTGATGAAACCAGATAAACCTGGGCTGTTGTGATGCACACACATTGATCTAGGTTCTATGGTGTGTAGATGAGTTGGTACATCTGAGAAAGCAGAGGGGTAGAGCCAAGGCCAGCGAGTTTCTAAGAGTTTCTGTGGAGGCAAGAAGTCAGTGGTAGAAATGGCAAACCAGTAGGAGGAACTTCTATAGTAGCCTTGGTAAAATGTTTCCTAATGTGAAACTTAGCAAAAATTCTTTTTCAAAAATGCAAGACTCGTGAATTGTGGTTATTCTGGAATAGTCAACTGGAAGCTGTTAAAAAACCGGAAATCCAAACAGTGGGATGAAAGAGTGGTCAGATCTCTTCCTAATGTACCAATGATAAAATGGGTACCAGTTAGCTTACTTGGGGGAAAGCATTGTGTACCAATGACACCAATAATAATAATAAACTTTACGTTTAATATTTTCTCCCTCTAATGCTTTTTTTGAATTGCACTTCTTAATACTGTTACTGCTTGTAAAACTTAGGGTATTTTGCTTGCTTGCCTTCTCAGTTCGACCTATTTGCCAGGTGGAGTAGTTTGTTTGTTTATTATTTGTATTTCTATCCCTGAAGGTTTTGGTGTTCATGTATCATGGATCAATGAAGAAGGCTGTCCGCATTTGGCTGGTAGTTCTGGGACAAACCTGTGCCAACTCTGAAGCTTGTATGAGGTTGGAGTTGGCCTCTGAAAGCCCTGATGTCCAGGAACAAGAATTGCTGGCCTTGGAGCTCTCAGGAGACCCATTTCAGTGGCATGCCTTATTGCACCACTGAATAGTATCCCCAGTAAACCAAACCATGGAGGTGTGTGCCTTCTGTTCTATTCCATGGTCTATTTTACCAGATGGTAGATTTTTTAACAAGCCAACCAGAATACTGAACAGGCAGTCATTTTAGACCACCTAGCCTGGACCTGTCTGTACTCTATCCAGTGCAGACAGAGCATACTAACAGAGGGCATGGCCTTCCTTGGACTATATTAGGTGTGGAAGGGAGGCTTCAGGACCTCTTTGTATACCAGTTTACTAGCAAGTGCAGAAACACCCTTAGAGACTTCATTTTTTCCAGCAAATACTCTTTGTGTGAAATACAATGATTTGATATTATAAATTAAGATATTATAAATCCTAGAGAGGTATCTGAATCTATTTCTTGCAGTAAATACAGCAAGGAATCTTTTGACACATTAAAACTAATACTGTTATTGCAGCTTAATATTTATGCTGTGGTGTAAACAGTGGTGTAATCACAGAAGTTTCTGCTTTAAATAAAAGGCCTGCGCTCTCTTTTCCACTCCACTCATGCAGTAGGTTCATAGCTCTCTGGTTGGAGGGGCCACCTCTGAGAACAAGATGTCAGAGCAATCAGCCTGCTGTTTCTTCTCCATTCCCTCCAGGTGTGACAATTCACAGCTTCTTGTGCTTATTTGCATTATTAAGTCCTGCCGTTTTATTTCCAGCTGTTACTGAACAGCTGTAGGTGGTGTTCTTCTGGAATTATTCCTAATGAAAAGATCCGCAACATAGGGATTTCTGCACATATTGACTCTGGGAAGACAACACTAACTGAGCGCATTCTCTTCTACACAGGACGGATTGCTCAAATGCATGAGGTACTTCTGAATATCTTGAGCACTGCTGGATCTGTTTGGAGGGCATAGTAATTTGTAGCCTCAAGCAGAATGCAAGAAACATTAGATGTGGTGATTTTTATAATGGGTCTCTGGATTTCTTTAAAATATGGAAAATATAGGAACGGTGGATTTTGTTTTCTTGCCCGTGTATAGGAATTTGTGATACGTCACCATATATCTTTTGAATTTGTAGTTTAGATCCACAAGGTATTACAGAACAATGTTCTAGGTCACTCAGATATCTAATGATCATAATAATCTATTTATTACAACCAAATGAAATGTCAAAACTTTCCTCACAACTCTTTGCATGTTCAGATTAAATGAGAAATTGGAAGAGAAATTCTGAGTCATGAAAATGTTGAGATAAACTGTAGGATCTAATAAGTTGACTTCAAAATGCAGTCTTGTATGTTTATGTTCCGTATGTCTTGTGAGTTCACTGGGATTCCCAGATAAGTCTTGACTGGCAGCCTGAATAAGATTAAGTTTTGACAGGAACAAAACATTCCAGGATTCATCAAAGATTGCTAGAACAAAAGAATAGCAATGGCTGTTTTCACCCATTTTTCCTGGAAAATGAAACTTGACAACCCACTTACTATTGTAGAATATTTTAATCTGGAACTCATGGATGGGATATGATAAGGGTTTCACATGGGTTTAGATTTCAGCTTGGCAGTTCTATACAAGATGATATAAAAATCTTAAGAATGCGTCTAGCCCTTGCACACAAAGGTACAAGTGTGTACCCAGACTTCAACAAATATTGATAACACTTGCTCTCATCTTAGGTAAAAGGCAAAGATGGAGTTGGTGCTGTAATGGATTCAATGGAGTTAGAACGACAGAGGGGAATCACCATTCAGTCTGCAGCAACGTATACCATGTGGAAAGGAACAAACATTAACATAATTGACACCCCAGGTATTATTTCCATGTCTGGTTATAGATATTCTTTGATTGTATTCTACCTGGCATGGGTAAGATGCTCAAGACTGTATTAACTGTTTTGTAAATTGTTTTTTTATACAGTTTCTGTTAATTCAGCAGTTGTTATTAGAAATATGAATCTATAACAACATCATTGAGGAAGAGTATTCAGGGGCAAAACATGAAATAGAATTTGTTCCCACTTAGTTATTATTAGTTGGATATTTATTGATTTACATTTTTAGCCTTCTTTGCACTCTAAGAGCTTAAAAGCTGGTTCCAGTATTTAAAATCACCAATCTCATACCATATCTCTGTTATCATAGTCATGGCACAAAGCTGTCATGATATAGTGCAGAGTTTCCCAGAGTTTCTTTGAACTGCTGTTGATATTTCTGTTTCATTTGGATAGTCCATGAGAAATTGAGGTTAAGAAGAATGATAAAACATGTCTTGATGGTATCCAAATAACATGCATCTTCAAAATAACATGAAATTACTGAACTGGATAATGGGACTTTCTGTTCCCATAGAGCGTACTGAAATTAAGAAAACTGGTAAAATGTGTTTTATTTATATCTAAATAAGCATGTGTGTTCTCAACATAGTATGTAATTCTGTACTGGAAAAGCAGTTCTTCTTGTTTGTACTAATAATTTGACGTATCTTAAACCCGCAAAACAGACTGCTCATGCAGTGACATATTACGTGGCTGTGCGTAAGAAATGAAGAAGGATTAAGGTTTCTTGTGGTTCTCTTCAGGGCCTCTTCTGTACACATACTGGTGTGGATCAGAGAGGCCCCGTCCCCACCGCTGGTGCACTTCATCTGCACAGGAAAGAGTGTGATCCAGATCAGATGAGGAGGCCCCTGATCTGAATTGCTGAAAGAACGTGATTCAAGATCTACAGGCATACTAGTGGGGCCTGAGGTGCAACTCTCCGGGTTCAGGTTTACGGGGGACCCATTTTGGTGGTGTGCAATATTACTTTGCCAGGTAGTTCCCCTGAGGCTTCAAGTTTAGGAACAAACCTTTCCCACCTTTGTGTCTTTGAAATATATGAATGCAGTAAACACATGTTTCTTCATATTACGTATTTCTCTCATCTTTCCACATCGTACAAAATATGATGAGAGAAATATATAATATGAAGAAGCACATGTATCTAACTGGACTATTTTCTTCATAGCTTACCATAATAAATCTTGGATTGGGTAGGTGAGGGAGAGACTTAATTATGTAAAAAAAGCAAATAAACTTTTTATGATGCCATTTATTTTAACAGGTAGGATAGTGTATATTGAATAGATTACATGGAATGCTGGGGGTTATGAGCTTAAATCTGTTCCCTCCTGCTTCTGAAAGAAGATTGGTCAAGCTCAACAGTACCAGAAATTCTAATCTAAGCAGAGGCATAAAACATCCGTTGAAATGCTTGTTTCCCTTTTAGGACATGTCGATTTCACTATAGAAGTAGAACGATCACTGAGAGTTCTTGACGGCGCTGTGCTGGTACTCTGTGCTGTTGGGGGAGTTCAGTGCCAGACGATGACAGTGAACAGGCAGATGAAACGCTACAATGTCCCATTTTTGACTTTCATCAACAAACTGGATCGAATGGGAGCAAGTCCAGACAGAGCCGTACAGCAGTTTAGGTATGGATTTTTAAATTAGTACCTTCCATTTTTGGGGTGTTTGTGTGTGTGCGGGAAGCAAGCAAAGCATTTTCTGAAAGGTGTGACTCATCTCTGTATTGGGATATCTTTTGCAAATGAAATTGTTAAATATATACCTGTTAAATAGTAATGAGACTTTCAGCTGAAGAGTTTGGGTATAACTTAAAATAAGACATAAGGGTGTTGCATTAATTTTGCTAACAGAATCTTTTAATTTATTGTAACAGCTTGCATGAGCTTTCTAAACATTTTTTGAAGTAAAGTTCTCGTCAACTTCATGAGGCGGTAATGGGCTGGATGGGGGCCAATAAATTGAAGCTGAATTCAGACAAGACAGAGGTGCTGTGTGTCACAGGCTCTTGGGTCCATGTAGTTGGGAGATACCCTATCCTTGATGGGGTTGCGGTATCCTGGAAGGGACAGGCATGTAACTTGGGGGTACTCCTGGACTCTGCGATAACACTTGAAGCTCAGGTGGAGGCCGTGGCCAGGAGTGGCTACTCCCAACTATGGCTGGTGCGTCAGTTGAAGCCTTTTTTGGACAGAGATGACTTGGCCACAGTTATCCATGCTCTGGTAACCTCTGGGTTGGACTATTGTAATCCGTGGCGCTGCCCTTGAAAATGGTTTGGAAGTTGCAGCTAGTGCAAAATGTAGCTGCCAGGGTGCTGACTGGGACAGCTAGTTGGATGCACATCATGCCAGTCTTAAAAGAATTACATTGGCTACCAATTCACTACCAACCCAAATTCAAAGTGTTAATTCTGACTTACAAGGCCTAAATGACTTGGGCCCCAAATATCTAAGGAATGCCTTCGCCCATACCGATCTGCCCATGCCTTAAGATCTGGAGGGGAGGCCTTCCTGGTTGTCCCACCACCTTCAGCAGCTAGGCGGGTGGGCACCTGGGAGAGGCCTTCTCAGTAGTGACCACCCAGGCTAAGGAATAGTCTCCCCCTTGAGGTACGTCACACTTCTTCTCTATGTTCAGAAAGGCGGTGAAGATGCACCTCTTCACTCAGGCCTTCAGCTAAATGTTGGTTACGTTCCTCCCACTGCAACCACTACTGTTTTAACTGATATTATGCTGTTTTTAACATGTTGGTTTTTAAATGTTGTGATGGTTATTATTGCTTTGATATAGTTTTTTGATATGCTGGGTTTTAAAAGTTGTTATCCACCCTAAGACCTTTGGGTATAGGGCGGGATATAAATATAAATAAATAAAATTTTGTGTGCTGGTCTGGTGTGCAGTAAGCTATGGCCTAAAACTAGTGCAACACATTAACAGGATTCAGTAACAAATAGAAAAGAATCAGATGTTATCCTTGGTGCAACAGATCCCATCCAAAAAATCCACAATATTTGGGACAATGAAAATACAAACAAAATCATAAGAACATAAAAGGAGCCCTGCTGGACTGTGCCACAACATGTCTAGTAAAGCATCCTGCCTCACACTTTATAATAGCCTATACTGGCAGACTTTGTTATTGAAGTATAATAGTGCTTGATCCCTTGATGTCTCTCTTGAGGCATTGTTGCCATGTTTAGAGTAAAAAAAATGCATTGAGATGATTTACTTTACTTTACTACCCTGCCCACCCCAGAAGCCTTTCTCGGCTTCTCAAACATTGCATCATGGTTAGCGATTTATCTTTTCCCAGTTTAAGAGAGAAATAAATAATAAAGAACCTTAAATTTTGAATTTTCTTTGTACTTTTTCTCAAGGGATGGACCACCGGTGGACTTGGGCAGTTCCTACACATTCTAAAGTTATTTATGGAATTATGTCCCCATTGAAGTGCTTTTGGAATTATCTTTATGGCCTCTTTGGTACCATGGAAAAATGTATCCATTGGGCTTTTTTAGGGAAACAGGAGTGTTCAGGTTTTTAAAATTAATCTATACTTTCTGCTAAAAACGTGCCATTTAGTTATAGATTGTGAACCTCCAGCAACATACAGTGTATGCAGCAGTATGTGTTTATGGGTGATGGTACAGGGTATAATATTACAGGTGTTGCCATGCCACATGATCCAGGAGCTCCTGCCAGTTTGACCAATAGTAAGGAATAACAGGCACTTATCTTTAGGTTGGCTAGAATATGGCTGATTTAAGTGAATACGCTAAAAGGTGAAGATACAGAGACCAGATATAGGTTTTCCTGTAGGCGTTATATGTAAGTTGCCCTTGGAGTATCTTAATTCTAACAGACCTGTCTCTTTTCTCACGATCTGGATTTGCAGGACATTTATTTAAGAAGTGATAAAGAAGACAAAACACCATAGATCCAGGCAGTCTGCTAATAGTCCTACTGCTGTTCCTTGTCCTTAAGGGTTTGAGGCTGATAGAGCCAAGAATTACTCCTTGAGAAGATGAGATTTATGTAGGGCCTCTAGTCAGTTAGAGACATGTTTACTGATGGGATTATCAGGCAGATGGATTTCTGCTTGTCAGTCTTGCAGCCATTTCCTATTTTTTATACTTGCTTCATACTGTAACTGTGACAGATATTGTCCATTGACATACTTTGTGCACTTCTTTAGCCAGTTGCCAACCTAAACTCTCAAATTAGGCATCTTTGCCTCCCTTAGCAAGTGCATGATGATTGGCATGCGTGTATGTCTGCTTCTGTGGTCATTTCAACAGTGAAGTACTGTCCCTTCCGGAGTAAATTTCCTGTATATGCTGAGTGACACTAAGAAACCGCCCTTTCCATGGTTGCTTCACTTAAATCTTTCCTGTCTCCCCTGTTCTACAGCCTTCCCTCCACAACTCAAACACAGGTAGTAGAGGTTCCTGATTGTGATTTTGTAAAAGAATTATATATATTTTTACAGATCTAAGCTGAACCAAAATGCTGCTTTCATTCAGATTCCTATGGGATTGGAGGGAGACTTCAGAGGGATTATTGATCTAATTGAGGAAAAAGCTGTGTACTTTGAAGGTGAATTTGGGTAAGTTTTCAGTTTAGTTTTATTTCTGGATTGTGCCACTGGAGCATACTTTTTCAGACACTGGACAGGATTTTGATTTCTGGTTATGGAGTCACACAGCTGTTAAAATTCTTTATCTTTGTCTCTTCCACTTGGTATGAGCTTATTTTGTTGAGCTTAATTAGCACTGGATGCCTGTTCAAGTGAACTGTACCTACCACATAGTACCATTCAGCATCTTAACAAGGCTCTGATACAAATCAGAATATGATAACAGTGACAGCTATTTTTAATTTGCTGAGGAAATGTGGCAGTAAATTGGAGGTTATGGAATCATAAAAAAATGAGTCTTAGCAATCTGGTTTCTAGCTATAACAAACTATTTAGCTGAAGATTTCCATAATAAATAACTCTTGGATTATATATCATGCAGAAATACTGTAAAAGGTGATAATTACATGAGATGTGAACGAATTTGCTTTTGTTGCAAATTGAAACAAGCGATTTGCAACATAATCTTGCATTAAGAAATATGTTTTTTCAAGTAGTGTTGTCTCTTAGGTATAGCAGGTACAGAATTGTAGTCTTAATATTGGATATTTTGAGATGAGTTGATAAAAGATTTTGGTGGCTAGTTCAGCTTTGTATGCGTTGGTATATAGGACAGAATGAGAAGTTTGAAATATAGCTCATATTTAGGATTTCACAGTAAATTTTATTCCATGTTATATGCATTTTTGAAATATGCAAATATGTTGGGTTATTTGCTTAGCAGGTAAATAACCCATTGATGAACAGTAATCTTTTTAGACACTTTAATACTTATTGTAAATTTATGGTATGTTGATTGTAGGCTACATGGGATGTAATTAATCTTTTAATTTTGGTTGCTTCCAAATGTACGCAACATTTGTTTTGCAGATTTAACAATAAATAAAAAACATTAAAGCCATGAAGCCATTTGAATCGGCTGTTTTGGTTCTTGCTCAGGGCTACAGATTCCTAAAATTTCTGCTTCCATAGCTGCTGAATACTAACAGTCCATTTGTTTTCTTTTCTCACATAGCCAAGTGGTTAAGTATGATGAAATCCCACCTGAATTCAGAACAGAATGTATTGATCGCCGCCAGGAACTAATTGAATGTGTCGCAAATGCAGATGAGCACCTGGGAGAACTTTTTCTTGAAGAAAAGGTCCCCACAGTGGCTGACTTGAAGGTAAAATGCCTTAATAGTTTTCTGATTTTCAAAAACGTTACCCAAATACTTGATTATGATACATACTGTATTTTCTGGCATATAAGACTACTTTTCAACCCAGGAAAATCTTCCCAAAAGTCGGGGTTCGTCTTATACGCCAGGTGTTGTCTTCTTATACAGCAAGTATATCCCAAACTATATTTTAACTGGAAAGTTGGGGGTGGTCTTATACACCCAGTTGTCTTATACGCCGGAAAATACGGTAGTTTTCACCATACCTTGTATCCAGTGATGATGTGCAAGTAGAAGTTGAGGGAAAGTGAATTGGCGGAAGCCGCCTGGTTGCACCCTTTGCCAATCTTGTGCCCTTTAAGTGTTGAATGGATTATCATCCAACACATCTACAGGATGCTGATCATATAGAGCATATAACAGCTGAATAGGGACATAGGTGCATAAGAAGTAATGAAGAAGGCTAGTAGTACTTTCATGAAATATGGTAGTAGGATGAGCTTAATATATTTTTCAAAATTTTGAAAGTTTTTCAGGAGCTTGGTTACAGTAACACACAAGTTTACAAATACTTTATTACTTTACACACAACATTTATTTAAATTTTAGTAGAATCTTAGAACAGCTGTGGTACAAGGTATAGTAATACATCTTATGAAAACATTGCTATACAATTTCATGTCCTGTATGCTAAAAAAAAACTTTTAGCAACATAAATAATGTGGTAGTCTTAATAATGTAGTATCAGTCTTTCATGAAATGGTTCCCAATGACTAGGAAATTTCATAAGAGTTGGCTGGAGCAAAAAACAATATAGATGTGAAGACATATTATAGCACGAAATTGTGTGTTTTTGTGTCCTAATCTGTTTTACACCATAGGGGCACAGATACTGGGTGGAATGGATTAGAACCACCTGGAGAAAAGCCAGAAAGTATTGGCACACATTAGAATGCGAAGCTTTGATGATGTAATTTGCCCTTTGATCACCTTCTTGGTGATACTTCCTCTCTCCTTCAGAGGGATCACAATAGTAGTAAGCATGGATCTTTTGCTACCCTTTTATCCAAATCAGCCCTGTGAGGTCAATCACACTGAGAGGATTGTCTGCAGCAGTTTTTGACCAATGGTTATCCAGGTAGTTTCAAAGGAATTCCGTTAAGCATTTAGGTAGTTATCTCAATTGACTTTTTTTGCTCTCAGATGATTAGTAGATAGGGTTACACCAATGCAAACTATTCCTAGTGGCCAGAATGCAATACTTGTACGCATTCCTGGAGCGTTCCCCTTTGTTAGCTGCTCTAGTTTGATAAGTACAGTAACGGATAAACAATGTTACGGATAAATTCCCAGAAAACCTATGGGATTTCAAGTTAGCAAATATTAAATCATTGATACAGAGGTTAGGGGAAATCACTCTTGAAAACTCCAAATAATTCTGATGCTTCCTAAAATCATAGGAGTTAGTGGATAGATAAGAACTCTCACAGAGTGTAAAAAGCAGCAGTGCCAGAACAGACAGCTGACCAAAGTCAGTGGTGCTGGAACTCAGAATTGCAAATGCCAATTTCTGGTGTCATCCTGTGAATGCACATACACTAGAACCCTGGACAGTTCTCTGTGCAGATTTACAGAACCCACAGATAAGAAAACTAGAAAAAATAACTTCCCCTGCTGCAAGATCATGTACCTTCATGTCAGCTAAACCATAGATTTGCTTGATTGTATCCCACAAAGTGTGTTCTTTGAGCTCTGAAGTGTAGGCTTGCTATGATCTGTCTCACTGAGTTGTTAGAATGAGTGATACATATTCTTAAATAATTCCCCTGCAGTTAAATATAGAGAATACAGTTGGGCCGCAATGATGAATAAACAGGGGTTAATGGGTTGGATAATTTCTGGTGTGTTATATAACCAGCTCTCATTCAGAGATAGCTTTCTGTGTTGTGGGGGCATCACATTTCGTTGCTTTTTGAAGCAGCAGCCCTAAGCCAGATTGTTTGTGTCTGCAATATCTTTGTCATGACTCTCTGCTGCTATCCAGGGAAGTGGCAAATTTTCAGCACAAGGCACCTCAGATAACCGGACGGAGAATAGCTAGCAGGAAAAGACCAGCTGTTCGGTGTCATAGACTTATTTATGACACATCCTAAGATCTGCTTTTTTCGGGGTTGGGGGATTCTTGTGTAGAATTACATGCCCCATTTATGTTTTCTGGCGAAATTTAGCATGACTACCTGTCTGCCTCCTTTGACTTAGAGTTGCAGTTAGAATTGCTTTGCAGTTATTTTTGTTTTGCTTTGCTTTTAGCTCTCTGGAGGCTAAATTCAGGGGCAATTGACATAAGCAGACACATTTGTACCATAGGTGAACCCACTTAGGCGAGGACTGCATTTGGCTTGATGAGGATGGAAAGATCAACTCTGAATCTAGAAATAAACCTCCTGTTGGCCTTGGTGGCCTTTGATGACTTGGCAGTGCAGAGGTTTGTTGCATGGTGGTTGTTACACAATAGTTCCTCACCTCTTATAAAACACTCAAGAGGAAAAATCCTATTTTAGGTGTTGTTAAGTGATCAGTAACTATTCAAGGACAAAACAGATCAGCAGTTTTGTTGGAAAACTGTTGAGTACCATAAATTTTTTTAATGATATTTGGTAACAAAACAGTTCAAGGGGCATCCACTTTGCTATTTGAATTTATTTCTTAAATTCAAATATTTTTATTAAATACTTGCATTTTCATTAGTACATTAATGTTATCTATTATATCTATTAGTTCTAAATCCCTCCCTCCCTCCTTTGGAAGCATGAATCTAAATATCTAATCATTTACATTACTGTTTGAATGAGGATTTGCATATATTACAACATTTGAAAGTTCAGCAAATATTTGAAAGTTCAGTAAAGAAGTAGGTACTCAAGCAAAATTAGTTTACGTCTAAGAATTTGTAAAGCTGTAGTATTGTTCCCTTTTTCATCCTGTTTTAGAGTGGGAAACTAGCCAACCCTCTCCCAGTCAAATCTAAAATTAAGAGTAATAAATAGTTGCTTATATAGAGCAATGCGCATTCTGACTTGTCTAATAGTTTATGGTATATTCTTTTTAGTGTATTTTGTAGGTCTTCTAGAAGGTTGTGATCAAACAGAGAGAGTCAATTAAAATGAAAAAGAGATAATGCTAACAGGCAATGGAAGGGAAATTTGAACTGAAATTTACGGTACTCTAGAAAAACCAAATAAAAGGTGCTAATTAAAATAAAACCTTTACTTGCAGATTGTTCTTAACCTCACACCTCTGTATCTTATTGATAGGAATCTTCTGTTTTATCTACCCTGTTGTATTTTATTTACGCTAATGCATTTACAGGAAACTGACTAGAGCCAGCACATATGCAAAAAGGGGGTGTTAATGGTCAACTCCAAATGTCATGCTTGCTTGTTTATTTTGTGGGTTTTCTCTCTGGGGCCTAGGATCAAAGTCCATCATTTTGGAAGGTCCATCATCCCTTTCCAGAACCCATTTATGTATTAGCTGTACACGCATATGCTTTAAATATAGAATTTTTGAAGCATTTATTGCGACTTGGTAGAACTTGTGTTCCAAATGATCAGATAATTTTCTGTTCCTTAGCTTGTAAGATTTTTTTATTATTATTGTTGAGAATCCAGTTTAAAACTAGTGGTCAAGCAGAAACATCAGCAGATGTGTGAAAGAATATTTTATGGTTTGAAGTGACCTTGTATTCTCCAGTTCCTCCAAAAACTAATTACTTAACATATTAAATGCTTGTTGAAGGCCAGAAGGGAGGTTTGTGTTCTTACTGATGGATCTTTGTCCTGTGGCAGCTGGCCAAATTCTGGTTTAAAATAATTTTTCAAGGAAATTCTGATGGATGTGTCCTCTGTGCTGTATTAAGCATTAAGTGCATAAATAAATACCTTGTCTGCTAAGACCAAAACGTTACTGCAGAAGTGAAATATTTGACTTTTGTACCACAGCTGCTAAGAGCATGGAACAAAAGTCATCTGCAAAAGTAAAGGAAGGAGGAGAGGAAGAGTTTGCAATTGCTGTGAATAGAACACGGTCCTTGCCAGTTAGGGTGCTAATCTTGTCTTATGCCTTAGTGTGACATGCTGTCCTCTTTTTATACTGAGGAGGCAAAATCTCCAGGACCTGGTGGCTTAAATTGGCTTTAGGGACCTGGCAAAGCAAGTTGGCATAGATCAAAGGATCCTCATTCAGTCAAGAGGAGGTGAAGCTTTTGCAGAATTGCACTTTTATTTTCTTCAACATACAGTGTGAAGAGTTTAGATTAGTAGGGCTCCTGTGAATAAAAAGAAGCCAGACTTTGTGCATTTGTCTCCCTGTATACTATATTCTGTTTTTTGACCTAAGTCTAGAACTTCAGGGGCCATAAAATATTCTTGGGAATTTAGCCATTTCTTGTGTAATGTAAATGTCCTCAAAGTAAGCATGAAAGGAGCTTTCCTTTACTTCATCAGTTGCAAACATGCATTTTCTATTTGGCCAATATTAGCCACAAATACTGAGAATTGTTTAATGACTGTTTTCTTGCATAATAGTCAAGTAATCCTTCCAATGATGCTTGCAGTAATTCAGTGTGAGGGTTTCCCATTTCAGAATGAATGTAGGCCACTACTCCAGTCCTTTGGTTTTAAAGCTTTTCAGCAAAGTTATTGTATTTGTATTTATGGTTTGTTTTAGAGATTTATTCTTCTAACATAGGCCATATTTCCACACATGATTGAAACCCCATTGCTTGTTTATTTTGTGGGTTTTAGTGGTGTTACTGTCTGGTGAACATGTCTAGTACAGCATCCTGTCTCACTCAGTGTTCACCAATTGCTTATGGGCCTCTCAAGCAGAAGACAAAGACAAAGCCTTCAGTTTCTTTCAGTTCCTTGTAAATAGGCTTTAGTGGAATCCTTCCTGTCTCTTGAACCTTTCTTAAAGCCATTCAGATGGGTTGCTGCCCCACCTCATCTGAACATGTCCATAGCACTTCATGCCAAAGAGGCATGAGGGCTTGTAGAGGGACTTTGATGCCCCTCCAGGGTGCAAAACCTTCACTCTGGACGTACCTCTCACGCACTTATTGTAGCAAAAGGTGCTTTATTTTTGTGCAGGCTTTCTGTGCTGATGCATGAAGGACAAGGAGGTCCTCCAAGTGCCGACGTGAAGAGTTCAGAATGGCAGCCTCAGAGACAGCAGTGGAGCCATCGGACTGCTTTCCAAGGCTGCCAGAAACCTGGTGGGAAGCCCAATCCCATGGTCCAGCGCCATAGAGACTAGCTTGCAGGAAAGGAATCTCAGATTGCATCTGTAGACGTTCAAAAGCAGGTCAAAAGCAGCTTAGAGGTGGTGGCATGTGGATGCTTGTTTCCCCATCCCACCTCTAATTCACACTAAAGGCCAGAGCGTTTGTTTTGCAAGTGCATTTTCTGGCCTTTAATGTGGGTTAAGTCATCAGCATGCCAACACTAGCATCCTTTTTTTACTGTATGTGGATGCAGCCTGAGTTCTCATATTGTACATTGTTTTCTTCCTGTGTTTTTCATACTGTGGGAAACAGGAAGTATAGCAAGGTTTTTTATGCAGAATAGTCTTAATATCTGATGTTAAAACATTTCTTGCTAGCTTGCAATCAGAAGAACAACACTCAGTAGATCTTTCACCCCTGTGCTTGTTGGAAGTGCTCTGAAGAACAAAGGAGTGCAGCCTCTGTTGGATGCTGTCTTGGAATTTCTGCCAAACCCTTCAGAAGTCCAGAACTATGCACTTTTGAATGAAAGGTAAGTACAGTTGCAAGCATGTTTGGAGGAAGCTGATTACCTAGATATCTTTCAGTCTGGTTTCAGGGCTCTGGTTAATGATCTTCTCAGACAAAGACCAGAGAAGTGTCAGTGGCATTTGATACCAATGGCAATGGTATCCTTCTAACGCTACATGGAAGCACTATGCTGGATTGGTTCCACTCTTATCTCCGCGTCCGATGCCAGAAAGAGGCTGAGCGAGATTTCTGCTTGATGCCCTAGTGGGGGCCCTCAGGGATTGCTTTTACCTCATACTCTTTAATATCTATAGGAAATCACTGGGAGAGCCATCTGAATCAGGAGAGGTAGTCGAAGGGCTTGACAGGTGCTGGACACAGGAATGGCTGGATGGAGGGGCGGGGGTGGGGGAATAAATTGAAACTGAATCCAGACAAGAAGGCAGTGCTGTGTGCTACAGGGTGTTGTGCCCTGAAGAAGGGAAGAATGCTGTTAGTTGTGGAGTTTTTTGGGTGTGTGTGTGTGTGTGTGCCCTGGACGGTACAGGTGTGTAAGTTTGGAGTGTTTTTGGATTCTGTGCTGACACTTGAAGATATACATGGGAGCCAAGAGTGTCAATTTCTAGTTCTGACAGGTTTGTCAGCTAGGGCAGTCTTGTCACAGTAGTTTATGCTCTAGTAACTTCCAGATTGGACCGCTGTTATGCACTCAGTAGGTGGGGTTTCCCTTGAAGACAGTCTGGAAGTTGTAGCTGGTGCAGAATGGAGTAACTAGACTACTAGCTAGCACTGCTGGCCAGATGTACGGCATGCTGGAGCTAAAGAACTGCATTGGCTGTCTGAATGGCTACTGAGTCAGTTCAGAGTTTTTAAGTTAATATACAAGCCTTTAAACGTCTTGGGCCCATGTTTCTAAAGGAATGCCTCCTCCTAGATCTGCTTGTGACGTCAGATCTCTCAGTGAGGTGCCATCCCCTTAAAGCCACGATACCAAACACAGAATGAACTGAAGGCCGGCTAGTATCTTGTTAGCTTTCCTTCCAACTGGCATGTGGAAGTTGCCTGGAAATTTCATCTCTTTCTATGTATAAATAACTAGAAGCTATAACTGGAGTTAGGGTGACACTACTAGATTCGATGTTGTTTTAGCATTTTGTTTTAGGTATTTTAGGAGATGAATCACACATCTTCTGATACATTTTGTAGGCTTTTAAATGGGTGAATACAGCAGTGTGGCCTGTAGGTGGCAGGCATTCCAAACCAAAACTCTTGACTTCTTTTCATCCCAGTGATTAATTGGACAGTGTTTTCTTCAAAGTACCGCTAGCCATATGACAGAAGCATTGTTGCTGCTTATGATAGGAACACTTATCCTGTCGCTTCTGACAAACTAGTTTTGCAGGCTTTTAAAGATCACGAGAGCTGTGCAAGCCCAGTTTGGCCAGAAGTGTTGATGGATCCTAAAAAATAATAGAGAAGCTTCTATGGTTGCTCAGAATGCATATTGCAAGAGACCGGACTGAGGATCCTAAGCTGCGACTGAAATTTGATCACGTTCCAGAAAAGACTCACCTGAGCTGCACTTTTTTGAACAGTGTGTGGCTTAGAGATAGAAGTGCTTTTGAATATGCACTCTTGTCAGATTCTACAGGGATGTGGTTCTGTGGTTCAAAATCCCTTCCCTTATTACTATTGCTGTTATTATTTATAGGTGCTAGATGTCTGGGGAAGCTTGCACATGCATGCAGAGCATGTGTGTGGCTAAAATTCCCCCAGAACCATAGGACGATTTACAGTGGCTTCCAAGAGGATTATCTGTATGGCTGGAAGTATATTCCTTCCTGTATAATCTCTCTAGGAGGTATTTTATTTATATATTTATTTACATTTGTATTCCACCCTTCCCTCAAAGATTCCAAGTTAGTCACAATACTAAATTAAAAACAACAACAACAGTAAAAACTGAATAAAACATCCTTAAAATATGTCCTTCCCACCATTGCAGGACTACATTCAGCACTAATTTCAGCTTTTGGGTTGTCTTCAGGGGTAGCCCAAAGTAGAGCACATTGCAGTAGTCTAATCTGGAGGTTATCAGAGCATGGACCACCTTGACCAGGGGGTCCCTATCCAGGAAAGACTGAAGCTGGTGAACCAGATGAAGATGGAAGTAAGCATTCCTAGCTACTTCTGCTACTTAAGCCTCAAGCAACCATGAATGAATGCCTAGGTGCATCGTTCAGGCTGGGGGGGAGCGGGAGCGGGGTGCTTCTAAGGCCATTTGCTGGGATTCTAGAGCAGGAATAGGTTTGTCCTTGTCTCTGCTTGAGATGTCCATGAGCATTTGGTGGGCCACTGTGTGCGACAGAATGCTAGACTAGATGGGCTGTGGCCTGATCCAGCAAGGCTTCTCTTATGTTCTTATGGATCCAGAAAGATCATTAAGTTTTAATTCTCGTGAGGTCAGGCGTCCTGCTTACTACCAACTCTAATAATCAAAAATAAAAAATAGAATGTGTCCACTTTATAATATAACAGCCACCGCCCTTTAAAAAGATGTTCATGTAGATTTTAAAATGATTTTTCTATAGACTAACACTGAGGTTGAAGCAATGTCTCTATATCTTCAAGATTTCAGTGACTTATGAAGAAGGATCTTTAGATCGTTCAGAAAGAGCAGATTGATAAATACTACTTTTTCTTTTGTTCAAGGCATTCTGAAACAAAATCTAAGGTGCAGTTGAGTTCTGCCAGAGACAATTCCTTGCCATTTGTGGGCCTGGCATTTAAACTAGAGGTAAGCTAATTTGATCAGCAAAACTTTTGGATTACTTGGGATATTTGAAGCATTATCTGTTGGTGACCTGGGGACCTTGTTCAGACATTTTTGAGACACCTTTGGTACATTATACTGGTTGCTTCTTGGTTTTTCTGAGGCTCCTAATATATAATATATGTGACAATTTAACCCGTTTTCTGATGCTTTCAGGCCGGACGATTTGGCCAGCTTACATACATGCGTGTATATCAGGGGATGATAAGCAGAGGTGATTATATCTACAACACCAGAACTGGGAAAAAAGTGCGAGTGTCACGGCTTGCTCGGATGCATGCAGACATGATGGAGGTGAGCATGGAGGCAAAATTCAGTCAGTGATGTACTTTTATTTCAAACTGAGCACCATTTAACATGAGGTATTAGTTATAATCAAATCAGGGAGAAAAGATTTAAGTTCCTTGCATGCTCATAGAATTTTGCTTCCCAGATAAGGCTTACACTAATTAAGCTTGTCCACAAACTAAAAACTGCAGTACAGATCATTAAATACCCCAAACTGCTAGGCAGGCAAACAGTTTGCCATCAAACTCTAGAATCACCAATTTAGGAGGACTTTTAGATCTCCATTCAGAAAGCCTCCTAGTGGTCTTAAAAGGCAGCACTGTAATATTTTGTTTGGACTTAAGCTGCTTCCAGATGCCACTTATTCTTCGGTATTTAGAAACCAGTATTTCAGAAAAATAGACCATGGATATTCTGGAATATCCAAATACAGCAGAACAAGTAAGCGATGTCTGGGGAGGCAGCCTTCCACTGCTGTCATAGTAGACACCTTCTAGTAACTTAAAAATATTTCAAGTGGAACATTTGTGGTTTATCCTGCCAGGATGTCTTGTTTCAAATTACTCAACTCTTGTTCCTCTGAGCCCAGACGAACTACACCAAGGCTGCTGAACTTGCTTACTTGAAATATTCACAAGGGAAGAACTCAGTAATTATTCTCTTCAATCTTAGGATGGCATGTATGGAGAAATTATGGAAATGCTTCTTTACCACATATTTTCTCACTGAAGTTAATCTTTTTTTCCCTTCCAATGCAGTCCAGTAATGTTCAACAGGAGCCTAGAAAATTGGTTGCCAAAGAAAACTCTAGGCACAAGGAGACTTTTAGTATTACCACAGTCTTGTTTATTCTGCTTCTCCCACTATTCATCTGAAAAGGCTTTTGCCAGGGGAATCTCTCCTTTCTTAGATTTGTTTTCTTTGCAAAAATAAAATGATATAAAACGCAGTATAGAATAGTCTATTGATTGGCATCCAAGTCTGTTTTCTTTCACTCGTTATAGCCTTTTAAAATACTTGAAAAATGTGATCATTACTCTTCAACAAAACTGTTCTTTCTTCAGCTTGACTTGATAGATGTTGGGTTTCTCTTATTTAAAAGCAGTTCTATATCACTACCACTTCCCTTAAAGCATTCCAAAGCAGTTTTACAAATTAGCCTAAAAATAGGGTTCAAACAAGACTAAATCAGCAGGTGGGGTGAGGAGAACAAGCCAACAGCTGACACCGTGAAAGCCTGGGTGAGAAGACACCAGGAGGACGCACTGGTGGCACCTCCAGGGATCAGAAGGGGAAAGGAATTTCAAAGGATAGGTGGTACTAGATTTGACCCTTTTAATTTATGCTAGTATAATGTCAGTAGTGACCCTCAAGTTTTTGAATGATTAAAAATTCTTTTCCTGGTATATATTTCCTCCAAACTGTGAGCCAGTTTGATCTTATGATTAACGTTGGGCTAGTCACAGCTCTCTTCTGAGCTCTTACAGCCCCATCTTCCTCACAGGGTGTCTGTTGTGGGGAGAAGTATAGAAAGCTTTGTCAGCCACTTTGAGTTCCCTCAAATGGGTGAGAAAAGTGGGGTGAAAAGTCAACTCTTCTTCCCTTCCTCCTTCTACTACTACTACTATTAACAGAAAAATATATATTTTCCTGGTATATATTTTCATCATTTGGGCAGATGCTTATCTTTCCAGTTAAACTGCTCAGCAAAATTGTTGGCTTGATTGGACAGGAAGAGCATCTGAATTGAACCAACAGCTTGAGCTGCTCAACTCCTATCTCTGTAATGTTGTTGTAAGAGTGGTTTTTGCCTATTACACTAAAAATGGCATTGGTAGTTCCCCAAGATGAGGAACTTGTTGCCTTCCAGATGCTGTCTAGTACAGCTTCCATCACCTCTCACTAGATCTTGCATTGGGGAAAATGGAAATTGGAATCCGACAGTACCTGGAGGGCCACAGGACCTTCTAAATCAAGTTGGAAAACAAGTGATATATATTCATGGGCATCCTCAAGTGTTTCAGTTGAGATCTAAAAATGGTTTTGTTTTGCCAGGATGTGGAACAAGCTTATGCTGGAGACATCTGTGCATTGTTTGGCATTGACTGTGCCAGTGGGGATACATTTTCAGCTAAAGTGACCTCTGACCTTTCCATGGTGAGTTCTTTCTTACTTGAACCGCTGAAGTTTTCTTTAGATTTAATCCTTAAAAATGCATTCCAAGTTTCCTTTCATCTGAATGTCACTTATACACAATAAATAATAATAATAATAATAATAATAATAATAATAATAATAATAATAATAATAATAATAATAATAATAATAATAATAATAATAATAATAATAATAATAATAATAATAATAATAATAATAATAATAATAATAATAATAATAAACAACTTCTGTTTATGTAGCTTGGGAGCAAGAGGGTCCTTCCCCCAATTTTCACATCGACTCTAAGCTTTGAAAAACCAAAAGCAGAATCAGAAAAAAGCTGGTTTCCAGTGCAGTAGCCCTGGTTGCTCACCAGAGTTAAGGCCTTAGAAAATCTTGAGGATTTCAGATACGCAAATATTAAATCACTATGTCCTTGGGAAAACATAGGAATGGGGGGATTTTTAAAAAGGCAAAAAGAT
Source organism: Aspidoscelis tigris stejnegeri (assembly GCA_023333525.1). NCBI lineage: Eukaryota > Metazoa > Chordata > Lepidosauria > Squamata > Teiidae > Aspidoscelis > Aspidoscelis tigris. The sequence goes on along the minus strand of JALMGA010000002.1, from coordinate 25,414,509 downwards.
GTATCTTGTTCTTAATGTTTCTCAAGGCCCTGGAAACTAATGCCCAAGTGGTGTAAGGGATTTCCTGGTGTCTCTAGCTCTGTCAGAAATGTCCAGATGTACAGTGCCAGAACTCAAAACTGACATGGCTTATTAGTACTACAACCCTGAACTAAAATAGCCAGCAGTTCACCCCCACCCCCAGGAGAAAAATGTGGGAAATCACAGTCTTTGGTGCTAACCTGTGAGTGTGTGAGCTGTGGATACCACTTCATTGTACATTTCAGCAGCTACAGATATGCAAACCTAAAGGTATTGAAGCCATGAATAATGAAGGATGTCTGTACTTCTGATTCAGAAGTTTGCAGTAATGAAAGGGAACTTTCTTAAAAGTGCAATTCAACAAATGTGACTATTTCATTATTATTATTATTTGCTAGTGTCTTATTAGATAATTTTATCGTTTTTGTTACAGCCTTCAGGTGTTACTGTTTATTTAATTTTAAAAACATGTTTAGTTGTACATGCAATTTTATCCAACATTCTGACATTCTCCAAAGGAGAAGTATTTAATAGGAGAAGAACATGGGCTGAATTATACCCACCCCCAATTCAACTCTCATTTTGGAAGGAAATGACTTAATGGACTAGCAAGGTTGCACATCTTTCTGAAGTCAGTATGCATCTGAATCTTCTTGACTGTTCCCCCGTTATGGGACAGGAAGTGAAATATCCACTAAACAAGTCCCACACGAAGAGAACTAACACTTTTTATTTTATTAAGATCATGTCTGAATTCCATGACAGGGCCAGTTTGTTTAAGATATGGAGGAGCAGCAATAAATAAGAGCTTTGATTTTCCTGGTGGGAGTCCTGCACTATTGAGTTTAGGGCCTGTTTAGTTTGATGTGCCTCTTTCTCATTATCTGAGTTGTATTATTCCCACCCGATGCCTCTGTGGAGGAACTATTAGTAAATGCTACTGAGGGCTGGCAATTAACAGGGGTGATTAGTGAAGATGACTTCCAAAGCCAGAGTGGGGCCCGTATCTGGATGCTCTTCTGTGAAAAGGCAGGCTGAGCCCAAAGGCCGGTCTGGGGCTGATGGGTGTGAGTCCATACTAGCAGCAGCTGCCTGGGGGTGAAGTATATCTTTCTGAGCAAAGAAATCTGTTATTTTAGCTTGACTTCCCTGATTATTTTGGGTTGCATGGTTTTCAAGGCCAGCATTGAAAACTGTTGTAGAGGGAGTAAAGCGAGTTTTTGATAATCACACCCAGTAAGGGAGACAGGGAGGCTGAAATCTTAAGTGTAATACTTGCAACAGGTTGGCTAACAAGAGTCATTAAGGCAGAGCGCAGAAGTTGCCATTGAAGTAAATGAAAGAAAGGAGAAGGAACTACGATGTGTGAACTCAAAAATACTCAGTCATAAATTTTGTATTTGCGGCATGAAAAAGAAATGTCTTCAGACTAGAATGCATGTAAAATGAGCACAATGTATGCTTGGGCATAAATGCAAATGTTTCTGTAGAGGCGTATCTTTTCTATTTGTCTGCTGACTGTTTTTGGGACTGCTTCTTCTTACCTTTTGCAGGAGTCTATTCATGTCCCTGATCCTGTCATTTCAATAACAATGAAGCCATGCAACAAGGTGAGAGCAGAGCAAGCTGTGTGCTCGTGTCCTGCCAATAAGCTTCCCTCTGCCGCTGCTTGGCCACTGTCAGAACAAGCTGGTGGACTAGATGGCACGCAGGCTGGATCCCGTGGGGCACTTCTTATGCAAGAAGCCAAGATCCAGAAAATGAGCTTAGAAGATAGTGTTGTTTGATTAGTGCTTTCCCTGCTCCAGCCCCGATAGGAAGGAAAATAAAAAGGGTTTGAATGCATACACCCATTTGTGTTGGAGTAAATAAGCCAAATCATATGTTGAAAATAGGGATGGGCAAAAAATATTTGTCATGTTCCCAATTCGTGCAAACTTTGAGGCAATTGGCTCAAATACAGATACTGGCTATATTTGAAGGTTGACTCTCAGATGTGAAGCAAATGCTTTTGTGCATTTGTTCGAAGCTTCGTTATATTTGCAAAGGTGAGGAGGTGGCCAAGGGCTGCCCAGTCATATCTGCAGTGGATTCGGAGGTGATTCAGAAAGGATTCAGAGGCATGACTGGTAGCAGGGATTTGAAGCACATTCAAAGAGCATTTGGAGTGAATTCAAATCCTGCCATATTCAGAGTGGCTCTATTCGCATGAATGTGAATTGCCTTTGCATTTGCTTTGATACAAAGTGAACACAAAAATAATTTGTGCACATCCTTAGTTGAAAATTTATTTTCCACTACATTATGTTTACTAGAATTGTTACTTTAGCCAAGAGTGGCAGCACTTGTGATTAATATGAGTCAAGCCCTGTCTGATGTATTAACAGTTCTTAGTGAGAGTTCTATGCTGGTGGTTGGGACTGTCTGTATATTAAACCACTAGGGGGACATTAACTGATACTTGTCAAATTTTCTTTTCTCAGAATGACCTGGATAAGTTTTCAAAAGGCATTCATCGGTTCACAAGAGAAGACCCAACTTTCAGGGTTTACTTTGACGATGAGAGCAAAGAGACGATTGTTTCAGGAATGGGAGAATTACATCTGGAAATTTATGCTCAGGTGATTGTACAAGATCGCCTTCCAATGAATGGGTCTCATTGGGAGAAAAAAGTATTTAACTGTCCATTGATTCCATACCTCAGTATGGACATTATATATCATACAGTGCTGGTTATAATCCTGCAGTTGATCTAAATAAGCAGAGTTACAGAGGTTTCTTTTTCACAATTTTAGAATCTGGACTAAAGTACAAATAATATTCAAAGATACAAACTAGTCACGAGTGAACACAGTGGTAGGATGTTGCTCATATACAAAAACTTCTAAGTTAATTAATGAGGGAACTTCAGTTGAAAAATCAAAGTTTTGGCTCACATTTTTCCTGTGATTATAGAGAGAATTATGGGTTCATGGTTGCATCTCATAAAATGTTAATGAATACAAATCCACTGAAATCAAATATCAAATTTGTCAGGACGAACTACATTTCATTGGCCTGTCCAGGGCTCCCTTGCTTGTCAGAGCTACACCATGCACAGATTTTGCTTGATGATCTCTCCTCTCCAGAGCCTGAAGGACAGTTTTCCCTCCAACACTTCCTCCTGCTCAGAAATCTTATTTGCAGTGTGAGTGATCAGATGGGCTGCTGGCTGTTTTCCAGACTGTGCCCAGGAGACTTCCCAGAACATCAGCTGTGGGCATGCTCAGAGTGAGCCTCAAACCAAACCTAGACTTTTGTATGGCAATCCATTTTAATTGGTACACATTTTTATGATGTTTTACTCTAGAGAATGGAAAGAGAGTATGGCTGTCCTTGTATTTCCGGAAAGCCCAAAGTAGCTTTCAGAGAGAGTATCGTGTCGTCTGTACCGTAAGTATTTACTCTTATCATTCAAGAGCTGTTGAACATAAATGACATTTGCTTTAACCTTAGAAGAGATATGCATAAATGGAGGGATTTCTGTAGCTAAATATGACTCTTGCATAGCAGTCCTCTTTCTGGCTTTATACTGTTGCTTGGGAAGAATGGATTTAGAGGTCTTTAAAAGTAACCCAGGAGGCTTTCTGCTAATCCTTATTGAGTTTCTTTTGGTTGGCGGCTGTTCCGTATAACTTTCACTCCATGCTGTGGATGCCACAGAACTTGCAAATGCCAAGGGATAATATCCTGTGGATAAAAAACCCGCAAATACTATAGAAACCATTTTTTTTCATTATACAGTAAGCAAATAGCACATTCTAGTCCTAATTCAGTATGCTTGGGTTAACAATTCAGAATGTGGATTGCAGAAGTGTGAGAACATTACGCCTTTGAGTTACTGTCAATTAGTTCTATTATTTGTTTGTTTGTTTGTTTGTTTCAAGGTCATATTTTCAAAGACAGAATACAGGCGTGCCATATAGATAATTAGTACGCATGCAAAACCTTACAACCCAGAAACATGTTGTCTATTTGTGTGGCTTCTTGAACTTTTCTGGTTTGTTTCTAGAGAAAGTAGAGTAGCTCCACCCAGTCAGCTTCTGTGAACCTTTTTGGGAATTTTAATTGTTTTTCTAATTTTTGTGGCATTCTGAAGTCTATTTTTCATGTACTGTTTGCATGAACTTTAACATCACTAATATAGCTGGAGAAACTTGTTCATAAGGAATGACTTTTGAGATAAAGAGTTACTGGGTTGGCCTACTTATTGCTTATGACATGGGTGGGGTTAATCAGGAAGGGCGCATGGTTGAATCCAAAGGCCACGGATCCAATTTGTGTCCACCTCCAGGAAGTCTGATTTCACTTTTTATGATGTTCTTCAAAATGTATTATTTGCTTCCAGAATTGTCTGATTTTTTAAAATGAAAAACAGAATCTCAGACAGCAGTGTTATCTTCTATATCACATTTGACACTTTTTCTGGCTTTGGTGTTAAGCCAGTCCTAGAGTATTATTCCCCCAAGTATGAAGCAATGCCTTGCTTTTTCAGGCTGTCTTGGTTTTGTGCTGTGCTATAGAAGCATCAGACTGGCTTTGTGCTCTTGATACAAGCATTGGCTGTATCGTGGACAGCCATGACGTGGGGCTGTCAAATGCCAAGGTGCCAAATGTGCCAGCTTCCTGCCCTTTCCAATGAAAGAAATGACCTTAATCTAATCCTCTTTTAAAGTACGCTGCAGTTGTTCCCTTTGGCCATTTGGATGTTCTCCTCCCCTTCACACTCCCTTTTGGCTGGTGGGCCAGGTAGAAATTTCATCTGTATAAGGTGAGTTTCTGCTCACAGAGATGACCTAAGAAGTAAGAAGCACTTCAACAAAGCTCAGTGCATTTTCATGCCACACTCTCACCCTTAAGCCATGTTCCAGCCCCTAGGAGGGCTCACGTGGAAGAATCCATAATCTTTATTACAGGGGCTTTGGAGTCTCCAATTGCACCTTCATCTCCCACCACTGAAATGCCCAAGCCTGTTCCTGTCACTAGTTAAGTTTAGCTTTTACAGGGAAAAAAGCCCTCTCAACTGTCTCCCCCATTTTGATGTTCATATTATAATAATGTTATTTACCTGGGAGGCGACAAAATTATGGATCAGAACCACATAGGAGAACTCGAGGTAATCATCGTTTCTTTTCTGAAATCAACAAAATTTAAAGTAAATATACTTTGGCTTCAGTAGGCAGGACAAGTGCAGCAAATTACTTTCAAACGTCTCATTTGTAGAAGTTTTTGGGCTGTTATACAGTGTTCCAGGTTTCTTCTTCTGAGAACCTAAGCTTCAGATATAGCTGCGATCCCTCTTCAGAAGTCTTTGCTATTCACCAAGTTTTGGCGAAGAGCAGAGACTTCTGAAGATGGATATTGCAGCTATATCCAAAAGCTTAGGTTCTCAGAAGAAGAAACCTGGACCATGGCATTACAAATGGGATTGAATCTGGCCGTGAAAGCCTACATATGTCCATTACTTTCAAATGCTTTTAATGAGCAGAAAGCTGGAAGAGCTGTATAAACAGAAGTGATTTGATTCTGCCTAAAAAGATTCTGCTTGCTTAAACACCCCTCCAATACTTTCATTTTTACTTTTTGGGAGGAAGAAAAACCCTTGGTATGCTCTTGTTTTTACCAGCAACTTGATGCATTTAACATGGACTCATTCCTTCTTACATAGGAACATAAGAGAAGCCTTGCTGGATCAGGCCACAGCCCATCTAGTCCAGCATCCTGTCGCACACAGTGGCCCACCAAATGCTCATGGGCATCTCAAACAGAGACAAGGACAGATCTTCTCCTGCTCTAGAATCCCAGCAAATGGCCTTAGAAGTGCCCCAGTTCCTCCCCGCCCCCCAGCCTGAAAGATGCACCTACGCATTCATTCTAGTAGCCATTGATACATCTGTCATCCATAAATTTGTCTAACCCTACCTTAAAGCCATCTAGACTGGTAGCTGTCACCACCTCTTCCAGCAGCACATTCCATAAGCCGATGACCCTCTGGGTGAAGAAATACTTCCCCCTGTCAGACCTTACTCTCCTAGCCATCAGCTTCATAGAGTGCCCCCTGGTTCTAGTGTTGTGCGACAGAGAAAAGAAATTTTCTCTATCCACCCTTTCTATACCGTGCATAATTTTATATACTTCAATCAGGTCCCCTCTCAAACGCCGTCTCTCCAGACTGAAGAGGCCTAGACGTTGCAGCCTGGTTTCTTAAGGGAGGTGTTCCAGCCCCTTAATCATTCTGGTTGCCCTTCTCTGCACCTTCTCTAGTTCCACAATATCCTTTTTGAGGTGTGGTGACCAGAATTGTACACAGTATTCCAAATGTGGCCTCACTATAGATTTATAAAGGGGCAAAATGACATTTGCTGACTTATTTTCTATTCCCTTCCTAATTATTCCCAGCATTGAATTTGCTTTTTTCGCTGCTGCCGCGCACTGCGTTGACACCTTTTCTTTTCTATTTTGAAATTTAATCAGTGTAGTAACTGCCTCCTGGATATCTGTCCTCCTCAACTTTTGCACTTTCATGGCTGTGGATCCTCTAAATTTGGTGAAAAGTACTAAATAAAAGCCACATGCCTTTTTAACATAGACTGTTCTCTTGAATATTTATGGTAGAAGTCTACAAAAAGGGATGGTGAAACCTCATTTTGCCATTTCCTAGGTTGGAGACTTAAATTAAAAAAAATAAAAGTTTTATGTCCACACCATCCACTTTTCAGAATGACTGATGTTACCAACAAAGAGCAAAAAATTAAACTAAGGCAGGCAAGTGTTATCTGAATTGTTTAAAAAGCAATTTCAGCTGATTAGCATGCAACTTTTGACTATTAACAAAGCCACCTGTTTACAAAAATTGTCCCTCTTCTGAGTACTGCCACTGAAGCTTCAGTGCGGTCGGGGGGGGGGGATGGGGGGGATAGGCACCTGAGTACATCTTGCTATTGTGTGACCACTTTCTATCTCAGGTAATCTCATGGCTCAGGTCCCCCTCTTTCTTCTTAGATGAGGAATCAGTACAGCTATCTTAGGTTCCGTAGGTACTTCTGAATTCTGCTTCTATTTTGTGTTGTTCATTTAGAGTCTACAAATTTTACTTAGAAAACTAATGAGTCACGGTGTTAGGAAATTATAGGACTAGCCAGTACATGAATAATTCTGAATGGTATTATATGAGTTACTTCTTAAATGCTTCCTTCTTGACATAGAAGTGAAAATGTATCTTAAATAAAAAGTCACTTTTGTTAAATAGTTAACACGAATGAAAAATCTATTCTTTCTATAGATGGTACTGTAGGCCAGTCTGTCAAAACATTTCTGTTGCTTTCAACTTACCACTTGGTTGACACTTTTCACTTGTGCCACATTATACCTGGTCTCTTCTGTCGAATTCTGCCATATTACGTAACCACAAGCAACCGAGGCCAAGTTCCGAATAGGCTCCATTTCCTCAGGCACATATCCAAAACTGTCTAGCAACAGAAACCGAGAGCCAGAATTGAACTGGGAAACATCTTGGGATGCATAGCTGTTTAAAGAGTCTCTCCTATTCGCAACCTATGAATTTGTCCTTAAGATTCAGTGCAGATAAGTACATGCTTTCTACTAGCTCACGTGGAGGACTCGAATGAGGCGTATGTTCCAATAAAGCAAATTCTAATTAAGGGTGTTTTTCCACTGTCACTAAAAGTACCCATTAATGGGTACGAAATGGCATTTTTGTACCCATTAATGGGTACTTCTAGTGACACTGGAAAAACACCCTAAATATCAAAAAACACTTCCCTACAACAAAGCCATTTCATCGAAGAACCAATTACCTAGAGAGGTAGTGACATCTTCTTTAATTGATATTTTGAAGCAGATGCTTTGATATAGGGTGTTTTTCCTCTGTCACTAGAAGTACCCATTAAGTACCTATTAATGGGAACAAAAATGCCATTACGTACCCATTAATGGGTACTTAATGGGTACTTTTAGTGACAGTGGAAAAACACCCATAGTTTCCTATATGAAGTGAGGTGTTGTTCTTGAAACCCTACAGGCCTTTGCAGCTCTGTATACTCTAATTTATAACCACAACTTTAGCTCCCAAACCAAAAGTCTTGTTGCGTGCTTTGTTAGGGGTACCATAACTAAAAGATATGCAGGAAGTATCCATGACAGGATGCACACAACAGGAATATGCAAGTGTGTGACTCTTGGGGCACGTGGGCCTATTTCTGTTGCCATAAGAAGGCCGTCTGATCATGGCCCATGTTAGGACTGCATCTAGCTCCCCACTTAAGACAGTGAATGGCTCTTCTGAATTATTTAGTGCTCTCTACACCCCTACAAGATATATTGCCTTGCTCTCCAGTTAGGTAAAGCTGATTTAAAGCAAAAGTATCTTTCTGCTTCAGTAGTTCCCTAACAAAGTATGCCAATGAACCTGGGCAAATAGGGAGCTAAAATAGAATGCATGTAAACAGATGCTGAGATGCTAGTATAGTTAGTTAGCATGCACACAATATTAAGTCTCAGAGTTGCTGCAGAAAGCAAATAACAGAAACCCTATTTTTAAACCTGGAAGTTCTTGTGCTTCTAATGGTTTGGGCAGGTTCTTGATTCTGTTGTAAAATTTGTTATCTTCTTGCTCCGTGTTTATCCCAAACTCCCCTTCCACTGTATAATGCACTTCTGGAGCAACGTGTGGGTCGCCATGATGATAAAGAATCTCAGCTGTGCAGTTCACAGGATTTTTCTCCTGCAAAAATAATTAGATAAGTGTAAAACTTTGCTACTAGCAGTAATATAATAATGCTAGCAGCTTCTAGTGAAAAGCATATTTTGTTTCCTTCTAACTACATGCTTAAGCGACATTTCATTTATGGCTTTCTTCTGACTTATCTTTTAGAATAACCACAATTTCCATTATCCAACTGCTTTGCAGAACCCTTTCTCAAAATATGCACTTTTGCTTGCTTCTAGTATACAGTATTTCCTGAACTCATGACAGTCCACAATACTTGTAAAGCTTTTTCCTATATAGTCCCTTTCAGACTTTTCCCTCAATATCTTAGGCCTTTTTTCCGTGTTCTTTCGCTATTTGAAGTCAGAATGATGAAAAGTAAGCAGAACCTTCTAAATGCTCCTGGACTCGCTGGCATCTCAATGATTTAGGGGTTGTCAGATCAGTTACCTGATCTATTCTATGTTGGACTGTGTCTGTTTTCTCATTATCGTCTTTGTAATAATATTTTCTTTTCACATTTTGTGTCCGGGAGCATGCGTTTTAAAATTTTAATTTAACATTTAATTTTATTGTGATATTTTTGAATTTGTGTATGTGTTTAGCTTTTGTACAGTGCTTTAGTTTTATGTACAAAGTAACACTAATGAGTGTCTTTGTTGAAAATATGTGGTCTATAAGCAGTTCCTACATGGGTGTGTAAATGCAGCAGTGTTTCCACTGATACTGCTCATAATTTGCTTTTTATATATAAAATGATACAGTATTATGCATAGAAAGTACTTTTTCCTGTCTCATTTTTTTGATGTGAAGCATGGCAGGTGTGGCTAATTTATAGTTTGGGGTTCCTAGATGGAAGCAAACTCCACCATCTGTCATATTTTTATTGTTGAATCTCAGCATTTAGGTCTACAAGAAGTGCACTTTAGAGCTGCTGTGCAAATAAGCAAGCAAAGGTCTTATCTTTCTGAGAAGAGAAAATAAAATTAGTCAATTTGGGTAGAAATAACGTATCTGCATTTAATATGGCTGGTCTGTACATGTGAATATATGTGCTGTATTTTGGCTACCCCTGCTGGTGGCATCTAGCCTTTCTGATAAAAAAATAAAGGCTTAGATGCTTTAGTACCATAAAATGTTTGGCTACAGCAGCCCATCATGATAAATGGATTTTGAATTAAGGGAGCAAAAGAGTTTTGGGGTGACATCCTTGCAGTTTACATCTAAAAAGATCGTAAGTCAGGAAGCCTACATAAAAATGAGAACAAGTTTTGACTAAAGAACCCATAACTGAGAATAAACAGATACACTACTTACTTTTTGCAAGGTTTCTTCCAGTGAAAATTTAAGGCGGTATTTATGCCCAACACTTGGAATATCCTGAAGTAAATGAAAATGTGTTAACTTAGAGAGGGTGAGAAGTAAGCACATTTAACCCTCTAGCAACGGCACTAGAAATAAACATTACTAACCCTCACTGACTTAATAGTGTGAAGCTGGTCATGTGCTTTTACCCTCTTGTTGAAATCTGTGGGACTGAAAATGCTTAACTTTAAGTGGTTTTGAGCATTTTAATAAACGTGCAGCAAACAGCTGACTTGTGTTTGCCAAATCTGGACCTGACAGTGCTAAGAGTCCTTGATTTTCTGCAGACCTCACTGCAATTAGTTTTTTTTTCCTTGGATTGGTTGCAGCATGGGGTAAGATGGTGCCCACAAGTGGGTTCCAGGAAGGTCAGGCAGGTACTTCTGCTCACCTGCTCGAGACAGCAGACAGAGCTCTTCCTGTATCAGTGAGGCGAGGGGGCTTGTGCGTTCTGGGCCACAAGCAAGGCAGGCCCATCTCAGAAAGGGAGTAGAGAGCTCGGAGCCATGGCTTATGTTGCTACTCTGCCACTAACGGGGAGGAGAAGACTTGGCTTTTCTACTCTGCTTTTCTCACCTATTGAGGGGACTCAAAGCAGCTGACAAAGCTTTCTATTCTTCCCTCCAGAACAGAACACCTTGTGAGTTGAGGGGGAGGGCTGTGAGAGCTCAGAAGAGAGCTGTCCCTAGCCCAAGGTCACCCAGCTGCCTTCGTGGAGGAGTGCAGAATCAAACCTGGTATTCCCAAATAGGAGTCCAGCTCCCTAACTACTAGACCAGGGCTGGATAAACCACGGCTCGAGAGCCACACGCGGCTCTTTGGCCCCTTGAGTGCGGCTCTTCCAGGTTAGGAGTACCCTAATTAAGTTAATAAGAGTGTGCCTAGCTATATAGCTCTCAAAAGACCTTTCAGTCGTTGTACTGTTGATATTTGGCTCTGTCGACTAATGAGTTTGCTGACCGCTGCACTAGACGAAACTATTGGCGGCCAGGGCAGAAGAGGCTTTGAACTCTGGGAGCCTCCAGCCAATCTTGTCCGACCCCGTCGACGGGACGAGGGCGCAGTTGAGAACAGTTCCGGAAGTCGCCCCGGGGCCAGTAAATGGCACAGGAGGCGACCCACGCAAGTTAGTGGCCGAGGCCGCTAGTAAAGAGAATATATAGCGCCGTCGGGGGGCGGGGTTTGGTGTTGCCGGGGCTGCTGCGCCCCGGGTATTCAGCTGCATGACAGCGGGGAGGAAAAGGCCTCCTCGAAGGACGGGCGGCGGGGGGGGGGGGGAACCTGTGTATGCACGGGAAGGGGGTAACCCATAAGCCATAGCAGCGGCGCCAACAGCTCCACGCTCCCATCCGCCTGTTTGCCTCGCACGACATCCCCACCCCGGCCCTGAGCGCCCCTTCTCGGCTTCGAGCAGGTCCCAGGGGGTGGCCCTCCTGGCTTTGGCGCCTTCCTGTGGCCCCTGCGGCGGCAGCCCCGGCCTGCGCCCCCTCACCTCTAAGGTGGCGCGGTGCACCTCCTGCACCCCGAAGAGCTTGTGGGGGCCGCCGAGCTGGTAGTTGATGTAGTTCTGCACCACGGAGGAGGCCCGCGCGGCCGGGTAATGGGTGGGGGGGATCTCCATGGAGACGGCTCCGGGTCGCTCGGGGGGGAGGAGGAGGTGGGGGCACCTCGTGGCCGGCGACGCGGGCTGGGCTCGGGCGGTGGCCGCTGCTGCCTCTGCGGCGGAGCAGAAGGCGGTCACCGAAGCAGGAAGCGGCGGCGGTGGGAGGAGGAGGAGAAGGAAGGGGAAAAGGAAGGGAACGAAGAAAGCGGCCGGGGCGCCCAGGCGCAGCATCCTCCTCGGACCTCGCCTCACCTCCGGGGGCCACGCGCGGCTCTGGACCAGTCGCGGAGGGGGGTCGTGGCGGGCCTCAGCCGGGCTCACGCTCACGCACCCCCTCTGGGTCTTCCTGGGAGCAAAGCTGGGAGGGTTGTTTTGGAAGGAGCGGCGAGCGTTTGGAGCAAGCGGCCCAGGGAGTCAACATTTCACCAGAAGGTGAAGGCAACCATCTGATCCGGACATGTTTACCCAAGAGTTCATTGGCGTCGCCTGCCCACGAAGGAGCCGCCTGCACGGGAGGGCGGCGCAGCCAGGGCGATTTGGCCCCTTTTCTAGCGAGGGTGAGCAAAAGGAGAGGAGCGCCTTGGAGAGAGAGTGTGTGGCCCCCGTGGCCCCCTACTCTGCTCTAATCCATCTTCTGCGAGAGGGGAAGGGGCAGGCTGGCGTGTGAACAATGCTTATCCCACTTCTGGGGCACCTTTGCTGCGTCCCATCTGAGATCAGCAGGTGGCTGTGTCTGATCACACGCAGCTGCAACAGAAAAAGCACTTGAGTTGGGGTTGTTCATGCACCAGTTGCCCTTCCCTCTCTACTTAGCATGCTGTCCTAGAAAAGGTGGTTGGGAACACCTAGTGAGGTACCTCCGAATACAGTCTAGATGAGAATACAGTCAAGGACCTTTGGAGCTTTTTTTTTTTTCTGTAGGTCAGCAGGAAGCGTTCTAGGCTGGTCTTCTTGGGGGGGTAAAACTCCGGTAATGTTAAAGATGGGAGATGGCCACCAAATGCCAGTGGTGAGCGGGAAACGCCCTGGAAATAAGATGGTGATGACAGACAAATTCTTACATGTTGCCAAGAAAAGTGGGTGGCTGCATTTTTCCGTGCAATCACAAGGAGTTGGGGCTGAAATGGGAATTAGTTAACCAAAATGGCCTTTTCCCCTTTCTGTATTAATCTATCCAAAAGAAGATAGCTTGAGAGAAGTTTTGTTCTGCATCATAGGCCTGTTGGCTCAGCTCTGATGTTCAACCATCTTGGCCTGAGTTTATCTTCAGAGATATCCTGTCCCTTAATTCTAGATGGGTGAGGAAGAGCGAATCGGCTAATAAACAAAGCACGTGTTCACGCAAGTCTGAAAACTATGTGTTCTTGCTTAAGAAAGTTATATACAAATTCTCCAGTGCAGACCTTGGGGAGAAAAATTCTTGCGAGTTAAGCACCCTTACAAAAAATGTCCATTAAGGTTGTCGTTTCAAAACCTGATGGAACTTTGAAATTACTGTGGTTAGTATGCATATCAGTCATCTTAGCAAGTGCTATTTTAGCCAAGAGCGTTCTTGTTGCATCCATTCTGACACATGGTCTTTGCAGTTTATTATTGATGAAATTGTTCTGTGTAACTGGAAATAAAGACAAGTAACCCTCCCTTATTTCTAAAGAATTATAGAACAGAGTTAGCTGAAGGTTTTTGTTTTTATTGTCATGAAAGAGTTCATTATTATAATTTTATTTTTTTAGTTTGTATTATTTTACATATTTTACAAAACATCATTTCTTACCAATTGTAATACAAAACACACATTTTACAGTTTCTCCCCCCATGTGAAGTTAAATTAATACAATTTAATTTTAATTCAACCCAGACTCATAAGAAGTTCATTATTATAAAGTATAATTATTCTTTCTGCAAGTAACAGAAGTATTGTGGCTGTAGAGACTGAAATGACTACCACTGCCTCCATTTCAGGAGAGGAAGGGTAGAAAAGTAGGTTTCCTTTCACCTACTTATTACTTACGTCAAGCCAAATACAAGCAAAAATACATTGTAATCTAGTTCGAAATACTAAACTAGACTCTTGAATGATTCTAATTTTTTTTTCTGTATTCAACCTTTGTATTTTAAATTTAGGGGTTTTTTTCCCTTTATGTGATATTTTACTTTCTCAATGTGATATAATTGTATGTTTTTAGAAACTCTGGCAGAGTATTTAGTAAATATGTATATTTAAAATTAATCAAAGTTGAACTACTCACAAACTGTTGATCTTTCGGAGAGCTGAGTGTTTCACCTTTTAATTCCGTGCTGCATGTAATAACTGGAAAATATGCTTCTTTTCGAATAACACCGTTTCTGTCCATTTGCAGGTTTGACTATACTCATAAAAGGCAGAGTGGTGGAGCAGGTCAGTATGGTAAAGTGACAGGATTTATAGAGCCTTTGGAGCAAGAGAACTACACCAAATTAGAGTTTGCTGATAGAACGGTGGGAACAAATGTTCCAAAGCAGTTTATACCATCGGTTGAAAAGGTAATTCCTCTTCCCACTCTCTAGTTCTGTAACCTACAAAAGTGGGCATGTATCTCTGCTGCCTCAAGTGTGTAACCATAATTTAAATCCAGACAAGAATATTTTTAATAAAGAAGAATCTGAAATGACATACAGAACACTATCCTAATGGCTCATAACAATCTTGTCAGGATAAAGACCTTTATAGATTTCTCTTTCTTTATGTGCTTTGAATTTCAGCTCCGCCCCCCTACAAGTTATTGTGCTGATCTGTACTTTGTTTCAGATGTTTAGATTCTCATTGTCTCTACTGAAAAAGACATAATGGCCCTTTTTGCACTTGGCCTTATTCTAGAATATATCTCGGGATAGGGTTGTGTTGTTTGCATGCTAATACAGACAATGCAAGTCTCACTTGGGGACTGCCATAGTCTGCACTAGCGTGTAGACAGCAGGCTCTTATTCTGTGATATATCCCAGAATAAAACCAAGTGCAGAAAGGGACACTATCTTCAAGGGTTTTTTGATGGTCTTTCTGAAGACTGTACCCTACCTATTCTGTCCTTTATGTAGAGAAAGAGACAGTGGATTCCCAGCTTCCATAATTAGGAGAAAATAATAGACCTGTGTGTATTTGCTCTTATGAGAGTTCTCTTGTGGGGTGAAAAAGTAAGTGAATAGTAAAAAAGACAAGTGTTTTCTGGATGGCACGTTCCCAACATCCATTGTGGTTATTTCCTTTTCTTTTTTCGATAAAAAAGTTTATGCTTTTGCAATTGCCAGAGTGGAAGAAGTTTCACCACTTACAGTTTAATAAAGACAATCCAAAGAGTTATCTGTGTGGGTTTAGTCTCTCTTCCAAGAATGTATTGGCTTTTGCTACAATCTTAGCTATGCTAGCTTTTAAGGATGATTCCAACAGAGGCAGTGAAATTTTCTTTCCATTTTGGGTGCTTCCGCACTTACCTAAATAAATCTGGACCTACCTCATCCAGATTTAGTAAACCCGGTTTTGAATGCAGGGTAGACCCGGATCTACCCCCCCCCCCATCCTTCCGCACACGCGGCAGAAGGACGACTTAGATACGGATTTGAGGTGGGTGCTGTGTGGACAGCACCCGCCTCACATCCGTGCTCCGGGGGGCCTCCCCCGGCTCGCCATGCTTGGCTCCAAGGTATTTTTTTAACACAGCTGCCCCTATCTGTCTCTGATGGGTGCCGCTGTGCAGATGCGGTCCACCCATTCCATCTTTAATGGGTGCCGCTGTGCGGACGCGGTTTCCCACATGTGTGCTTAATGGATGTTACTGTGCAGGTGCTCCGTGCTAAAAGCGGCTTAAAAAGCTACCGCGGTGCGGATGCATGCTTCCACATGTGTCCTTAATGCGTGTTTAAGGGCATGTGCGGAAGCACCCTTTGTGTATTCAGGAAGTGGGTTTTAGATTTTTAAATAAGCACCACCTACTTTAGATAGCCATTATGCCTTTGGAGATCATTGCGGGATTACTTCCTCCTTACATTTATATATATTTATATTATTAGTTCCTCATATGTATTTATTTACATGTCTTTTTTTGTTTGTGGGTAAAAGTTTTTCAGGAGTGAATATGTGGCTGAAAGTGAGGCTGCGCATAACCACCCAATCTGATACCCTTCGCTCATGTCCTTCTGTATATTAAAAAAATGTATCACTGTTTGGAACAGAATGCCATAATGACACACCTATTCTATATAGGGGTTTCTAAGTGCGTGCGAGAAGGGGCCCTTGACAGGTCACAAGATCTCAGGGATACGGTTTGTCTTAGAAGACGGGGCTCATCACATGGTGGACTCCAATGAAATCTCTTTCATCCGAGCTGGTGAAGGCGCCTTGAAACAAGGTATTAGTTCAGAGACAGTGTTTTCGACTTTGTATATAAAGGTTGTTCCCTTTTTCTTTTCATGACTTATATTAATGTTTGACTAACGTATTGGGAAATCTGAGTTTGCTGAGTGTTGCATTGGACCCATTCTAGGTCTGCCTACATTAATACGATCTTTTTGTTTCAGTATGCATAGAGTGTAGGCATATGAGATTTTATGCAGAAATAATAAACATGACAAAATGTTTGCGTAAAGATTATGGGTACATTGTTTTAAAATAAGTATGAAACCCAAAACATCAGTTTCACTAGTCGAGTTCACTTTACGTAATGCAGTGTTTGGAATTCAAGGGCAGCATTAAGTAAACAAGTATAGATTATACAGTGAAGTTAATTGTCTAACAGTTCGTTAATGTCTTAGTTCGTTGATTTATTAGGATTATTAACATGGAGTTTCAAGAATGGTTGTTGTCAGAAACATATACAGTATTAATTTTTACCTGTCTGTTCCTTGCTGTGGTGGCATTGTGAATCTGTTGTTTGCCAAGAATATTGCATCAAGCTGCCCTATTGGCTCTTAACTTCAGATGATGATCAGTGTTACTGGTGGCAACCCTGGGCAGAGAGTTTAGTGGAGCAGGAGTTCAGTTGCTCAGAGTAGGCGACCGACTCTATTGTAATTCTGATTGGGCTGTTGGTGCTGCTGGCAAGTTTGTGTGGAACAAAAAGCACGCATGAGGATTCTCTCTTGCCTCTTCAAAGTGATTTTCACTGGTGGCAGTAGCATTTTTTTATCCAAATGAAGTGTTGAGACAGTGGCATTTGTAACCTTCAAAAATATTACTGCTGCCCCTCAGAATTGCACTATTAGATCCAAATTTTTCTTGATTAATCTGATTTCTTGAGTATTTAGGTAACTTCCAAAATTAACACTTGCTTTCTAATGGTAATAAACAGCTTTATTATGTGCTTAAGAAGTCCTATTTTTTGTTTCTTCGTTCACAAAATTTCTCAGGAGGGGCCATGAAGGGAGGGATCAGCGCTTTGTTTATTGCATTTATATCCTGCCCTATACCCAAGGTCTCAGGGTGGGCAACATTTAAAGTCAAATGTACGCATTCAAACAATAATTGTATGCATTAAGACAAAAATGTCTGAAAGTGGGAGGAGAAAGTGTATCCCCATTTAACAAAAGGCCAGGGCGAAGAAGCATTTTCCCTAATCAGGTTTATTTGTTGATGTACTGAATATGCTTGTGCCAAACTTCTGTTTTACCTGATTGAACTAGATAGAGAAGTTGAGGCTTTTTGGGTGCTCCATGCAACAAGTCTTACTTCTCTACAATGCCTAGAGCCCGGTCATATGCAGATAAGCCCTATGGAAATTGAATGAGGAACTCAACTATACCATTGGTCACGTGATAGCTGCTGTTACTGCCACCTTCATAGGTAGAACTACATTGTATTTATTTGTGAACCAATGCACAGGTGCGTTGAGGCTCTCTGTGTTGACATGGCATCCCTGAATGATCCACACCTACTATGGTGGCAGTAATTGTAGTTGCCGAGCCACTTGGACCAATGGCACAGATGGATTCCTTGCTCAATTTTGGCAGCACTCACCTGCATATTCCCTAACTCTAGGCTCCATTGTGTGCAGCACCCAACAAACTTTAACCCGTCTACCTGATTCAGTTGCCTGAAAGCCGTTTGCCCTAGGCCGGGAACTGAACCCTTAAAAGCAGAAAGACATCACAGATTTCTAAAACAAAACATTGCCAAACATTTCTTGCTGATGCTGGAGGGCACCGAAAGCAGGTACTGTAGTTGAAGGTAGCAAACTCAATACTGTGTAGCTTTGGCAAAATAAGTTTACTGGTAGTCAGTTGCATGAAGTTACTATGACTTCTTGCTTTTGCAAGCCTTAGTTTCCTACAAAATCAATCTGTTCAAGGTGATGATGGTCCAGCAGCTCTAAGCCCTCACTGCACACCACAGTATGATTTATGTTTGTTAATTTTAAAACAATAACACCTTTTTAAAAAAAAGCAGTAGCACTGTCCTAACATGTCTTCTTTTGAACCTAGCTTTGGCTGATGCTACAATGTGTATTCTGGAGCCCATTATGGCTGTGGAGGTTGTAGCACCCAATGAGTTCCAAGGAGCAGTGATTGCGGGAATCAATCGTCGTCATGGTGTTATCATAGGACAAGATGGAACTGAAGGCTATTTCACTCTCTATGCCGATGTAAGTGCCGATAAGAGCATTTCACCATCTTTCCTAACTGTCCATGTGATAAGTTGTGCCAAACTGAATTTAGTAGTAAACTTTTCAAACTCCCTGTATATAAATAAAAGGATTTCTTTGATTTCTCCCAACACACAATCTTAGCTTTTTCCTTTCCCCTACCTTTATAAAATTGAGGGATGTTTGAAAATGGGCAGACTGTGTGGGATAGCATCCTTCTAGTTGTGCATATGAGATATGACTTGGGGAGCATGGATTGGTCAAGATACTTCGATTTTGGATGGTTCACAGTATGACGTGTGATGAAATTCAGCTTCTTTAGCTCAGTTGGGTTAATCGTCTTTCCTTCATTTGTTCTGTCTTTAGGCCATATTTAGGCCAGGGTTAATAATACTATATCCTTTATTAGATGCTTAAGACTTTCTGCTGCAGGAATTTACACCCGTTAACAAGATATTCCTAGCATAATCTAAATTTCTGTGATAGAATCCTATTATGTAGATTAAGATGAATTGTGTGTATTTTTTGCTGTAGTCAGTCTTCCTTGGAGTATTTTTTGAATTATATATAAGGAATATTATATATTGATGGCCTAGCATCATTTCAGCAGAAAGAGAATTCAGTTGAGATACTAAATGTGATTCAGACTTCCTTGTGGTGAACTAAAGGGCTCCTTCCTTTTTCCAGTGAATTTTTTATTAGTACAGGTTCCCACTGGTACAGGATGATTTTGTCTGTTTTCTTTATTGCCTCTCTGGAACAGATTTTCAGGGGGGCAGTATAGTTGAAGGGAATCTGTATTAGCACACACATTTCCCCAAGTGATAGGCCTGTGAGCCAGGTTCATGGGATCTTCGATTAGGGTTCGTCTCCAGTAAATCCTTTCTTTTTTTAGTCCAGTTAAATCTATACTAAATAAGCTATCAATTTGCCCTCAGGTGCCACTGAATAACATGTTTGGATATGCTACAGATCTGAGGTCCTGCACAGAGGTAGGTGAAATACTCTGAGCATATTGACAGTGAGTTTGTGTTCTTCCTGTATTGTGACAACACCGCTTCTCCAAAGGTGTTTCTAAAGTGTCTTGATGATGAGATGGTGACATCTTTGACTAAGACTGGCAGGGCGTCCGTTTTTCTTTTTAAAAGAGCAGAAAAGGAAGCCTAAAGGTTTCTGGTTTAGCTGATTTTGGAGAGTATCAGAAGATACAGAAAGTGCAAGGAAGAGATCGAAGCTTAAAAAGTCCTGATAACAAAAGAATGGGACATTCTAAAGGGTTCAGAAACTTTCACAGTGGTATAAGTTTGACTTTTAAAAAAAGTTTGGTGAAAAAACAATTTAAGTAGTAAGCCGTGATAACGGAGATCTTTTCTCTCTCCTCCAGGGAAAAGGTGAATATACAATGGAATACAAAAAATACCAGCCCTGTTTACCCAGTACACAAGAAGAATTAATTAACCGATACCTGGAAGCAACTGGACAGCTTTCTGCAAAAAAGGGAAAAGTGAAAAGCTGATTCAACTTCACTTGAGTTGAGGGTTGCTGACAGGCTTCTGCTTCTGCAAAATTCTTGGTTTAATGAGCCCCCCAAAATTCAGAACAGGTCCTTGAATTTGTCCTGGATGGATACTCCTGACTTCTATTAAGTCGCTAAGAAACTGTTTGCACAAAAAATAGCAAAGAAATTTTAGTAATTAATTGTTATCTTAATATAATAAAATACCACTGGTGTTCTTTTCAGACCTTACTGTTGCACTGTATTTTTCTGGTTTCTCCCTATGATTTACCTTGCTTTGTTCAGGTGAGTGATGTAGTTATTGCCAGTCGAAGAAGTCTGAGCCAGATGAACAAACAGCCAGACCTGGAATAAGGCGGGGTCTTGGTACTAATAGAGTGGCCACTCTTTAATTCTGACATATGGAAAAGAGGAGGATATTCTTCCTATTCCTTCATGCTTTTGACCACATGGCCTTGTCTGTGGTAGCACCTTTTATTTAGGTTTCTTTCTCCTCTGACATTCACAAGGTGCCTACAGTCACATCACAGTACTTTTGGAGACCTACTTTTTCACCCAGTCTTTCCCAACAAGAATGGTTTTCCCTTCTCAGTTTTTTTTAAATACATACATATTGATTGTTTATAACTGCTTTTTTGTAACTTTGAGATTTTCCATGTGAAATGGTACACAAATATTTTAATAGTAAATATAGTATACCATATCCCTACAACTTCCTTGCATTGTTTAGGAGAGGATGTAACAGGATTTTGCCTTTCTTAGTATTTTGTTTGGGTGCAAAAGTCTGAGCTATTTTAAGTGTCCTTTTTTCTTTACTCATGCAAAACAAATGCTTCATTTCCCCTCATTTCTAAATCTTATTTATAAAAAGGGCTGTGCATGCAGAAATAAAATCACATGTGGATGATTGCACACCATTCACTTATTTAATTTTGGTGGTGGGAAACCTGGCACGGATGACAGTTTGCTTTCCAAGCACAAGAGAAAGTTTGTCCCTATTAGCCTTCATCCAGGCAGCACTTACTTAATCTACATTATTTGCATAATCTGGAGTAAAGCCCTTCCAGATACATTGTGTTCTGGATTATCCTTGCTTTATCTCTGATTATTCAAATAATATGGGTTAATTAAGTGCTATCTGGATGAAACTCTAGTTATGGAGGGGTGAGGAGAATATTCTGAAGCTCTGTTTGGCTCTCATGTACTGGAAACCATTTCTTGCTTTCTCCATGGAAGTCTGAAAGGCTAGGAAGTGTGTTCCACCCTACCTTGGGCTGGCAGCTGTTCTGTATTATTTGACGTCTGTGGATGCTATAGCACATATGCCAAGGAATAATTTCCTGTGCATGAAGAGTACTAAAAAAATAAATATATTGTCAAAAGCAGGATTCTGTTTCATCTCTGGATATCAGACAAAAAAATGCTTCAGTTTCCTTTTTTTTAAAAAAAATGTGTCCATCTGTGGGCAAAGGGGAAAAAAGTTGAAAAAATAAGGAACTAAAAACTTACTACCTTACTTTCTTCCTTGCCTTGACCTTCCATGCTTGCCACTCATTGGTTGCCTCCAGCCTGGTTTTCCATGGTCCCAACTGCTTGGTCACCTGTGGAAACCATTTCTAGGCTTGGATTTGCTGCCCAGTTTGTCTCAAGCAGTGAGCCAGTCTAAGGAGTGATGAATTTTTATCTGGAAAGGGGGTGTAGAATCAGAGGTTTGTGGTAAACCTGTTTTTGGTATTTTGTACATCCCTTGAGCTTCAAATTCACTCTGGGGGTGTGGGCCTTTTAATGTGTCTGATCACACCCATATTTGGACCTGTTTGCTCTTACCTTGGAGTAGCTCCAGCTGCTCACAGGGCATTGGATCCATATACCCCACTGCTGTCGCCATCCAGGGGCATCCCTAACCCTCTGTAGTTGTGGTGAATTAAAAATTTCTCCACCTGGAGTAGCTAGCTATGAGGTGGTTGGGTAGCATGTCTAGTGGTTGTACATTTGTGCACTGGGCATCCAGAGATAAGATGGCGGCATTCAGACCACGCATTCAGATTTCAGGTAAGTCTGCAGACACACGCAGGGAGGGATGGCATGTACTGGTGGACCTGGCCCAGGTTTGATTGCTCCACAGCTTTTGAAGAACAGGGTTGGCCATGCAAACTAGGAGTTGCTCCAGGATAGAAGTGGCTCCGTGAGCTGCATATGCTCAGTGCTGGAGCTCCCCCAGTCTTCCCCAGTGTTCAAGTGTGGAAAGGCTCTAAGACTATAAAAACTGAAGGAATAAGACAAAGCAGTAGTAAAACACTAGGCAATGTAATTTCCAAAAGCCCAGGGGATGAAGTATTGTTTCACCAAGCACCTAAAGCAGAAGACACCTGGTGACTCCCCTAGGTGGCTACACCTGTATTCATGTGATGTCTGTGACCTACAAATATTTATCATGCTGCATCATTGTTTCTGCAAGAGCAATCTACTAAATGCAGTTTATAACTAAGCATGTCACTACAGAATAATTCATTATTAAATCAACAGAAATGTCCAAATACACACAGATCATAGAAAAGACAAAGACTGTAGCAAAAAAGCACATGGCATTTGGAAAACGCATACAATCTCTGTCATGTGGCTCATGCCTCTAGCATGGCAGATGTTAATTGTGCTTTCACTAAGGAACCCAGGACAGAACACCTGGTGATACACAGGAGATCACCTGTTCCAAGTATGGCTGGGCTAAGACACTCTTCATTTCAGCCAACTGGAGCCTTGCATGTCTGTTCTGATGTCTGGGGACCTATGAGTATTTCCTAAAAAGAGATGCAATGATTTTGCAGTGTTTCAACCAATGTAAGACAGCACACACAGAATATACTAGCAATCATTTTATTGGAGACATGTTAAAAGTTACAGTCCAATATTTAGCTGCAAAATTTAAGATTTCTTTATAAAACATTTCTTTTAAAAAAGCTACAAAGACTTTTCTTCCTATTTATATATTACCTTTTCCTTAAGTTATTGTTTAGTCACAGGACCTTTCTGACTTTAACTTTTACATGTATTTTGTTTTTGCATTAAACTTTGAAAATGTTTTAAGAAATTATAGGGGAGGAATTGTTTCTTTTAGGAACTTTACCTTAAAAGATAATACTTATTACAGAGCAAAAATGAATAACATGCGGCAACAAACTGAGATTACAGGAATCACAATATTCATTTTGGAATATTAAGAGAAGGTGCTCTACACCTTTGTAAAAATGTTTACACCTTTTAAACACGCATTCTATCTTTTAAAACAAACACTGATGCTTAAAAATTGTTTTCCAACTCAGTAAAAAATCCACTACCCGATTCTACTTCTTCTGAACCATCTGCAGACATTTCATCTTCTGAAGGGCAATCATACTTCACTTTTACAGGGTTCTCCGGCTTCCAGATAAGGCGCACGTGGCAAGAAAGAAGCTGGGAAAAGAAGCAAAGAAAAAAATTAACCATAATAGATTTGTGCGTGTCTGTGTGTGCACATGTGTGTGAAGTTTGAAAGTCTTCCTGGGTTTCTCTTAGTCTGTGTCTTCATTGCACTGAAATATGCCCTAAAACAGGCCCAGGGGGATGTATTTCCACCTGTGTGGCTGGTTACCCTACTGCCGTCCTGGAGCTATGGGAAGCACATCTTAGCCACAGGGTGGGGGTTTTCAACTCCGGTGGTGTCCTAATCTCTTAATTTGGTTTACAGCTAAAGATGGCAATCCTAAATGTACTTTCTGCAAGAGCAGCTGATGCCATACCTGGAAGTGCCACCTTTGCTGCCTGTCAGGTCAAGAGGGATTTGCCAGGCTTTGGAGAAGCTTGCCACATCTGCATGTTGTGTTTCTGGGCATCATGTCTCATGGACAGAGTCCCAAGGAACTCAAGAGTCATCAGAGAAACTGAGTTATACTAACTCTCACAGATGATGCTAAAAACAAGGTCACTCGCGGACAATCTTACTCATTTTGGCTGCCTCCAGAGGGAGAGTTGGATTTTCTCATCCATTTAAGGGGACTCAAAGTGGCCGACAAAGCTTGCTATTCTCCCCACCCTGTGAGATGGGTTCTATTCTTTCTATTCTCCCCACAACAGAATACCCTGTGAGAAGGCATGAAGCAATGTGGGATTTAAAGAAGATCCTGTTATTGCCCCTTGCCGGCACTTGTCAGAAAAGCAACTGCAGGCTTACCTTTACCCTTGCAGAATGAGGTTGCTTGGGGCTATCGGAAGTCAACCAAGCACCCATGCACTTCCTTTAGTTATTTTTCTTGTGCTGGGCTGGCTTCTGGTAGCCCCAAGCGAGCTGATTCTGAAAGGTAAGATTTACAATTGTCGGAAAACAGGCATCATTGATGGATTTCCTATAATGGTGATATTACAAGTTACTGATAAACTAACCTGGAACTGTATTAGGAACCCCATGATCATGTCTGGCATTCCCATTATTGTCCTGAGAACCATAGCAAGATATATCTGGCATCTGGAGGGAGTCTTAAAGGAGAAAAACTGCCTTAATTATATTGTCTCACCTTGGAAAAGTCATTTTGAAGCACAGCCTTGTAGTCGTACTCCAGTGAACCATCATCTCTTTTCTGGAGAGGAACAAAGTGAGAACAAAGGGATGGTCAGTTAAAATTAAAACCACATTCCACAACAGCTCTAACTTAACACTGGATCAAATATGAAGGAGGCCAGCATTTAATTCCGGACACATGGAAGGGGACAGCTAAGTCCTACCCACTCCCACGCTTTGGGCGTGCAGTTTCCTCATCCCCGGGGCAATCCGCCTGCAGAAAATATGCAGCATTATGGGCTCTTTGGCTCCATCTACACATAGGGCTGACAGAGGGTCAGCAGGACGTGTTTGTGGATAAATGGCTGCACACCAAATGTCACTCCCTCCCAGCCGTCATTTGGGACTAGCCATAAAAGGAGTACAAGTACAGTATTCCAAAGTAACCAAATGGCTGAGCTGGCATCAGGGGCAATGTCCGATGGTTGCATTGTTCCCACAATGATTGAAAACCTCGAATGCATGGACAGGGCAGTAGAACTTTTGGCTCCTGGACAGGATTCATCCATTTTCATACATAAGTGGCATTTTTCTTTTGGTCAGCAATGGTTGTGAATGATTCAAATCAGATCAGTGTTGCAGATTCATACTTGCTACAGTTATCAGAAGTGCAATTATGAGGGATGATTGCATTAAATTTCTGTCCTTGATGGGGCTCGTGTTAGTGTAGACAGGTGTAATAGTTTCCCAGGTAGATTCAATGTAGTTCTGATCTGCTTTCTCAAGGTCCCCTAGACTTTATCCTAGGACTACATTACACAGCTGAGATCTAAAAAGCCCTGTTCATGACAAAGCCTAAAGGATCTTCAGATCTATCTATGAATCTGTTGACTTAGTCACCCAATTCTCAAGAGTAGGTTGAAGTATGTATTTAGCCCTGATCGACACCATAACAGATGATGTAGAAGTATGGGACTCCTTAAGACACAGCCCAGTTCTCTGCCTCTGATATGTAACTGTAAGTATCCACATGGGGAGCCAAAGGGGCAATTGCCAAGACAGGAAGCATGAGGCCACAACCACAGAAAATACCACTGCAGGCAAATGCTGTTCAATCCAACAAGCCCAGTTCCTGGATTGCTTCTACAAGTGGAACTCAAGTGATATTTATCTATCTATTTGTATTTCTATCCCGCCCTATACGTGAAGGTCTCAGGGTGGGTAACAACATTTAAAATCAGACATATATTGAAACCATAACAGTATATGTTAAAACAGTAACAGTGTCTGTAAAGTGGGAAGAGACATATATTCCCATTTAACCAAAGGCCAAGGCAAAGAGGTGCCTCTTCACTGCCTTCCTAAACATATACAGAGAAAGAGCCTGATGCACCTCAAGGGGAGACTATTCCATAGTCTGGTGGCCATCACTGAGAAGGCCCTCTCCCAGGTGGCCACCCAGGTGGAGAGAGAACCAGGAGGACCTCCCCTCCAGATCTTAAGGCATGGGCAGGTTGATATGGAAGAAGACATTCCTTTAGATATTTGGGGTCCAAGTCATTTAGGGCCTTATAAGTCAAAGTTAACACCTTGAATTGGGCTCAGCAGCCAATGCAACTCTAGAAAAAAAACCCACTTTTTTTCCAATTGGGATGCTCTGGAGGACCAGAAGCGTGGATTGAAGCCAGCCATTTGGGGACTTCATTGGAGGGCATCCAGTCAGAAATGATACTCAACAAGTTAATCCTTCCTCCTCTGCATGCGCAGAGTGTCTGAGCCTCTTCTACTGTACTGTGAATAATTTCCCACAGTTAGGCCACTCTCAGGACTGGCAGTCTAAGCTCGGGGGCTGATTGGACATGGGTGAATTTGTACAGTCTGTCCTGGAGCGCTGCCTGGGACACAGCAAGTGCCCAGGTGGACAGAACACAGTATCAGCAAACGCCAAGGAAAACAATGGCAGCTTTTAATGAATTTGGATGGGCTTCGAAAGTGTTTTTACGGCTGATAAAATCTTCCATGCAAGAAATCATGGCAGCATCGCTTGAATTTCAGCACCACCTACCCATGCCTTTGTGTCCGTCATTTCAGTCATGACGTAACTCTCGTCTTCCGTTGCCTTCTCCCAGGCAATGTAACTGCCTCCCATAAGGCCTAGAGCCCACAGCAGAGATGAAGAAGGTTTGCTGCTATCTGCAAGGGACCATACAAAGAAAACAGTTTAGAACAGAGGAGCTCAATTGGGAGTGTCCTTATGGTCCTGAACTACAGCTTGCATTACCCAATGGCAGCCCCTGAGGTTGGTCCAGAATGATCATGCCGGAGCACTTGGCCAGCTGAAGTTCAGAACCCACACTCAGGCAATCTAAAACTTATTTTGGAGCACACAGACTGGTTTCAAAACCCTGCTTCACATTCATTCATTCATTCAGTTTATTTGTATACCGCCTTTCTAATAAATTACTCAAGGCGGTTTACAGCAACCATGAAAAAGACAAAAAAAATACAAAGGAATACATCATACATTAAATTAATACACTAGTACATTAAATAAATAATATAGTATAAAATTAGATATAAATGGAATTATACATTATGAGAAGTATATAAAACATTGGGGGAGGGGAAAATAAGGCAACAGTACAGTCTTATTTCTATCTATAGCCACCAACAAGGGCTGACAGAGATATTGAGCACTGAAAGTATTTTAAAAATAGTACTATTTTTAGAGACACGCTCTCATGTACACCGCCTCTCAACACTAACTGCATTTGGGGGGGGGGCATCAGGCAGTGCCAGGTGTTCTTCAGCGTCTCTCTCAACCCCTTCTGCTTTTATATGGATGCAGAGGAGGAAGAGTCCCGTCAGGCAGCACCAGGATGGTATTTGGCATCTTTCTCTACTTCCTGCTTCCATGTAGTTGTAGAGGAGGAGACAGAGCCAGGTGTTCTTATACTTATGGCATAATACAAAAGAAATTCTAAACTATATCCAATGCCTTTAGAAACAACAACAAAGTTACCCTAGTTCACTTTTAATGGGGGGAACCTAGTTGCATAGGACATGGACTCTAAGTTCCCCATTTTTAAAACGTTTGTAGCAGACCTGCAAATGTTTATTTGTTAAAATGTTTTCTGATTTTCATATGAAGAAGATGGAAACTGGTTCCCTGACTAAATTTAAAGGTAACAGCAAGCAGATGCTGCTAGTGTTCCCATCCCACCTCTAATCCACACTAAAGGCCACTTTGGAAGCCCATTTCCTGGCCTCTAGTGTGGATTTAAGCCCTAGCTCACAGATGCTACCACCTCAAAGTTGTTTTCTTATGGTATGTGGAGGCAGCGTTGTTCAAGAACGTGCCAGATGAAAAGAAGGCATTGTTACTGCTCTTAAAAATCTTAATTTCTTCCACAGAATCTTTGGCTGAGCACTTAAGTGTGATATGAGTAAGGAACCTCATACAATGAGCAGGGGAGCTCATACATCCTTCTAAATCGGTGATGGCCAACCTATGACACGCGTGTCACAGGTGACACACCAAGCCCTTTTGGGTGACACACCTGGTCCCCCTGGCATCTGGGCGTGTAGTGCTTGGTTGTTCTTGAAGTGTACGAAATACCAACTTTCAATTGAAGATTCAGTGACAAAAGTCACTAAAGTAAAGAATATTTGTTTTTGCTTTTAATAAAATACATATATCAAAAATATAACTTTTTTACTAGAGCTACAATTATCACAAAATTATGGATATTTCTAGATGTGACACAGCACCCAAGCTAAGCTAGGTTTTCTTGCAAATTTTGACACACCGAGCTCAAAAGGTTCGCCATCACTGTTCTAAATTCATACACAGACCTCCACACTAAGGAACTAAGCTCCACTATGGCTCCAAAACAATTGAGAAAAATAAGTGTGAGAAGGTCCCAACCCTCAACAGCTGAAATGACCAAGCCGCTCCTCGGTCAGCCCCATCTGCACTTGAATGCAGTTGTAGCTCACCTGGAGATGCTTAACTCCACCCTGGTGCAATCCTGCTGTGGACAACTTAAAAACAGTCCACAGGCTGAGCAACAATGTTTGGATCCCTCCTGGGATGGTGGATCTGCATCTCTTCTGGATGGTGAACAGTGACGGGCATGGGTTGTGGGACCCTGGCTGTGGAGCTGTTAACAGCTTCAGGATTGCCATGACAACATCGAATCTCACACTGGACACCCGTCCCAGACTTTGCCATGGTGATCTGGGCGGTCCATTCACACTGTGAGCACTACTGGACAGGTATGGGGTTATTCCAACAGTCGTAGTTTGACTGGTTCCCACCACACTTCAACCTGACCACCCTATACCAGTCAGATAAGTATGGATCCAGCCAAAATAACTGTTAATGAGTCCTACAGGACCATTTAGTTTTCATTCAACATGTGGAACGTAACCAGTATCTATCTAGAAAAAGAGAGCAGCAGCCTACTTTTGTACTGCCTCTGAGAAAACTGCAGAGATATTTCTACATGGCCACCAGGAGTTGAGCATCGGGGCATCCTTACTTATCCTACCAGCCACTTATACATCCATATGTATTCATATGTGCCTAAATACACCCAGAACAGTTAATGGGTACCATAGTATTCCATGCATCCACCAGTATTAGTTTTACTAGCACAAAACACTTCATACTCATAAGCCCACTAAAGGTAAAAAAACAATGGAAAGGGAAACTCACCAAGTGTATCTCTAAGGCTTTGGTAGATGCCATAGTCCTTCACAAGTTGAGCTGCCCCACCCGGATTGGGACAGTCAATATTAACACGAGGCTCAGGTGTCTTTTTCCAGTAGAACACTTCAGCTTCACATGTGCCTACATATTGCTTCAGAAAACAAAACATTGTGCTTTTTACACCTCAAGTAACACCCTCACTTCCTCTTTTCCAGCCCAGTATGAATAAAAAGGCTTTACAAGCATGCAGTGGAAACCCTTTAAATAAAGAAAGCAGATAAAGCAGTGAAGGGAAGGCAATCAGGAAAACAAAATGAGGGAAATGGATCATTCTTTTCTAAGGCATCAAAGACTGTCTCAAAGCTTGGATCTGAATAAGGCTTCCACAGTAGCACCCTGCCCTTGAAACTCATTTTGTCTAGGTCTGTGGCCTTGCAGATCCAATTCAGACTGTCTCCAGATGGCAGGGGGATACGTCAGGTATTAAGGGGAGCCAGCTCTTGCCTACCTGGAGCCCAACTGACATATGCAGGGCTTCTCCAGGATGGTTTTGCTTTCTGGCCAGGTCCTATGGCATTTATGCACTGGCAACTGCTGGGAATTTATCCCTTGTTGTTTTCTTTTTGCGTCAAGAAGTTGCCAGTGAACTAATGCCACAGGGGTCTTTCCAGATGTCTTGTTAAGTTGCAAGCATCTTGGTGAAATAAAAATCATGTTGGATTTTCAGCACTATTTTTCCTTTGACTTAAAACAGCCAACAGACCACCACAGCCTCACCACGGCACTGAGACTGTCTGGCAGTCTGGCTGAGATGTCAATAAGCTTTCGGCATATTAAGTGTGTCTAGTAACTTTTCTATCCAAATGGCTGTACTTAAATATCAACATCTTGTGATAAATTTCAGGAAACACCAACCTAAGGCCAATTCACAGTTGAGGCCTCATAATTCACAATAGGTGAACATCTGGGCAGGTGCATCTGCACTTGCAGGAGGTGTTTACAGCCTGCCCAGATGTTCACCTATTGCAAACTAGCGGTGGTGAATGAAATTATGCACCACATGTAAATTGACCTTAATCTAAAACTTACCTGTAGCATCCAGCCAGTGACTATATGCACCATTTCTGGTGTGAGGGGTCATCTGAGGTACCATACAAGTGTGCTAGCACCGCAGAAGTCCCCAAATGCAAAAGTGCATGCTCAGAGCATCACTGGCGCCATGATGACAGCGCCGGCGCAAGCACAGTTGCACCAGGCTCTGCAATCAAAATAGTGGTGTCCTGATGGTGATTGGACACAGGCCTGGACGAAAGTAAGTTTCCAGACACGTGAGGCAGAGGCTGACGTGTACACTAGTACACATTAGTCTGTTTTGCATCCAACAGACAGGAAGCAAAGTGTAGAAACATGCCTTATATCTGGAAAATGCCAATTGAAACCTCTTCTTCCTAAACCGGGCCGGCAATCCTGAAGTGTAGATCACTGAAGGCCAAGTTGCAATGGTTGATTTTTACTGCATGACAGAACTGGTAGGAGTCTGGGGCTTAAGAAAGGTGAATTCAGCAAACGCACACCTAGGAAGCCCTAACAGCTGCACGTGCTACTGAAAACTTACCCCATTTAAGTTTTTGGTAGTAAACCTCAGAAAATACTTGCGGCCAATTCCTGGGATTCTCTGGAAAAGAAATTATCAATAGTTAACTTTTTTTTTTTTTAAAAAAAATATATCTTCAAAGCACAGAACGCACAAATACAGCATGGACATGAGTGGACAACTAAGCATCAACTCCTTAATATGTATACAGTAGGCTACTCTGGGCTCAAAATTGTAACTATTATATAATATATTTTTGTCTTATGTATCCTGCCTTGGGGAAAAAATTGTTTTTGATTTAAGTCAGTGTTTCCCAAACTTTTGACATATGTGTACCCCTTCTATAATTTTCATAACGCTGAGTACCCCTCATAAAAAACATTAGGGACAAAAATTGTATTTTATAAAAATAATCAAAATCAGTGGGACTTACTAAAGCATGATAACAGGCGCCCGGAACTAACTATTAAAGAAGTAAGTTGTCTCTGTAACGAAGTGCAGTATATTCACACCGTGTCACACCTCACAAGACCGTTAGATAACACTGCAGTTCTCCGGCGTTTAAACAGCTCCGCGGCTCAACGTCAACTGTTAATGTTCCCACAGTTTAAAAATGGCTGAACCCAAGCTGTGCGAAGGATGTGCAGAAGTTCCCGCCATAATGAGTTCCAATACGATGTAGAATGGCCCCAGTTCCCGTGTAAAAACTGCAATACGCGCCTATTTCTTTCTTTGTTCTGTGGGCACAGCTAAGCACGGTGCAGTGGATATTCCCACGTGATCCCCACCAAACTCCGGTGCAACGCATACCCCCACCAAACTCTTCCCGTACCCTAGGGGTACGTGTACCACACTTTGGGAAACACTGATTTAAGTTGTTGATTATATTTGCCATATATATTTGATGTAATGATTGTATTTTGCTTTGTATTTTTCTTCTCCAATTGTTGTAAACCACCTAGGGCAAAAGTTTATTTTGGAAAGGCGGTATATAAATAAAAATGGTAAATGGTGGTAAAAAGCTTTGAAATGGTAACAAACACGTGCCTCTCATCTGCATAAGGATAAATTAGAGTTGGGATACACCAACATCCACATGATACCACCTGTAAGTCACTTTGGAGCTGCTTTTTTAATGTGTGTGTTAGACCCATTATTTCAATGAACTGCTGTGCATGGAAATGCATCAAATGTCTGTGAATTGTAAGGAATAAGTCTGCATACTTTATCTTGAGCGAAAAGCCAAGATCTGACCATTCCTTTGGCACATATATGTATCACCCTCAAAAAATGAGGAAGGACCCAATTAATGTAGCTTCCTATTTTGGTGCCTTTAAGCCAAGATAGTGAACCATGGATCTTTCAAAGTTCTGGCAAAGTGGGAAACTGTTACTAGAGCTTTCAAACTGCAGTTTGAGCAGAAAGGGGAATGGAGTCTATCCCACATCAGCCCTGGCACTGGTTTCAAAACACTATTTTCAAAGCTTTGGAGCTAGCACAGGGGCCTCTGAATGCTCCAACAGTCAGCAATGAAAATTCCTGGCCTTTGGAGTTCCCGGGAGGGGGCCATTTTGGTAGTGTGCTCTATTGCACCACTGGAAAGGGTCTCCTGTGGTATACTGGATCATGGAGCTGTGCAGTCTGGTTTATTACCCTTGGCACACTGGTAAGACCTCAGTGTTGAGGGTCACAAGTAAACAGGAGTAGGCTGCCATTTTGGATGCCCTTGTCCACTCGACGCTCCATCCTATGCAGACTAAGTGTGCAGAAGGGAGGCTGCTAGAGGAAACACCCCATGTGGAAAGGAACAGAGACCACTCACTCACTCACTCACTCACTCACTCACTTGATATCCCACCCTTGACCAAAAGTCTCAGGGCAGGTTAAAATAAGGGGGGGGGGATCCATAAATTATTTAAAAACATTTAAAAATATAAAAAAAACCTCCACCCTTCCCGTCCACCCTAGCAGGACAGAACCTCAGTTCAAAACTCCTGGGAGCCTTCCTGTTTTCTTCCTTTTATTTCCCTGGGAAAAACAGAAGTGTGCTAAATACAGGCTATGTCTCCACTTAAAAATGGAGGCGCCTGCAGCTGCTAGGAAAAGTGCCCAGTTTTGCCTCCCTTTACCTGGCTGCAAGCGGAGAGCCTCAGCCTGTAAGTGGAGACATGGCCACAGTTTGTATACAGAATGGATCCTTCATCTTTGCTCATCTTTGCATGTATTTATAGCATACCCTGCTTTATATACTTAGAAAATCATAAGCTGCACAAGAAAAGAGGGTAAAATATTGCCATGTTTCCAATCCAATGAATTAACCATAAATATGAGACAGGGAAAGATAGAAGACTCTCGGCTATTTCAAAAATCTCTAACCTTGCTCAAGAATCTCTTTTCCCACTCCAGCTACCTTGCTATAAAACCATTCCATCTCCCCAAGGTTGGCTGATGACATCCAGGTGCATTAATCTTGTGGTGCTAAGTAGAAGAAGTTGAGATGAAACTTATAGTGTGCATAGAATATTTAGGGTTTTTCTGGGTTTTATTTTCATTTCAAATCTCCATGCCTCATAATAGAGCCTAGAAGTACCCCAAAGGCTTGCAGTTTTGCACACTGCAGAAAAATGCCTCGACTTGGTTTCTGTTTGGTCAGATTTTATTTTCAGCTGGAGTGTTGAATTTTATTGGAAACTTGACGTTACAGGTGATATTTCTGAGCAGTGAAAATCCTTGGCTACCAATTTCTGCAGATCCAGTTGTTTATTACAGATGCATAAGCGGACCCAGCTAGCAACCTTTTAACTAGTGACTAACTGGTTTCATGATGTGGTACATACTGGATATGCATCCTCATTTTCAGGAATCCTTCCTTGATCCTACCAGTCTGGTCATTTGGAAACAGCCTAGGACCTTTCTGCACTTGGCCTTATTCTGGAATATATCTCAGGCCACAAGCTAATGCAGACCATGGCAGGCCTCACCTGAAGCTTTCCACAGTTTGCACTAGCATGCAGATAGCAGGTCCCCAGTCTGGGATATATTCCAGAATAAGACCAAGTGCAGAAGGACCCCCTGTTACCCCTCTGGAGCCTAACTTCAAACTTCTGCTCAAAGCAGTAGGTACATTTTCTGAGTCCTACGAAAGAATGTATTTTGACAAAAGAGAAAGTCCAAAACTGTTTGCAAGTTTAAAGTCTGACAATACCCTATTTGTTTAATACTCAGAAGCAAAGGAACACACCGAGGAGTCATTTTTCCTCTGTCAGAGTTATCTCCCCGCTTCCCGCATAGGAAAAATACTGTTTAAGAGATTTTTGATTTCTAGAATGCACTTGATAGGTGCAAATGGTTACCCAAACCTACTGCATTCTTCATGTTGTTCTTGTTACTAGTCATTTATGGACTTGTTAGTGTTTCTTCTTAAAAAGGCAGAATAGTGCCAAGAATTAAATATATTCTTTTAGCTGTAACACAAAATTATCCTGCATTTCATAAGAGGATTCACTGCAAAGCCAAAAGTATTACAATACAGCTTTTATAAGCCTCTGTGTCCATCTAACTCAGGCTAGACTCTCCCTACCGGACAGCTCTGGAACGGTCGGGGCCACGTTGGGCCAGGTGTGGAGCATAATTTCATGCTCCACACTCTGGCCGCAATTAGGGCAGCCCTGGAACAGTCCGGGACAGTTCCGGACGGAACCACTCGGCCCACAGTGCAAATGCTCTGTGCCAGGGCTGTCCTAATGGCGTCCGGAGGCCTAAGTGCGAATAGGCCTCTTGATTTGGCCATAACTCAATGATACCCAACAATCACAACAATTGCAAAGAGAATCTTTGGGGCACGTGAAGGGTTGAAGAGGACTAAGGCTGTGTCCAGGGGTCTGGGAGAGGGGTCTTGGGTGCCATATCTCCACATTCTGTAACATGACATGGCTACTGCAGTGTGCAACGCTGGTCTGAGATGCCTGGGGGTGTGAGGTTGAAATCATGCTCTTTGAAGCACTCTTACCCTCACTTCATTGTGCAGCTGCATTGCCAGATGTGGATACTGGCACTGTGGAGGGGCAGGGCCCATCTGTAGAGTCACCTGGGGATTAAAAGAGCCTTGGGGACATGAGGGCCACACAATGTGTTTCTGAAAGAGTTGGCTTTTATACCCCACTTTTCTCACCTGTTTAAGGGGATTGAAAGACACCAATAAACCTTCTGTTCTTCTCCCTACAACAGAGGTAGGTGAGACTGTGAGAGGTCAGAAGAGAGCTGTGACTAACCCAAGGTCACCCAGCTGGCTTCATGAAGGAGTGCAGAATCAAACCCAGTGGCAATGAGACATGGGTCTGGCACTCTAAGTACAAGACCAACTGGGGCACCTGAGACACCCCTTTTGTTATATCTGGACATGGCCACAGTCTCTGTGGTCGTACTCAAGCTAATAAGATAGGCCACCACTTCAACTTTTCATTTACATCACCACTACCGCTGCTGTCATCTTGAATGTGAGCCAGTACCAGGTACTTAATAGCATCCATTTATAAACTAGAGGTTTGCATTTACCTTACTGGAATTGTCTAAGGAGACAATTCCAGACGGGTGAGGATCAGGAATGGTTGGGACCATGCACAGTCTGCACACTGGAACAACTCTGTTCTGCTCCAGCAGCGCAAAAAGTGTAAATGGTTCTTGGGGATTGTGAATGCAGAGTTGAAACCTAGCATCCAGAGCAGGTTCAGGTCTTGTAGGCGCATCTCAGCACCACAAATGTCTGGACAGCCACAGGCACACAGGCGCACAGGCCAGGCTCCCTCATCACAGAGCACCTGAAAGGCTGTTCCCCAGGTAGGGGGATACCTGTAGACAGTTTTTAATTTGTTCACAGCAGGAGTGACCCAGGGAGGACTCGGACAACTTCCATACTGCACGGCATTCCAGCAATCGGCATGGAACGTCCCGTGAGGTCAGTGGAAAAAGGCCCTAGAGGAAGAGGAGGAGAGTTGGCTTTTCATCCCCACTTTTTCTCATCCGTTTAAGGGGACTCAAAGTGGCTGACAAACCTTCTGTTCTTCTCCCCACAACAGAATACCCTGTGAGGTAGGTGGGGCTGTGAGAGCTCAGAAAGAGAGCTGTGACTAGCCCAAGATCACCCAGCTGCCTTTCTGGAGCTTTTAGTCCAGCTTCCGTACACTTCTATAGTGAGAGAACACATCAACAAAGCAACAGGCTGTTTTCTTTCAGCATAATTTAATTCAGAGAATCCAACTTTGGAATGGGCAGCGTGCAAAGAATATGACTGGCTACTGTGCTTAAAGTCTTCTCTTACTCTGAAAGTGAACTGAAACTGGATTAAAACTTAAAATGTGAATGCAGGTTTCGGATTCCAAGTCTTCTCCCCACCCCAGAATTTCCGAGACTGTGACAAGAAGACAACTGCTTGGCAAGGCAGATCTACCATGTTTTCCTGTGCCAAGTAAGTATAAAAGGCATAGGAGCTGCTGTAGCTGGCAACTATTTTATATCAACCTGGCATCAAAGAGGCAGCCAGGAGTGAATAGGTCCTTTGAACGCTTGAAACAGTGTCTTTCTCTCCCTAATTCCCCCTCCCTCATTCTTGCAATATGTTTTTCCTTGGAAGAGCAGTTTCTGATGAAGCTGCATCCAAAAACATACTTCTAATTAAGCCCAAAATGCTGGGAATCTTAACAAACAGTCTCCTTTTGACCGACAGGGGCAGCCAGCTAACTCTTCTCCCCCTCCCCTTCCAGCGGCCCCCACCCTCCACCCCCAAAACAGAAGAGGAAAGAAGAAAAAGAAAGCATCGCCCTAGGTTTGTTTGCTACTTGCCTGTGTTGCTTCACATTCTGAGAACAGTAGAATGCAACGCAAGACTGAAGGCTTGAGAGAAGCTGACCTTACACAGCCTAACCCACTTGGATGAGGTTTATAGGATACTCTTTGAAGCAAGGAGGGAGACAGACCTCCGCCTCAGATGACAGGCTTTATCAGGACTTGGCTGAGACTGACTAAACCACCAGCCTGGCTTTTCATTAGCACGTCTAGAAAGCTCCAGGGGTTCCCAGATGCTGTTTTATTTACTCTAGTATTAACTATATGAAAGGGAGCCAGTCTGGCCAATGTGCCCAAGTTCCGACACAGTCCTAAGTGGTGTTTAGCATTTCTTCCTTTTCCCTCTGTAACACTAGAACGACAAAAGGGCAAGCAAAGGTTTGTATACGTACAAACACCAAGGGAAGTATGGGTGCCTTGCCCTTTTGTGCCAAAATGACTATCCCATTCTGAAACAGCCTGAAAATAGAGACCTAAGTCTACTTTACTTAGTTTTGCTAAACAATTTGGAGACATCCAAAGAAAGAAAGAAAGAATCGCAAGCATTTCTTCGCCTAGTATAAAAGTTATCATATTCACCAATGCAAAATAAAATGCTGGCTTCTTGCCTGCTTAAAATGCACACAAAGATAAGTCATGTTTACAGATCTATCAAGGATTTCCGGCCATGTCTGCATGTTACGTCCAGCCTTCATGGATGCAGATAATGAGTGGAAGCTCCCAGGGGCTTTCAAACAGTGATGAGGATCAAGCACACCGTGTTCTATGTTCGTAAGGAACCACCTGAGCCACAGTGTGGCTACCTCTGGGGCACAGGTGTATGGCCCAAGCCACAAGCCACACTGTAGGAATACTGTTGATGGGGAAATGCTGTTGCAGACAGAATGCCTCCTGCAGACATCCAAACATGGCTGGAATCATGACTGAGCTCCTTTAATCCATATCTAAGAAGATCCGGATCTAAGGAATGGGTACTTCCCTTAATCCAGATCTAGTAGATCTGGATTAAGGGAAGTACCCAATGTGTTTCCATGGGTGGTCTAGCACCCAAAAGCAATGGGTGCTAGCCTGCCTGCTGTGGAAGCGCTGGAGCACCCACGTGCAAATCTGGATCTACCCACAAAGGGTCCGTCTGTCACCCCAGGTGTTTTGGGGGACAGGGGGTGCAATCTCCGTAGACTCTATGAAGAATCTTTGAAGATCCTCCAGAGCGGTTCCATAGAATCTCCGGAGTGATCTGCCAATAACCTCTGTCTGGTGGGAGTTCATAACTGGGCTTTAACAAGTTGTGGTTGTGTGGGGGGGGGGGGAGGGAGGGGGGGAATGGTACACTTACTTTATGACTCTGGGCTATTGATCAGAGGATAATCTTATCTCCCAATTGCTGAAAATGACTCATAGTGTATGGATAACATCTGGCTCTGAAGACAGCCGACTCTTTCCCTTTACTTTCTGATTAGATTAGCAACAGAATTCTCCTGGCATCTGGGCGGCACCATCTCTCTTTTGGCTGCCTAAGCAAGTGAAACTTGGAAATTTACTGTGGTCTCTATTTTTGTTGAACTTAAAAGCAGACAGAACACAAAACTCAGGCTGCGTTCAGACATAACAAAAGGGGTGCCTCAGAGGAACCTCAGAGTGAGAGTTGGGTCCCTCGTGTTCCCAACCCTTCTCTAATGGACCTTTCCCAGCTCGGCATGTTCAGGAGAGGGGCAGAATGGTGTGTGAACAGTCCCACCTCAAAGCCTTTTCTAGGTCACCTCAGAGGTGCTTTTTTTTTGCTTGTGTGATCACAGTCCTAGATAGTTTTCTGCTTGCATTTTAAACTTCTGCTGAATTTCTTGTTATTTTAATAATGTATTTGGCTAATGATATGAGGCAGGAGAGAATGATGGTGTATCGTATCAAGAGGCGGCATGAAGATCTCACAAACAGGAACACTTCTGTCCCTGTCCCACCTCAAGTATTTGGCCTAGCAAAGCAGAGCTTGAAGGCAGGGAGGAGATCACTCATATACATTTTTTTTAAGCAGTTGAAATGTCTCATTATCATTACCGTCTTCCCAGTGTGCATTACAGCTTAGAAGTAGCCATGGCTGCTTCCATTAAGGCCACCTCCAGAGGGCAGCCTGATATAGCGATAGGAAGCAATAAAGCTCCCCCACTATTAGGGCTTCCCATCTAGACAGCGCTCGCCACGGTGATGTCTTTGCACATTTTGGTGATGAGCAATCCAGAAAATTTGGCCACCGGCGAATTCTTGGATGGAAGAGTTACCACCTCTGAGCATGTGTGGCCGGCTTTTTCAGCCTCCATGCATGTGCCCTGGATGCACCTTTGGTTGCAGAAAGGTAAGCGGGTAGTGCCAAAGCTGGAAAACCCGCTACCAGTGCTGGGTTTTCCAGCAACCTTTAAAAGCGCTTTTCAGAGACTAAAAAGCAGGGCTGTGATGGGGTTGTCCACAATGTGTGAGGTGAAATCACCATAGCAGTGCCGTAATGGCGTTACCTTTGCTCCGTCTGGATGCAGCCAAAGATTTGCAAGTAAGATGACTGCTCACTTCAGAGTCAACCAAAGGGAGCCTACAGCGTCCAGTTCCACCCTGGGAAACTTGTGGCTCCCATTGCTTCTCTAACTGGTGTTTTTTAATCTTAAGAATCACCCATTCTAGGCCTTTGCAGAGTGAATTTTCTTGTTTTTTGCTTTTCACCCTTAATTTCAATAATGGTTGCATATAACTGATGGTTTTTATTTTATACTACAGCAAATATAAATTTACACAAGGTCACCCAGCTGGCTTTGTGGGGGTGCGTGGAATCAAACCTGGTATTCCCAGATAAAGGCGGCTCCGGGTGCCTCTGTTCACACACACCACTCTGACCCACCTCCTCTCATGAAAGGTGGCTTAGAAAAGGATTGGGAGGGTGAGGGTCGTGAGGGTCGTGAGGGTCACACACGCATGCACGCAGTCTCTTAGAGGCACCCCTTTTGTTATGTCTGAACACAATCCAAGTGTTGAACTGCCCTCCAGCTACACTTGGATGCACCCTTGGCCATTCCTGCCAGAGGAAGGAAGCCCACCATCTTTGTTTCCAAAAGCATCATCTTTCCAAAACAAATCTTCTCAACCTGGCACTAGCAGCTCAAAGACTCGCTACGCTATCTGAACGACACCCGAGCAGAATTTTTTCACCATCAAGTACAAATGTGTGTTGCACAAATGTAGTGTGCTTGAATCTCCAGCGCTCCTCATCCATCAGTGTATGGAGTATAAGGCTGCCAACTTTCTTTTTCTGGCAAGGCTCTTATTCCTCAAAACAGCAACAAGCAGGCAGAACAAGGACAGATTTTATCTACTCCTCTAGCTGCTCCAAAAGGGATCAAAGGGCACGAAAAAGCTCAGGCTGCCACTTTTCTTCTGTCTCATGGGGTTGTGTGGAAAACAAAATGGCGGCAAGGGTAAGAGAGAAACAACTGTGAAAGTCAGTATTGCAGCAAAAAACACAAAACACTGTGATACTTTCTAGCACTGATTCCCAAACTGAGATAGTATGAAGCTCTGAAAAGAAATGAGGCCAAGAGGTAAAATAAATCAAACTCAAACTTGGGTACAACAAAAAAAGTGCAAAAGGCTCGTTTTATTTTTAGCATTTAAATGTATTCATCACCTCTGGAGGAACTCAAGGCAACTTAGAAGAAGAGGAGTTGGCTTTTCTACCCCGCTTTTCTCACCCATTTAAGGGGACTCAAAGTGGCTGACAAAGCTTTTCTATTCTTCTCCCCACAACAGAACACCCTGTGAGGTAGGTGGGGCTGTGAGAGCTCAGAAGAGAGCTGTGACTAGCCCAAGGTGGCTTTGTGTGGGAGGGTGGAATCAAACCTGGTATTCCCAGATAAGAGTCCGGCTCCTTAACCACTAGACCAAACTTAAAGCAACTGAAAAGATGGATAAGTGATATCTGAAGGTTTAATGAAAAACACAGGCGGCAATGTCAAAGAATTTGATGATTCTTACTGCATCCACACCTAAATTTTAATCCAGCTTCAATCCACCTTCAGAATGAGAGACACATCAACAGAGTGAATACTTATTTCTTCCCCTAAATACCTGGTGAATTTTCCGAGTTAGATAATCCTGAAAGAAAACATCTCTCCACTTTGCCGACATGCTCTCCCACTCTGAAAGCGGGCTGAAACTGCTTTTATCTGATCTTATTACGGCATGCTTCCTTGTGGACTGAATATTGGGGATGGAACAAACCCACGCCCCCCCCCCTCGAGAAGCGTCCCCTCCTAGTGTTATCTCCTCCCAAAGTTTCCAAGGCTGCGTTCACACTTAACTTTTAATCCAGATTCGGTCCACCTTCAGATCAAGAGAGCACATCAGCAAAGCGGCCAGTCATTTTCTTCCCACATTTTCCAACCGCAAAGTGGCTTTTCTGAGTTAGACAATGGGTGTTTTTACACTTAGCACTAGAGCACCCATTAAGGATCCTTAATGGGTCCTTAATGGGTACTCTAGTGCTAGTGGAGAAACACCCAACGCCAAAAGAAAACAGCTTAACGCTCATGCGGATGGGTTCTCTCGCTCTGAAAGTGGACCGAAGCCAGATTAAAAATCAGGCGTGATGGTCCCAGCCTAAGACGCCCGGAAGAGACGCGCTGCTCCTGCCCGCGTGCAGAGCGCATTTCTGCGGCTCGGCTCCGGCTTACCTTCACCGAGGCCGTCTTCACATGCCCAGGCTTCCGGAGCGAGCTGGGCGACCCCGGGTGCGAGTTGAGATAGCTGACGGCCGTCCGGGCGGCCCGCGCCGCTTCTAGGCTGAAGGGCTTCAGCTGCGCCGGTCGCCCGGGCGGGAGCAGGAACTGCTCGTCCCGGATCAGCGCATCTCCGCCGAAGCGTTGAGCGCAGGCCGGCCGGGGCGAGGCCAGCAGCAGGAGCGCCGCCAGCGCGGCCAGGGAGAAGGTCGCCGGCAGCCGCGGCATCGTCCCCAGCTGTACGTGTGGAATGAGGCGGCGTTGGCGCGGGGCAGAGCAGC
Source organism: Aspidoscelis tigris stejnegeri (assembly GCA_023333525.1). NCBI lineage: Eukaryota > Metazoa > Chordata > Lepidosauria > Squamata > Teiidae > Aspidoscelis > Aspidoscelis tigris. The sequence continues at coordinate 25,372,908 of JALMGA010000002.1, read as the reverse complement.
AGGTCGCCTAAAGAGCTCCGGCCGCGCCTCCTTCGTGCTGGCCCCCGCTCCGGCTAGGAGGCGCCCTTCCCGCCGGGACCCGCCCACGCCCACCCACCCTTCCTTCCTGCCTGGCCAGACAGTGTCTTGAACTCGCAGAGAGGGGAATCGTGGAAAGGAGGGGGGGGGGGTGCAGGCAAGAATGCGACAGGTTAAGCCTTTTCTCCCAAGGAAACATGATTCCGAGGTGGAAGAAGCGACCTTCACCTCTGCTGCTGACATGGACCCACCTGTAAGAGAAGGCGCATCGGAATGGAAGCCGTTCGGTGTGAGCGACCTTTGAACGATACGCATTGGAGCATAAAGCCCAAATGATATATATGAACTGTGTCATAGGGGAAGCCTGCATTTGGCACGTGTAAACAGTCAAAAAATGAACCAAGCGTCCTTTTTTTATTTAGCATGGCTCACCCAGGTTGTGTGCAGTTTGATCCCCAGAAGCCCCAATTTCGTGTCCACTTTCTAGCAAGAATGGTCATCTGTCTCTGCCAGGCAGCATGGAAATACTGATCCCAGGGAGAAGGGTTGAGCCAGTTTGGTCTAGTGGTTAGGGAGGCGGACTCTTATCTGGGAATAGCGTGTTTGATTCCACTCTCCTCCGTGAAGCCAGCTGGGTGACCTTGGGCGAGTCACAGCTCTCTTCTGAGCTCTCACAGTCCTCCACTCACCTCACAGGGTGTCTCTAGTGAGGAGAGGATCAGAAAGTGTGTCAGCCACTTTGAGTCCCCTTAAATGGGTGAGAAAAGCGGGGTAGAAAAGCCAACCTTCCTCTTTCTTCTCCCAGACATTAGGGAAGGGTTTGCCTTTGCCTTAGGCCCTGTTTCCATTACAAGCTTAAAACAGTTTTCCTAAACCAAAATAAAAGAACCGGTTGCAAACACGAATTTGCCTGATCCCATTACTTTCAACTTTAAGTGTATCTTTTTCTCCCCGCCCATTGCCAGTCATGGTGCCCACCCCCTCTCTCTGACTGGGGTCCCTCCTGCTGCAAAATCTTTGACCTGACAAGGGCGGGGAGTTGCTAGAGTGCTATTGGGGGAGGGAAACCCTAAACACGCATTCTCATCCCACTAAAATGGTACTGTTCCCACAGTAAGAAATGCAAGCTGTTTAAAATGCAAGGACAGGAGCGAGACCTGTTGAAATGAATGTTTTATATACAACGCTTTGGGGCGATTTAACACGCGGAAAGGGTGTTAAGCCAACCTGACGTGGGGACTGTGAGGATCAAAACCATTTCCAAACCGTTTTAAGTTCGTAATGGGAACAGGCTGTTAGTGTGTGAGCAAAGGAGCTACTCCTTGCCTTGTCGTAAGTGATTAATGCCACCCTAGAGGATGCCTGTGGCTCCTGGCAAAGTGGCACAGTGTGTTCCAGCGTAATTTTTTGTCTCAGTAGGTTTCCCCCCATATTTCTTGGGGCCATGCTGGGTTATGACTAAAGAAAGAAAGGAGCAGGAGGAGGTAAAAAGTTATGGAATGTAGTTTCTGGTCTCTTCTGTACCTTATCCTTCCAGCCCAATGATTGCTCTCAAAGGACAGTAAGTGGACTAGAACACCAGCCTAAGATGTAGTGGCAGCAATTGCTTTATTTACCATAATTATATGTGTGCCTGGAACAGTTTTTGAATTTTGTCCCAACTCAAAGCAAGACTTTGGACCTCTCTGCACTGGGTCTCATTCCAGATTAAGACCCAGAATAGGACCCTGTCAGCTGCATGCTTGGGCAGACTATGCCAGTCCTGCCCACAGCTCACTGTAGTCTTCACACTAGCATGGGGACGGCAGACCCCTATTCTGGGACATAATCCAGAATAAGGAGCAGTGCACAAAGGGCTTTAGAATTGCTCAGAGCATTCCAATAGTTAGTGGGACATTTCTGTGTTCTATGGAACACTCACATTGTTCCAAAGTGTGTTTAGGTTATAGGGAATAATGGGGTAACTGTTTTGAGTTCTTCCTTCCTTGCACTGGTGGGAGAGGACACCCTGTGTGGATTGGGTGGTAAGGCAGGATCCATAAAACAAATGGACCCTTGAGTGATTCTTGCCGTGGCTGAACATTGCTGAAATAGTCTGTCTTATTATGAAGCCTGATTCAAGACACACTAACTCAGAACAACCCAATACCTGATAATCCGTCCTCAGTTCATTATTTACGTCACTATGCTGTCCCCACCCTGAGACTCCTTTATAAGTCTTGTTTAGATCTCCACTCCTCTCCACTGCCACAGCACCCCCTGGGCTCTGATAGGACAAATGTTCTGTCACTCAACGGCATGCAGTCACACACTGGGTGAAAGGGAAGGCAACTTCATGCTGTATCCACCCACTATAGTACAGTTCAGCCCCTTTAGTCCTCTTCACCAATCACACCCAAAGAATGAAAATGGATTAACACTCTATAGCTGTGGTCACATCTTCACTTCAGTTCATCTTTGGACCCCGCCACTTGCATTTTTTGGGTCCAATTCATATTATATGTAGACTTTCATCCCTTCACTTGTGCTTTCCTGAGTCCTGATTTTTACAGGTCTTAAAGGCTCTAAGGACAGCAGACATTTCCCCCCTAAATTCACCTTACCTTGTAAGACTTGGTCCCCTCTTTCTCATTTGGAGTAAAATAACACCAAGGGCAACTCTTTAAGTCAGATTGGTGAGAAGCTACAGTACATAAGCACAGAGGAGGGAAATGTAACCAACCCAAGGACGAGAACAAATGCTGCAGGATCAATCAGGGCCACGGAAAGGTGGGCAGATAAGTGGCTACTTTGGGCAAATACTTGTTGTCAAGGAAGGTGTCGCTAGAAAGAACAAATGAGGCAGACTTATTTGTTTAATTGGTTGAATGTCTTGTGTGTGTGTATACATCTATGGATGGGACACTTTTGCTTTAAAGAGGTGACTGAGAAAAGCCCTGTCTTCTGTCTGATTCCACTTGAAGTTTGAAGACAGCAACAGCATTTGTTTCTCTACAAGCGGGTCCAAATGTGTTGAAAGCTTTTATTGCATTTGGTGAGTCTGCTAGAACCCAGAGAAAATTGCTTTTGTTCGCAGGCTCCAATGGCCACCCCTGTAGATGTAAAAGTTTATTGGAAATGAATGAAGAAGCAGCCTGCAGTTTCAAAATGCACTACTTTACCATTATTTTGCAATCCTTTTGGTGACTCATTCTCTCTTCCAAACCACTTTTCTTCACTCATTGCTTCGTGGACATATAATTTGGTTTGGTTGATTTCTCAACAGCTTGTAGTAGACCTTTCCCCTGACCACACTTTCTGTTGGTCATCTCGTACATAATTGCTTACATGCGTCTTTCTAATTAATTTGAACAAACTCCAACATTCATGACCTGTCTTTGGCATTTCACAATTAGTCCCTCCCTTACTTAGCACATATTTTTCTTTATGAAACAAAAAAGAAACACAAGAGAACTGTTTTTTTGTTCCAGCCATAACAAATAGAACCACGACATTTCCCAGTCTGTTAATGGAGAAGATAAGTTTAATGAGGCTGGCCCTGTACTTGTCTGTGTATGAGAGACGTCAAAGCGATGCCATATCTAGCTAATTTTCTACGTGAGGCAACAAAATTGCACCCCTCTAACATCAACAGTAGTTATTAGAAAAGCAAATGTGTAAATAACAAGAAATCAGAATAATAATACATTTGTCTTGATCCTGATATTTACATATTTGGGAGATAAGGTAAGCCATGGCCCTTTCCGCACGAGGGTATTGTTCCAGATCAGAGGGCCTCTTATCCAGATCTGGGACCACCACATCCTCACGTTAATCTGGATTGCAGGGGTCCCAGCCCCCCATTAGGCCAAATCTGATGGGTAGGAGAGTCAGATCGGAAAAGGGGAAGTATTTCTTCACCCAGAGGGTCATCTGTCTATGAATCTGCTGCCGGAAGAGGTGGTGAGAACAACCAGCCGAGATGGCTTTAAGGAAGGGTTAGACAAATGTATGGATAACAGATGTATTAATGGCTACCAAAATGGATGCCTAAGCACATCTTTCAGGCTGGGGGGACAAGCAGGATGCCTCTAAGGCCATTTGCTGGGATTCGAGAGCAGGAGAAGGTTTACCATTTATAGGCTCCATTTATAGGCTCTATAGTCTGGCCTTAGGACCTTCCAAAAATCATCCCCACGCACCCCATGGCTAGGAACTGTTGAGGCATATGTGTGGTTGCAAAGCTCGCATCGGGCTGTACAAGCTTTGCAGCTGGGAAGATTGATCTGGATTAGTGCCATCCATGATCTGGATTGGTAGATCCAGGCCGCATTCCCATTATAAGCTTATTTCAGTTTCAAACTGTTTTCAATCCTCGCAGTTCCCACGTCAGGTTGGCTTAACACGCTTTCCGCATTTTAAATCGCCCCAAAGTGTTGTAAATGTTAATCCTCATTTCAAGAGGTCTCACTCCGGTTCGTGCATTTGAAACGTTTTACATTTTTTACCATGTGGACCGTTCCGCGTTAAAGGATGAGAGTTTCCCTCCCCCAATAGCTTGCTTCCAAAGCAAGCTGTAGAAATCCACCCCTTAAAGCAGCAGCTGCTACACTGTAGCAATCCAACCACTTCACACCTGATAACGATGTTGCAATTTTGAAAGTTCTGACCTTTAAAAAAGGGAAAAGGGAGGAAAGCAGCCGAAGTTTGGGTGAGATGTGTGAATGTTTTAAAGGCTGTGATGGGCAAAGGGGGATTGAGTTGCCGCTGTTGCTGTGTGCCCTGGGCAATGGGGAGAGGAGGGGAAAGAATCACTGGCTGCCCGCTGCCATTTTTCCTCCTTCTATGCAAGCGGCAGCCACCCGGCCAGGCTCCCTGAAGGGGTCCCTTATGGGTGGCACGTTCACGGCAAGAGGAAGAGGGCAGGGCAGCCCAAAAAGTGGCTTTTAAAAAGTAGCTACTTGAGTCACGTATGTCCTCAGAATCTGGATTGAATGCGATTCTGGCTGAAAGTAATGGGATCAGGCAAATTCGCGTTTGCATCCGGTTCTGTTATTTTGGTTTAGGGAAACTGAATTAAGCTTATAATGGAAACGCGGCCCTAGTGAATCTGGATCTACCAATCTGCATCTTTTGCACCCTTAGTGCCGAAAGGGTCCTGATCTCAGTGGCAAGGATTCAGGGATTACTGCTGTAACTCCTGCAATGATTCCTCACATCCTGTTGCTAACCAGATGGAGGTTATCGGCTACAGTCACCTTGCATTCCTATCCCAAATCATTTTACTCTGAAAGGAGGGTCCCTAATTTGTAATACGTGGCAGCTGGTGATTCACACAGAAGAGCCACATGGAAATTCATTGTGCTTCAATTTCAAAGTGCTTCCGAAGGTGCCATCAGCCACAACTGATGATAATGACATCAAAATTTAATATTACTGTTGCCATGTGGTTTGTTGAAAGGAAGGATGTGTTTGTTAAACTTGTCTGACTGACAGATGCTCAAAAATAGTTTTTAATTGAAGTATCTTTTTACCCAAGCTTTTGCTTCTTAAACAGCTTCCTCAGGGTGCTATCCTATTAGGGAGGGAGGATGGGGGTGGGAGGAAGGGGGTTATATGTTTTGCTATTCGATATGTTTTAATTTCATTGTAACTTGCCCTGGGACCATTTGGTGAAGGGCAGGATATAAATTTTCTAACCAAATAAATATATCAAGCTTACTAAAATGTCTTTTACGTGAAGCCTCAGTTTCTGGCAACCAGAGAAATACTTGAAAAGTGGTTTGTAACTGTGGATGAAATTCAGGCAAATTGTTCAGTGCATTAGAGAACTAGTTACATGTAAAATGTCTGGAAAGAACACTAATGGCTGGTGCTCAAAACAGTGGATTTATGGTGGAATTTCTGAGGCATTCAGCTCATTGCCCTATTTAGGATTAAGTCCACTGTTGATTTTGAAGATTTCAACACATGAATGCCTGAAAGAACATAAAAAATCAGAAAATACCTTATTTAAACCTTTGTATTTCTAGTTTAACTCAAATATTATGCTGTCTCACGTGGCTCTTATATGAACTTTGTACAAGTGTTCAGCTACAATTGCTATTTTTGTTTTCCTAGACAGAATATGCCTCCTTTCTTTTATGCTTTTGCTTTTTGGATCCCATACCTTTTGCTAGGATGTGTGGGAAAGGACCCTATTCCTGAGCCGGTGCGCTTTCCTCTGCAGTGGTCTTGCTCTGTCCCCCCTGTCCCAGTAGGTGTAAGGATGCAGGGTCCTTCCCCTTCTACAACTGAAAATATCTCCTGAAACAAACCAACAACCACAAGAAATTTAATTCCTGCCATTTGCAGGATTCAAGAGCAGGTGAAGATCTTCTGCTTGAGATACCGCTGGTGGCCACTGTCTGAGACAGGATGCTGGACTAGATGGGCCATGGCCCATCCAACTGGGCTCCTCTTATGTTCTTAATAATGGATGGTATCTTTAGTCGAGACTGTTCTTAATAATGGATGGTATCTTTAATCAAGACTGACCAGAACACAGGATACATTTGTGTGCTAATCACCATTACTGATTGATTACCTCACGAACTTTATACTAATGTTGACCCCTTCGCTTAGGTAGCGATTGTAGGATAGATAATGAACATGTAAGAGCAACACCCCATTGTCTGCCATATTTAACTGTTTGATGAAACCTAAGTGTTTACTTTGGGTAATGATTCTGGCAAGGACCTGGCTACAAAAGGCTTGCAGAATCTAGCCTGCAATTAAGGCTCTATTGGGGTTACATTCAGGAACTCCATAGTCAGCAAAACTCGAGCTGCTTTTGCAAGATTTGGACTTTGCACTCTAATGTTAAGACCTCTTTTTCTGTACCTGCTTCATGTAATGGAGGGCACCAGCAACTGCATCCTTGTGTCTGAACCACATTGCATCTTGCCTAGCAATAGGAGACAGGAACCAAGGCCCCCTTCCAACTGCCAGCAGATACTGGAAGCAGCAAACACTGCAAAATGCAGAAGCGAGTTAAGCAAAAAAGGTGGGTTGTTTGCTTCTGTTAAAGGGAAAAAAGGAAAAACCCAGAAGAAATTAGCCTGTTTGTCTTCCCAGGGACAATCATTACTGCACAAGGAAGGAAAAAACCAAAGAATTCCAAGTTGTACCTTTCTTGTACAGGGTACCAGGGAGTGTTGGGGACCAGATCTCTAGAATAGGAGAAAAAATTAGAAGAAGAGGGGTTTAATAGAAGCAGTCATGATACATTTCCACAATGGACCAGCAGCACAGAATCTTGGAATGGCAGAAAGCATCTCATGGCGATCACAGCATCCCATTTCCAGGTATGGTTGCCAGTGGAGGTGCCATTTTGTGAGGGCATGATATTGCCTACCTCAGTGGAGGCCTCTCAGAGCACCAGTCTGAAGAACACTTTCTTGTTCAGAACTGAAGACAAGAAGGCATCCTGTTAGGTCGCATGTCCGAGGAAGCTGTCTTGCTGGGTAAGTAGAAACCTGGTCATTGTCACATGGCTTGATTGCCAAGTGTGAAGATGTTGCCAGAATATGATCTATCAATACTGCTGAACTGCAAGGCCCATCCCTTGCCATTGGCAAGAGCTTGCTGGAACTCATGAGGGTTGTAGTTCAGCATAATTCAAAGAGGTACAGTTTGGGCGACCCCACACCTGCTCTTATGTCAGAAGCAGTACACCACACCAAATATCTGGACTGGTTGGGTTAACAGGGCAGCTGCTTTCATATCCTTTTTTAAACATCAGTTTCCTAAGCCTTCTCACTAGCTGCTTTGCCCAAGAAATAGCTTGACCCAAAGACCCATAAGCAGAATGGAAGCAGCTGCGCCCTGAATGCTTGTGCAAGACAGCTCAAAATATGTCCCAATTTGGTTTCACATTTCTTATGTAATTCCTAACAGGTGGTGCAAAACAGGCTTCCTGGGTGTGGGCTGGGCCTTCTCAACACCAAGGGGGTGCCCATGAACTGAGAGCACTTCCATAGTAGAACCATTAAGCTAGTAATCCACTAGGTTTTTTCCCTCAGCCAGCAGAGCAATATTTAACATGAGGAGTATCCCATAATCATCATTCTCTGTTTAGCCAGTCTTGTGACCATGCCAGCCCACAATTATATCAATGCCTTCAAAGGATGTCCTTGTTCACCCTGCTTCTAAAGTCATTTTTCAAGGTCATCAGTGATCCTATAAATCTCCTAGGGAAGAGCTTATCTGACACTACATAGAACTGTCATACCTGAGATGTCTCCTCCACCTAGATGACAGGCAACAGCTGTGGATAATCCCTTTCATATATGAAGGTGAATCTAAATCTTTCTCCTCCCCTGTTATTTTCCTGCTGAAGCCGTTCCTAAATTCCAGTGTTCCTTTCTTGTATTAAAGCCTGTGTGGGAAAAGGACCCAGCATTATGAAATTATTGAAGGATTGGATTAGGACCCAGGAAGAAAAGGAAAGGCAACTTCAAATGTGAAAACTAGCAGTTGGCTGACTAATTTTTTTTTGGACTAATAGACACAACTATCCACTTTTCCTTTCCTTTGAAAAATGTTGGGAATTGAATTTGTGACTCTTTGCTTTCCAAACATTTATTCAGCTACTGTGGTCTACTGGATAAGGAGCTGGACTCTTATCTGGGAATAACTAGGTTTGATTCTGTACTCCTACATGAAGCCAGCTGAGTGCCCTTGGGCTAGTCACAGCTCCCTTCTGAGTTCTCACAGCCCTACCCACCTCACAAGATGTTCTGTTGTGGGGAGAAGAACGGAAAACTTTGTCAGCTGCTTTGAGTCCCCTTAAATGGGTGAGAAAAGCAGGGTAGAAAAGCCAGCCTTTCTTCTTCGATATGGTTCAGTCTGTATTAAAGTGAGTGGTTCACATCATGCCTACAAATTTTCAGTTTGTTCAGAATTTCTCTTTTCAAAGCACAGTAAGCTATCATATAAGACTGTACTTTAGATTCCACAAACTGCCATGCAGTGCAAAATCAGGCTGTATAAATATCGCGGAAAGCCAAAGAGTAGAAGAACTATGAAGGCCCAGTCTTCCAGTGTAAGTCCATGGCACCACAAAAGGAAGTTCAAGGAGGTTCAAGGAGTGGTGACACATGAGGCAGCCTTTTCTGAGGTGGCCTTAGACTTTGGGACAGCCTTCCAGCAGAGGTGTATCAACATAAGCCTTTCAGTGCCTAGTTAAAACATATCTTTTCATCCAGTCCTTTGCTGAGTTTGAGATATGAGCTTGGCACTCTAATCACGAGACCAAATTTTAATTATATTTGTGTTTGGATTGTTGTTAACGGTGAGAGTTGGTGAAGGTTTTGCCCTTGTCTTCTGCCTGAGATGCCCACAAGCAACTAGTGCACCACTTTGTGGGACAGGATGCTGGATTAGATGGGCTGTGACCAGGTCCAGCAGGGCTCCTCCTATGTTCTCTTATGTTCTCAGCAGTCTTATATGATAGATTATTTTGCTTTGAAATACCTTTGAGTAGAGGCAGAATATAAATAAAAATAATTCCTCACTGAAGAGCCTCAGCTTTCCCCTTGAGAAACACCTCCTTCTGTCCCACCCTTCTGTTTGTTAACCAAGACCCACACACCTCCTTTCTCCTCTATTGGTCAAGGTATTTTGTCACTCTTTCTCCCCCATCCAGCACTTCTATTCCTTTCTTTCATGTTGCTTGGCTGCAAAAAAAATAAAATAAAATAAAATAAAAATTAAAAAAATAGAGCTTCACTTTTCTAGTTTCACTTCCCCATCCACCAGTTTCTCAACTTGTTGGAAATCACACTTCTCCATTCCTCTCTGTTGGTCAAGATTAACTTTCACTCTGCTGTAAGATGCAGAGCTTTACATTTCTGATATCTCTGTTGCTATGGAGATAACAGAGATAACAGTAGTAAAAACTGCACCTCCATTACACATTCAAGACACCTTAATCAGGCCCTCAAGGGCAGTTGGTCTCCACTGAGAGAAATGGGAACTGGCATCAGTTAAGGTACCTTGACTACATATTGGAGATACAGGTGAATGAGAAGGCCAATAAAAGCAGCGGGACGGCAATAACTCTTCCAATGAAAGTGTAGGGATGTTAGTATGTGTTAGATTCATAGATATATAGCAGAGATTGCACATGGCAAAGATCACAGCAGGTAACATATGGATCTGGTGTTCACAGGCACGGGCACAGACATGATGATTCATTCCAAATAGGAAGGCTTTTATTAGCTTCATGGTTGTAGCATAATAACTAGCCAAATGCATTGCAGGTCACATGAGTGAGCATATGAAAATAAAATACATGGTTTACAGCTTAACCACTAAGGTCCTATATTCTACATCCTCAGGCAAGAATGAATACATGCACATTTCCACAGCATTACTAAAAACCCATATGAATACTTGTGAGGTAGCACAACACCTCTGAGTCTGGCCCCCACGTGTACATATTTGACCTATCCTGGATGGGATTGTTCTTCTCTGCAAAGTGGAGGCCTGGCTGAGATAACCATGCTGTTTCCACAGGAAAACAGAAACTTAGCTTTGTCTTGGTAACAGAAATAACACATCACCTGATGTCTACCAGAATGTTCCTGGTGAGACAGATTGCAACACAAACGCTTCCTGTTCTAGAAATATTACAACATTATGGTAATACAGAAGTCCAGTTGGGGTTGGGCAGTAGTTGTAGCAAAATAGCACCTCCCCTGCGAAAAGTGAAAATTCACTGAAATTTAACTTGCCTGGCTAAAGAGCTGAATTTTACAGAGAAAACGCAGAACATGGACACCTTGACTATTAATTAATGTACTTTAGTTGCGCTGCAACCTGATTGAAGGTGGAAAAAATACTTAGCTATAGTCGGAACATGTATTATCAAAGGGGAAACTGTACTTTAAGTAGTCCAAAAGGTTTATTAGATGCCACTCTATGATTGTTTCTGCACTTACCATTATACTTGTTTAGGAAGAGGTCCAGAGGCCTTCCTTATACACCACTGGTGTGGTTTAGAGGAAGCCCTGCCCCTCCTAGTATACTCCATCCACACAGATGGAGCATGGACTGGACTAAATTGGACTAGGAGCCACAAAATGGCTGGCTATTCTGGAAAACTGGTAGACCATTTTAAAGAAGTTTACCGGTATACTAGGTGTTGCTATAATAAGACCACAGGGCAGTGGTTCTCAACCTGTGGGTCGCGACCCCACGCGGGGTCGAACCACACTTTTCCCGGGGTCGCGCCATGTCCCTCTGCCCCCCCCGCGCGCCCCCGCAATGTTCCCCCGGCGGCGGAGGCAGCGGCGGCAGCGGCCGCCCCCACGATGCCCCCCGGCACATCTGCCCCTGTGACGGTTTCTGGGTACAGGCTGCAAACTGTTTTGCTTTTGGGCTTTGCAGGCTTCTTGCAAAGCTGCAATAGCCAGCCTTGTTGCAAAGTTTGTTGCGAACCCTGGGATTTGGGCTGCAAAAAGAGCGGGAAATCCTGTGCGGGCCCTGTTGCAGTGATTGGCTGGAGTAAGGTTTTGGAGGGAAAAGCTGTCCGGGGATCTGAGTGCTGGAGGGGCTAGGGAAGGAGTTCCCACCAATCAGGCTGGAGGGACAGCAACCTCTGTTAGGAATCTCCAGCAGCATTTTATTGCGGCTAGAGCCAATCAGGGTCAGGGATGTGTGTATAAATGAACACAGAGTACAGCAGAGAGGGTCTTCATGCTGGGACAAGAGCTGAAAGGAGAAGAAGAGCTGAACCTGAAGGAGCCAGACCAGTAGTTGACCAGGGGTCTTCGTGCTGGGACTGAGGCTGAAGGGAACAGAGGAGCTGATCCTGAGGGAGCTGGAACCAGTAGCTGACCAGTGGTCTTTTGGGCTGAGTGATTTCTGAAGGAGGCAATCGGGTGGATTGTGGCTCTGAGGGAGACTTCACTAGCAACTGACCAGGCTGGATGATTGGACAAGCAAGGACGGACTGGGCCTTGTGATCATCTAGGGCCACGTTCTGGTACACTGGCTTGGCTTGAGCTGTGGGAAAGCAAGTCAGAGGGGGAGGAACGTGTGGAGGCTTGTCTTTTAAAAGGGGAACTATTTTCCTTTGGAGAAAGGGGTAGCTCCTAGCCTTAAGAGACTTGCAGATTTAAACTAACAACTACCTGAACCTTATTATCTTTTTAGTATTGCTTGTGTATAATAATAAACTTGTTTTTGTTTACTGTTGAAACGCTTGCTACCAGTGTTTTGTGTCCACGCTGTAGTATTCACTTGGCCGTTGCACGAACCCAGCATCCAAACAGGGCCAAGCTTCTCCCAGAGAGGGCAGGCACTTACTGGAACGCTGGGCATCGTGGCAATTTGGTGGCAGCTCGGGACGAATCTTGATTCAGTCCGCTTTGGCCAGAATACTACAGTAGCAAGCAATACTGTGTGTGATTGAGAAGGGCAGCCAGAGTTGGCTCCTTAGTGAATGAGTCTGGTGTCTGGACACAGAGCCCTACGGTAGTGCCTGTGGGTCAGAACTCCTCCATCCCTGAAGTGTGTGTGTGCTAGACATCAGGGAGGGCTAGTAGGTACGGGCAAGCAGGCACAGGTCCTGAGGTAAAGGCTTTGGGTACTTTGTAAGGACCTGTTGTGCTGTGAGCCCTAGCAGTTGGGTGAGCCTAGTCACAGTGAAGTGGGGTCAGTAGGCTTGGTGACCGGAGGTAATTGTTTAAGGTATAAAGTACGGTCACCAGCTGGACGCTGAACCACGTGGCTACACCCAAATAGACCTGGTTCTGGAGGTAATCTGCCTGGGTAAAGTACGGAACCAGGGAGGGAATTACGTTCCCTGTGTGTTGGCTACAAATATCAGCAGCCAGCACGGTAGATCAAGTGGTGGGGAGTCCCACACTTGATGCTAACAAGAAAAGGGACTAAAGCTGTTCCAAAGGGTCTTGGGGGACTGCCAGCTAAGCGTGTTAGTGGCAAGTGCCCCAGAGCCAGACCAGGGAAAGCTATTATGGAGTCTGTGGTGGAAGAGGAAGTTTCAACCCCAGAGTCAAGTGTGGGTGCAGGCCCAGGGACTCCTGAGGCTGTGCCAGGAGTGGCACAGGACAGAGGGCTCGCTGAGCTCAAACTTAAGCTCGAGTTCGAGCGGGAGATGAAGATAAGGGAAATGGAAATGAAAAGAATGGAAAAGGAAATGGATATGGCTAGGGAGGAGAAGGCTAGGGCTCATGAGCTGGCTGTTCTCCAATTAAAAGCTAGCCAAGGGCAGGGTGCCCAAGGGGCAGTTCCTGGACAGGGTGAGGGTGGAGCCCCTAACCCCATGAAAATAGACATCAAAAGGTTTCCTTTATATACAAAAGGGGATGATGTCGAGTCTTTTCTCAGGGCTTTTGATCGGGCGTGCTCAGAATTTGAAATCCCACAAGAACATAGGATGATGTACTTGAGATCACGAATTAGCGGTGATCTTTTGGACCTTTATGCCGCCCTTTCAGATGAGGAAGCCCGGGACTATAAGGTGTTCCAGGAGCGGGTTAAGCAACGCTTTAACCTAACCGCAGAACACTATAGGCAAACCTTCCGGAGTGTTGAGAAGAAGGAGGGGGAAACCTATATGCAAGTTGCAGCCCGCATGGTGCGGCACTTATGGGATTGGGTGAAAGAATCCCGGGTCAATACCATTGACCAGTTTGCTGAATTGGTTTTAAAAGAGCAATTCATGCAGCTGTTGCCCAACCACATCCGTTGGATTGTGGAGGACAAAGAATGTGTCACAGTGCAAGATGCAGCCCATTGTGCTGACCGGTTAGTGGTGACCAGAGGGAGTGGCAACTTGAAGCAGGCAGATGGGGCAGGGAGGCCTGCATCTGTCAGGAGCAGTTCCTCTGGTCATTACAACTCAAGTAATGGTGAAAGGGCACAGTCCAGAGTGCCAGACAAGGCCAGAACCTGCTTCCTATGCGGCAGTTTGACGCACCTGAAGGCCGGATGCCCAAAGGCGCGCCCCGCTGGGCAGGAGAAAGCAGGCACGCATCATTCTTACTGCGTGCGGGCCCCAAAACAGCAGCACGAGAGTGAGGATGATGGGGCTAGACAGGGACAAGTGGGACATTCCCTGCCTGAGCCTGAAAGCTTTGTAATGATGAACGCTGAGCACCCCCCAGATGCGGAATACATCTGGAAGGTCCAGGTTCATGGTCAGTCCGTGGATGCCATAAGGGACTCAGGCTCCGCAGTCAGTGTAATTAAGCCACAGTTTGTACAGGAGGGTGATTACGTACCAGGGAAGAAGATCAAACTGAAGGGGATTGGTGGCAGTTCCTTCAGGGCTCAAGTTGCAAGGGTTCCAGTACAGATTGGGGCAAGGTACATGGAACAGGACTTTGCAGTGACCAGCAGCCTCCCTGTGCCACTGCTGGTTGGCAATGACTTAGCCAGGCGTGCAAGACCGAGGGTGGGTAGCAGTTGCCCAGCCCAAACCCTCAGCGCAGGTGTAAAAGAACTGCAGGAGGCAGTAGGGAAGCTGAGGGAGGAGACATCAACCTTGCAAGGAGAGATTACACTTTTAAAGCAGCACAATGCAAACAGGCAGCTCACCGAACCCAAGGTAAAGCCTGCAGTGCCGGAGGTAGTGACCAAAGCAGGGGGCCAGGAACCTTCAAAGGGTACGCGTGAACTGAACAATGCAAGTGATGTCTCTCCAGTAAAAGTGATGGTGAGGAAAGCTGAGACCAAACAGCTTCAGCCAGGTAGCCAGAGAAAAAGACTGGGAATGCTGTTAGCTGGGCTTGCGTTTGCAGCAAAAGGAGTCCTAAAGAGCCTGGGACTCCAAATGCTTCTGTGGGTGAGCCATGTGAGTGCTGAGTTGCTGACAACGCTGGAAGGGACCCAGGGAGCTGAGGTGCCGGATGGGTCAAGGACCGCAGCATCCAGCACCAGGAACAGGGGGACCCACGGGACGGCGTCTCCAGACAACAAGGTCAGCCAGGAGCCGGATCCCACAGCAGGACCACCGCCAGATGGGACCAGCACCACAAGTGACCAGTGCGGGAGTGGAGCAAGCAGGCGACCTAGCGCCAAGGACCTTGCGGACCAGTGTTGCGGAAAGAAGACCAGCAAAGAGCCAGACTGTGATTTTGGACTCAGTGCACTATTTGAGTGACTTTGGACACTGTGTTTAGTTGTAATATAGTCAGTTAAGGAAAACCTGTTATAGAGACTTTGGACTTTTACAGAGTGTGTTTATTAGATAGATTGGTAGTTGCACTCCTCCTTGGGAGACAAATGTCCATGGGACAGTTGTGCCCCAGGTACATTTGTCTTTTTTGGGGAAGGGAGGGGTTGTGACGGTTTCTGGGTACAGGCTGCAAACTGTTTTGCTTTTGGGCTTTGCAGGCTTCTTGCAAAGCTGCAATAGCCAGCCTTGTTGCAAAGTTTGTTGCGAACCCTGGGATTTGGGCTGCAAAAAGAGCGGGAAATCCTGTGCGGGCCCTGTTGCAGTGATTGGCTGGAGTAAGGTTTTGGAGGGAAAAGCTGTCCGGGGATCTGAGTGCTGGAGGGGCTAGGGAAGGAGTTCCCACCAATCAGGCTGGAGGGACAGCAACCTCTGTTAGGAATCTCCAGCAGCATTTTATTGCGGCTAGAGCCAATCAGGGTCAGGGATGTGTGTATAAATGAACACAGAGTACAGCAGAGAGGGTCTTCATGCTGGGACAAGAGCTGAAAGGAGAAGAAGAGCTGAACCTGAAGGAGCCAGACCAGTAGTTGACCAGGGGTCTTCGTGCTGGGACTGAGGCTGAAGGGAACAGAGGAGCTGATCCTGAGGGAGCTGGAACCAGTAGCTGACCAGTGGTCTTTTGGGCTGAGTGATTTCTGAAGGAGGCAATCGGGTGGATTGTGGCTCTGAGGGAGACTTCACTAGCAACTGACCAGGCTGGATGATTGGACAAGCAAGGACGGACTGGGCCTTGTGATCATCTAGGGCCACGTTCTGGTACACTGGCTTGGCTTGAGCTGTGGGAAAGCAAGTCAGAGGGGGAGGAACGTGTGGAGGCTTGTCTTTTAAAAGGGGAACTATTTTCCTTTGGAGAAAGGGGTAGCTCCTAGCCTTAAGAGACTTGCAGATTTAAACTAACAACTACCTGAACCTTATTATCTTTTTAGTATTGCTTGTGTATAATAATAAACTTGTTTTTGTTTACTGTTGAAACGCTTGCTACCAGTGTTTTGTGTCCACGCTGTAGTATTCACTTGGCCGTTGCACGAACCCAGCATCCAAACAGGGCCAAGCTTCTCCCAGAGAGGGCAGGCACTTACTGGAACGCTGGGCATCGTGGCAGCCCCCTTTCCTTCCCTCGCCTCGCCGGCCCACCCCGCAACGTCCCTCTGCCGCTGGCCACAAAGAACGA
Source organism: Aspidoscelis tigris stejnegeri (assembly GCA_023333525.1). Taxonomy (NCBI): domain Eukaryota; kingdom Metazoa; phylum Chordata; class Lepidosauria; order Squamata; family Teiidae; genus Aspidoscelis; species Aspidoscelis tigris. The sequence continues at coordinate 25,356,490 of JALMGA010000002.1, read as the reverse complement.
ATGAACGATCACCTCCACAACAAACGCCCCCGGCAGCCGGCTCTCCCACTTCCACCAGAGAGAGGCTGGAGGAACAGGCAGCCATCCCTGACCGTCCCGCAGCTGTTGAGGAAGGAGAGTATTTGCACACTCCCTCCCTGACAGCTGCGGGCCCCGCCCCAGGCCTCCTGCCATTGGGTCAGGTAAGACCCGGGGGGGGCAGGCCTGTCCAGTCTGTTCCCTGGGTTCCTGTATGCTCGAGGGGACCAGATCGGGTCCCCTAGGGCCTGCAGGACACCCCCCAGGGCGTGGCCTACCCAGACACAAGCATGCGTGCAAGGCACTTACCTTGTGCTTGCCGGATTTTGAAGTGGCTGGCACAGCTGGAGACAATGTGCGTCTGCGCATGCCACACACTCTGATTGGATAGCTGTGCGCACATGGGTAACTAGCCAATCAGAGCGGGCGGCATGCACAGATGCACAGCGCCACTGGCTGCGCCAGCCGCTTCGGAACCTGGCGAGTACAAGGTAAGTGGCTCACATGCGCGCCCTTGCGTAGGTCCGTGCCCGGGGGTATGGATGCCTGGGGTATTCCTGCGGGCCATAGGAGATCTGATCTGGTCCCCTAGAACCCGTGGGAATCAGGGAAGGTACCGGACAGGCCTGCTTGACCCTGGGTCCAGCCGGACCCAATGGGGACAGGCCTGAGAGGGGTGTCCCTCCCCCACGCCAGCCTTTTAGGGCTATGACCCATGGGGATGGATGTAGTTCGGCTACAGTGCGAAAAGGCCTCACATCTCACCTTTGGACACCTTTTAGCTGGTGTCTAAGTGTAAAATAAAGAATGTCCTGAATCTCTTTCACTATTCACAAGCTGCTTACATGTCCATATACCTTTTATGTTTCTGTAGACAGCAGCATTGCTGAAAATATAGAGCAAAGAACGTTAGTACCTGGAATCTCTTTCTTGGGCGAACTCATTGCCTTTCTTGGACTAATCCTTTTTCCCCCTTATTTTTTAAATAAAGCAGTTCCAAGTATTTTGATGTAGTGTCACAATGAGTTGTCCACACTAGGGCACAACTCATGAGTTTCTCTTCCTTTTTTCCTTTCATGCTTATAGGTGTGACGTGTAGATGGTTGCTCAGCAAAATGACTCATCATGCCTACTTTCAAGACGTGTGGTCTTCAGACAATTGCAAAACCATATACTGGCTTACTAGCCATCTCCTTCTTTCCTAATTTCCCCTTATTATATTCAGTCCTAGGTAGATTCTTGTTCCAACGTGTCAAAATGTTTTGTTCCACTTTAAATCTCAGGTGTGTATACATCTAAAGTTATCAATTAAACCAAACCAGTTGCCCTACAACTCCTGTGTGTGAGGGTCTGTTCACACTTACCTTGAAGGAGCAGTTCCAGCTACTCCTGACGTAATGCGTCCACACTAGGGATAATTTTTTTTTTGCATTGGATTCATATCAAATTGAATGCAAGAAAATTTGTATTCATTCAAATAGATCCCCTTCGAATGTGGTAGGATTCGATTTGATACGAACGTTCCATACAAATTCAATACGAATGTTAGATACGAATCCTATACGTATCCAATATGTATCCGCTATGTATCCCATATGTATCCAATACATATCTGCTTGGAACGCATCAAATTCACCCTGAATGCACTTTGAATCTGCTCTCAATCCACTTTGAATCCACTCTGGATCCATTGCAGATGTGACTGGGCAGCCGCTTTCCCGCCTCCCAGGTTCACAAATGCAATGAAACTTCGTGCAAACGTTCCAAAGTATTTGATTCGAATTCGAATGTCAGCCTTCGAATGGGCCAACATTCGATTTGAATCCAAATGTCCAAATTTGGCCAAATGTACATGAATATCGGATAATACGAATATTAGTACACATCCCTGGTCCACACTCTGTACCACTGTCACCATCTCAGAGCTCACTACATCTGCCCTGGTCTTCACTAGCTTGGACAAGTAAAATCTTGTCCACAGCTTGACTACGAGCATATTTCGTGAGCTCCCAGTCAGCAGTGTTCACACCTTCATCTGGGTGTGAAGCTGCTAGTGCGCATGGCGGTGTGACTGTGGCTGTGCAGCCGTGTGCCATGTCCTGATTGTCATGGCAGTGTTTGGGCACACACTGGATGTTGCTGCAGCTGTTGTCATAGCAATTTGGCTTGTCTGCACTTCAAGTGCTGGGGGTCCAGTCTGGGACTGCACCAGCCCTCAGTATGGATGGCTCCCTTTGTACCTGATCTTCAACTCACTGGAATGCTATTATTATAACACTCCAGGGAGTGAAGCACAAACAGGTCCTGAGAATGCTGCTAAAATACGTAAAAACACATCAAAATTTCAGTTCAAAATGCTTTAGAGTGATGACCTAACCATTTTTCTGGATCTTTAAAGGCATTCCTTAAAACCAACCACCATTAACTTATAGTGTGCCGTTTTCTTTAACAATTCTGCAGTCTTCTCCCTTGTTTTTTTTTACTGAAATGGAGGTTAGCATTTAAAATGGTATACCTTGGATCTTTGTTTCTTTTCCGGTACAGAGATTTCCAATTTACTTGCATCTTATATGCCTATAAAATGCCAATTGTGAAGTCCAGTGTTGTGATCTAGAGGTATCTGTACCTTGGCATAACCTTGACATGGTGGGACTGCGCTCTCAAAGCAGGGAATTCTGGAAAATACGTGGCTACAGATAGATGAGAAGAGGGATTTCCGCACTGCAACGCGTTCCAAACGGAACGCGTTCAGGCGGGAAGCTTAAGACAGCTCCGGGCGCTTTCACCGTTCACACACAGACGCGCCGGAACGCGTTCCGGCGCGCCTGTGTGCGAAAGGTGAAAGCGCCGGGAGCTGTCTTGGCTGGCAAAGGCCGGCCAGGGGCGTGGAGACAGCTGTGGAGGCAGATTGGCAATCAGCTGATTGTCAAACAGCTGATTGCCAAACCTGCGCCGGCGGGGGAGGCGGGCCCGCGGCTGTTCGGGAGCGAGAAGCAAGCGCGAATCCTTCTCCTCCCGAACGCCTGCGGGCAGTTCATCCGCGCCCGAACGCATGTAGAGCACTTCAAAGTACTCTACATTTGGTACGCGAGAGAGACAGCTCCGGATACGTCGGATCGCAAGCCCCGCGGCGGCAATGCGTTTGCCGCGTTCCAGGCTGTCTCCCACGCGTACCAAACAGCCCCGTGCGAAAACATCTCTAGTTCTCAAATGTGCCATTTGTGAAGCACGAATGTGGCAGATGTTAGATGCAGTAATGCACAATCTGAGTCCCTCTTGACCTACAACCCTCATTATTCTTTTCCAGTGGCTGGACTAACTGAGGTTATTCTGGAATAAAGCATGGATGATCTGGAATATCCTTGTTTTATTCTGAAGAATATCCAAATATAGCAAAATAAGTGACTGACTTCCAGGTGCAACCAGAGCCTCATGGAACCTGTAGTTCAGCAGCCTTTGGGAGGCTGTTTAGCCACACTGCAATGAGACAGTTCCGTCATCCTTCAACAGGGTTCAAGACGAGGTGTAGGAAAAGAAAAAGTTTGCATGTGCCATGGATGTTTTCATTTTGAAACTGAAAACTCTGAAAGAAACAAAACCCAATGTAATGCTGAAGCCAATTCTCATGCAGTTTGTACTGCTCTAATGAAATCATGTAGAACATCTTCACAGAGAGGTTAAATGCTTCCCATAAAGGTGGGTTGCCAAAGTTCCTGATCAAAATATTCAGGTTGCACATTAAGAAATAGACTTTATTTGCATCCGTGTGGGAAACGGCTCTCACCATCTGATTTGCATCTCGCCATTTTGAAATATTTATTTACCCCCTGCCGTTGTTGTTGTTTTTCTTCTAGGCACTGGACAGTTGCAGACCTCAAGCCTTTGACATTTTCATTTTGTTTGCAGACACAGCAACAGCAATTTGTCAAGACCCACTGTTCTTTGCTGTGAAAGGAACTCCGCTAATGAATAAGCTGTGTTGTGCTAATGATAAGACAAGCCAGTGCTTAGAGGGGCTGACTGCCAAGTGAAAGAGAAAAGCTGCTGCAGGCTGAAAGAAGACCTGGTGACAACCCATTCACTTCAGCTGCGGTGGCACACATGCCGTTTTGACCAAAGCAACACTGGCAAACCGAAATGCGCAAACAGCTGTCAGCTAACTTGCTGTACACATCTGTCCACTGATGCTGCAATAGAAGGAAGAGTACACTGCTGTGATTTTTTCCCCCTGAAGTCTGGCAAAAACAAATCCTGTTCCCTAGCCGCTTGCAATTGACAAGAGTTAATGTAGCTACAGTCTACATTACTTATAAATATGGGCTGTGGCCAGATCCAGCAGGGCTCCTCTTATGTTCTTCACCTTACTCCTGTCTGGTCCTCCTAGCCTTCTTGAGCCCAGAGAAAAGAGGGCCACCTGCTATTCTGTCAGCTCAGATGGTTACATTATTGAGGGTCACAACAAACAATCTCTGCAAACAAACCGAGTATAAAAAATAATATATGTGAATACAAGGTAATATAACAGTACTGCACAGAAAAGGCAAGATGTTTAATATTTAGCTTTAATAAGAAAATATGATAAGATTAATATAATAAAAATGTCCATAAGAAATACTGAGGAACGACACGAAATCCAGACGTGGCCTTCTAGATATTTTCCCCTTGGTTCTTTAGGGGCCAATGCCCAGTCTACCATCACATCCTTCCTGCTTTCCTCTTCTTTCCTCTATCTTTAAAAGTTGCCGCTCGTAAAACATAGGGTTTCTGCTCCTGAAACACGCATGATCAGGAGCTCCCTCAGTTGCACTTTTTATTGCCAGCAATTACTTCTACAGTGTGTTTCTTAGAGCATAAAGTCATTCAAAAACTGAGATGCAAGTGCAACTTTTTTCCTGCACTGTGAAATCATGCTGTAGGAAACTGCTATGAATTTGCAAAACTTTCTCAATAAGAGGCATTTAATATCTGTGGGCCTACTTAAACAAAATACTCCTGAAGCATTTGGAGCCAAGAAAATGGCTACAGGAATGTTGACATTCATAGTTGGTAGCCCACCTCAAGCTTTCTCCCATCTCCTTTCAGCAGTACACGTTGTATATTTTGTCTTAGCTCATTCCATATAGCTTAGTCCATTCTTCCTCCCCTCACAGCAATGTGTTCAGTTAGTCCCTGGCTTTGGTTTTATCTTTTTCTTTTTTGTCCAATGTCCCAAAATGCCATTGAGAGGACAACCACACCTATAATTTGCTGTTGGGTTCAAGCCAGCTGTGGTCTGCGGAGATCTGATTAAAATTGATGAACTGTGCATGCCCCGTTGTATTTCTAGGATAATCCAAAGTTTTCAAATAATGGATTTTATCTGCTTGTCGTCTGATTTTTTTTTCCAAGTTAGTCCAGCTTGCTGCTTTGGTGTGAATCTCGCCTGGATTATCTATGGCCGAAGGGAGAGCTCTCAGGGAGGAGAAGAAGGTGGTTTTCCTGTTGTTGGTTTTCTTAATGTGATTAATCACAGTACAGTTGAATGGTAACCTGACAGCAGAGTATTTTGGGCAAAATTGAGGGTGCATCCCCAAGCAATTTAAAGTGTGCTAAAACTCTTCTTTTGCCTCTGAGTGCCCCCATGCCAGGGTTTTTAACGAGCTTCCAGTGCTACAAAAGCAGGAAAACCCACAACAAAATATGTGCCCTTTAAAGAAGACTTTCATCGCTCTTTTTGGAAGTCGCGGGTTTTCCTCACAGCATTTACCTTGAGGACGCTCTGTGGCAAAAGGGGCAGGGATTGCTACACACACAGCCATAAAGCAATCACACATCTGCTGCAGTTTCCCTCCTTCCCTCTCTAAAGCACAGAACTTTCAAAGAGCTAGAATTGCAGAGAATTGCAACATTGTTATCAGGCGTGAAGTGTAATCAGGTGTGAAGTGGATGGATTGCAACATTGTTATCAGGCGTGAAGTAGGTGTATTTAAAGTCACCGCTGCTCTACCGGGTGGATTTAGACAGTGATCTGTGAAAGTCCTAAGAGTGAATGAACAAACCAACACCAGGCGGATGGCTGCAGCCCGCACAGGGAGCCATTTCAGGGGATGGAGATCTGGGAGATGAAGAAGAGAGGGGGCGGGGAGAAAAAATTGCAGGCAAAGAAAACATGCTTCCGTGGGGATGGAAGGTGCGTTTTAAACGTGCGTTTTTCTGAGCCTCATGCGGACGCTTATTCCGTAAGTGCAGGGCACTTTTAAAGTCCGCTTGAACAGAGTGACAGTAGAGGGAGACTAGAGAGGCAAATAAGTCTTTTGAGGATGCAGCCTGAGTGTCCCTACACAGCTCCTCCTTTTGGAATACTCTCTGGGTGCGTTCCCATACAAGTTTAAATCAAATTGAATCTGTTTTTGTGATTGGGAGATCCCAAAAAATCCGCCAAAAAAAAAAGTCCTCACAAAAACGGATCTCGGGCCCCTTTTGGGGCCCAGTCCACATTATTTTTTTGCCTTTGGGAATGCAACAGAACTATTTGGGGCAGGGATCTATCTTTCTGGCCAATGCCTGCCAGATGTGGGTGGGATTTCACAGCTGTGAAGGTCTCCCCACCCTCCCCTCCCCTCGCCATGCCTGCTCTGAACACACTATAATTAGGAGAGATACCGCTGCAGGAAAAGTTCTTAAAAACACAAGCCTCAATAGATACATTGTGGCAAGGCTGCCACAGCAGGGGAAAGCTAACCCACATGCCTGAGCCTTCATTTTACAGAGGGAAACAGAGGGAAACTGTAAGGGAAAGTAATAGCCTCTCCCTCCCCTCCTCCATGGGAGCTGACAGCCTCCATTTTGAAAGGGAATTTGTGCTGTCGGTTCTCCAGTTTAAGCGCAAACAGGGAGAACCGACAGGGAGGGAGCTTCTGATTTGAAAAGGAGAGTGTGAAAGGGATCACTGCTTTGTTCTTTCGCTCAGCTGATTTTGTGGGGCAGGTTTAACGGGTTGGACAGGGCCAGAAATTAAAAGGTCCTGTTTCTCCATGCTAGTTGTTTTTTTGTTCTTTGTTTTTGCAGTTTGAGTGGGTACACCAGTATTCAGGTTTAGCCTGTGTTATTCTCAAGGAAATGGGAACACCCAGAATGTGCACTCAGTCATGAATCTAGATTTAAAAAGTCCAACCTGGGGAGAGGAAGGGAATTCCAAGCTCTGGCTGCAATAGGAAGGGCTTTTGAGAGAATTCCAGCACCCTGTAAAAACACAGTTCTCCTTGCTGCCTCTTCTTGGGAAGACTATCTTTTATTTTGTTCTCTCCACCCGTCTAGTCAAGCTACTTTTCTCCTTGTAGTGCTGCAAGGATTTTACTCACTATTAGGATTTGGGAGTAACACCTTTGATTGATGGATAGACCCCCTCTCCATAAAGAGCAGAGAGGCTCATTTATTCTCTCTGTTTCTGTATGTAGGTGGATGTGTGTGCTCGTATATGTGTGTGCATTTGTGTATGTGCAAGCATGCATACATGAGTGGAGGTTGTTTAGGTTATGTACTAGGAAGAAGGTTGGAGTCTTCATTGTGTACGCATTGGCAGGGTGGCCCAGCTGCCTTCCTCTTCCATTTTCTTTTACTTCTGTCTTTCTGAGAATTAAAGAATGGTCAGTGTCTGATAAGTCTTTTTCAAATGTCAGAACACTAATTTTTTCCATGTTTGTTACTTTTATTTTGCTGGCTTGTGGAATGGTTTCTGAAGAAATGACTAACCCTTACTAAAGAAGTTGTGCGATCCTCCAGTTCTATCCCTAGTGCAGTTTTGTACCCAGCCTCATATTCTGGGAAGTACTGAAGCCATGTGAGGTACCAGAATCTATGCTTTGCTAAATAAATTGGAATGGCTACCGATTTCTTTTAAGTGAACACTTCTCCTGGGGATCCAGCTTTTTTTTAGGAGAACAAATACTTTTATTGAATGTATCAACACAATACAATTACAGCAAGAGTTTGATAAAACTGGACAACTTACACTCCATAATATATCTTTTCTTATACAATTTAGGGGCAATAATTTTTGCACATACAAATTCGACAGTGAACATCATATTTAAATATTATTTCAATACAAACTGGATGGCTGAATGCGAAAGGGCATAATCTAGGCTAACCTGGTCCAGGTAAGTAATTATTGGAATCCATACTTCATTAAAAGAATACCTTTCCCTTCTTTCCATATATTGGCATATATTGGCAGATTGGGGAAGTAATCACTTCAGTAACTGCGTAGTCTAATATTTTATTGTACCAAGTGGTAAGTGTCTAGGTAGTATATTGCTTCCAATTCCTGGCTATTATGTGTTTCCTGGACACGGATTCAGCATTTTTAAGTGCACAAGAAAGTACAGATTTTTTTGTACATTGATACATGCAGATCACAGTGTTAGAACAATTTCATTTTGAATCTAGGATACTTCATACCTTATCACCTCCATCATGTTTTTGTAAGAAATGGTGTTCATGGTATATAACTTCTGGCAGGATCTGTAGCTTTCTCCCACTTTTCTTTTTCATACAGTTAGGCTGTGGTTGCACCTAAGGTTTAAACCGACTTCAGCCCAATTTCAGAGGGTGAGAACACATCAGCAAAGTGACCAGTAATTTCCTTCCCCCATTATCTATCCCGAGGGTGAATTTTCTGAGTTATTTAACACTGAAAGAAAACAGCTTGTCACTTTGCTGATGCATTATTGCACTCTAAGGACATGTTCCCACGCAGTCTGTTTAGTTTGGATTGGATTCGGATTAGTCCGAATACAGAGTTGAGTTCGAATTGACCCATCCCCATGCGATCTCCAAAAGCGCGGGTTCAACTCAAATACAGCTGTCCCCATCCAAACTGCGCTAAATTCCTGCATCCAGAAATCACATCTTTTTCTCTTCACCCCCTCTCACTGATAGGAAGCCGGGTTGATGTCACCATCCCCTGTCCCGCCCGCTGCAGCGATGACAGTTAAAACCACCAGGTGGCACCCCATCACAGCTAGGTTATGTTGGACATCCACCAGGTGCCACAACTTCGATGTATGTGCACACAGCAAAGATAAACAATAATAATAAGGTACATTACTAATAGGATGGAAAAGCAGCTCATTGCCTGAAGCCACCACATTTGGAGGCAGTTTAGCAGAGGTGCGCATCTCTGCATGATATTGGGCATGCCCCCCCCCCCATGGGTTTGTGGAGTTCTGGCCAAGTGCATGGTCATAGAATCATAGAATCATAGAATGGTAGAGTTGGAGGGGACCTCCTGGGTCATCGAGTCCAACCCCCTGCTCAAGGCAGGATCTCCTAAACCATCTCAGACAGATGGCCGTCCAGTCTCTGCTTGAAGACCTCCAACGAAGGGGAACCAACCACCTCCCGTGGCAGCCTGTTCCACTGGTTGATCACTCTTACTGTTAGAAATTTTTTTCTAACATCTAAACTAAATCTTTTCCCCTGCAGTTTCACCCCATTGTTTCTAGTCCTTCCTTGAGAGAGTGAGAACAGGGCTGATCCCTCTGCCTTGTGACAACCCTTGAGGTATATGTAGACAGCTATCATGTCTCCTCTGTCTTCTTTTTGTTAGACTAAACATTCCTAGTTCCTTAAGCCGTTCCTCATAGGACATGGTTTGCAGACCGTTCACCATCTTGGTAGCTCTCCTTTGAACCTGCTCCAGCTTGTCAGTGTCTTTTTTAAACTGGGGTGACCAGAACTGGACACAGTACTCCAGATGAGGTCTGACCAAGGTAGAGTAGAGGGGGATAATAACTTCACGTGATCTGGACTCTATGCTTCTCCTAATACACCCCAGGATTGCGTTTGCCTTTTTTGCAGCTGCCTCGCACTGTTGACTCATGTTCAGTTGATGATCTACCAGGACACCCAAGTCTTTTTCACATGTGCTGCTGCTCAGCCGAATTCCTCCCATTGTATATGTGCTTTTTTCATTTTTCTTGCCCAGGTGCAGAACCTTGCATTTTTCTTTGTTAAATACCATTTTATTAGTTGCAGCCCATTGTTCGAGTTTCTCTAAATCTTTTTGAATCCTATCTCTCTCTTCTCTGGTGTTTGCAATCCCCCCTAGCTTTGTGTCAGCAAATTTGATCAGTTTCCCTTCAACTCCCTCGTCCAGATCGTTTATAAAAACATTAAACAAAACTGGGCCCAGGACAGAACCTTGTGGTACTCCACTTGACACTTCCTTCCATTTGGATGTGCAGCCATTTAAAGCCACTCTTTGAGTACGATTACTAAGCCAGTTTTGAACCCACCTTATAGTTGCCTTGTCAAACCCATATTTGATCAATTTTTCAATGAGGATCGCATGAGATACTTTGTCAAATGCTTTGCTGAAATCAAAAAATACTATGTCTACTGCATTTCCTTGATCAACCCATTCAGTGATTTTGTCATAAAATGAAATCAAGTTAGTCTGACACGACTTGTTTGATACAAACCCATGTTGACTACTGTTAATTATTGAATTCCTATCCAAATGCTGACATATGTGTTGTTTAATAATTTGTTCGAGAATCTTTCCTGGTATTGAAGTCAGGCTAACAGGCCTGTAGTTCCCTGGGTCTACCTTCTTCCCTTTTTTGAAGATAGGAACAACGTTTGCCCTTCTCCAATCGTCTGGGACTTCTCCTGTTCTCCATGACTTCTCAAAGATTACAGCAAGTGGTTTAGCAATTACCTCTGCTAATTCCTTCAGTACCCTAGGATGTAATCCATCTGGACCCGGGGACTTAAATTCGTTTAAGTTAGCTAAGCGTTCCCTTACTCTCTCAGTGTTGATTTTGTGTCTTGATTCTCCTAGTCCTTCATCAGTACAGTGAAGGACTGTTGCATGTACATTATCCCTCTTGGAAAAAACAGATGCAAAATAGGAGTTCAGAATCTCTGCCTTCTCAAGATCACTTTCAATCACTTCTCCATTCTCTCCCTGCAGACTTCCCAAAACCTCTTTGACTTTTCTTTTGCTGTTGACATATCCCCAAAAACCTTTTTTATTGTTTTTAGTCTCTCTTGCAAGCCTCAGTTCATTTTTAGCTTTAGCTTTTCTGATACTTGCCCTGCAGATTGTACTGATTTCATTATATTCCTCCTTAGATATGTATCCCTCCTTCCATTTCTTAAACATTTCTTTTTTCTTTTTTATCAAGTTTTTAAGTTTTATGGTCTTCCTGTTCCATCTGGTGCAGGCTGATGAGGTGGGCTAAAGGAACATGAGGTGCTGAGATCCCCTTCCTCACAATGGTTGCCTGTCTTTGGGCTGTCTTTTCTCAGCCAATTAACGGGGCTCAAGGAGGCTGGAGAAACTTATCTTCCTCTCAACACAATCAAATGCCCTGTAGGGCAGTGAGACAGAAGAAAGGCAACAGTGGGCACTGAAAAGGTTTAAACCCATATGGGAATGTGCCCTGAAAGTGGACTGAAGCTGGATTAAACCTTAAGTGTAACTACAGCCTTACAGAGTCTACAGTTGCATCTACAAATAAATGGGCTCCTTGAGCATTCCTGGGGCACAATGGGCAAGAACACTCATGCACACCAGGTCTACAGATCACCCCTGGGGTGCAAAATTCACCCTTGGGGTGGCCGAGGCACAGGGTGTGAGAAACAATTTCAAGGATGGACTGTACCCTTATTCATCCCCCTCTGTCACTGTGCACAGTGATGTCCTGCCAAGGGAAATGATGACAGCACCCTCTCTTCTGTCTTTCCACCAACAGGTAAATCCAGTCTTATTCAGGCAGGCTTTTTGTGATTCAGCAGATACTGGTGGAAAAGGATTCCCCGTATTTGTTTTAACTGATGTAATTATCATTAAAAAAGGTTTTCAGAAGTTTGCATTCCTCTTCCTCCTAGTATTTTTAATTTCTTTCTGCACTTGTTTGTTATCCCAGGACACTCAGTTCCCTAATATGCTTTGTCTGCATGGGACTGGTGCCATCCCAGTCCAGAACTGTCTGGAGGGACCCCTTTGATGGATTAGATGTACACCTGTTTGAAGAAGTCCACAATCGTCTCAAGCCACCTTGTTCTGGTTCAGCCTTCAGTGCTTGTACAACTGGTCTAGAATAAAGAAAACACTGTAGCCCCATTTTCAAAGCTTAAGCAACCTTTGAAGATCACCTTTGAAACCTGAGGTGGAGGTAGGCACACTATCGTCAAAGATTGTTCTGTTCAGTCCTGCCCATGGGCACCAGACAACGTACAAGTGGTGAGGCTTGGACCACTTGCTGGCACAGGTGAGTGGTCTCTTGGGCATAGAGCCACATGTGGATGGAACAGCTATGGTGCCTCTGCATTGCTGCCAGTGTTAATCCGGGATGGATGGTGTCCTTGCTGCTCTTGCAGTGCAGAAAACACCTGCTGTACTTGGCTCAGGGCAGGTTGGAGAAGAACAGTTAGGGTGTTTCCACATATGCCGCCAAGAAACAGATCAAAGAAGATCCGTTTCTCAGTGAGCCGTCCTCCGGAGGATCTGTCCCATATAGGGACGGATCCTCAGAGGCTCCGCATGTCCGCATATGCGCGGGGCAGCCAGATCGGGAAGCCGGATTGCCTGGGTGCTGCACGGAAGCCGCAGCACTGATTCCAAAGGTCATCCTGCCTGCTGTGCCGCTGATGCTTCCCCCAGAGCCACAGGACTGGAGCAGTGAGCCGCCAGTCACTGCGTGTTTCTGGCGGCACATGGGGGAGGGTCTCCAGAGGCAGACCGCCCTGCTTCTGCCCCTCCAACATGGCAGCCGCCGGGACATCCGTCCCTTTGCCTGGCCATGTGTGGAAGCGTCCTGCTTCCACACGGATCCAGGTGAAGGGACGGATTGAAGAGCTAATATTTTAGGTCTTCATTTTAATCTGGTTTTCGGCGGCAAGACCCATTTTAGAAACGGATCTTGCTTGCCAAAATGCGGAAGGGGACGCCAGTAAGGGTCCCTAATCTGGTCTCCAGTATGGAATGTAAGTCTAAATGTGTCTCATATGTGTCTCTAAATGTGTTCTAAGGGCCTGTGTGGAAGCACCCTTAAATTGTTCCAAGGAAGGTGAGTGTGGAAACGGTTTGGCTCATTGCAATCAACACTGCTTTGGGAATGTCATGTTTTTTATGTCCCACTGCAATGCTGAGAGGACCCTAGGTATCCCACATCCGGTAACCAATAACAATTGGAAGGGACTGCTTTGGCTATCTCTAGTTGTAGTGAAGAAGTTTATAACTCAGTCCTATAACTTTATCAGTGAGCTGAAGCAAACATCCAATGCCAGAAACAGAGTTTTCTGGTTTTCTCCCTTGCCAAGAAAACACCCATCTTTCCTCTTGCAAACACATGGAGGCATGTGAAGGCCAGGCCTGTTCTGTTTATCTGAAATTTTTAGCAGATCTTTGACAATTGGCAAGGTTTGTTGTACAGTAATCTATATCAATTTCTCCCCACTTTTCTCCATCAGTTAGCCAGGAAGAGGTTGAACTGTTTCAATGCTGAATAAAATTCCGGTGCCTGTTTTGCCTTTGTTTTAGGGGTCCTCCCACATAAAAATTCTTATTAAACCTTTTATCTTTGTGTTTCACTACATGAAGGCGAAAAGGAAGCAGCATCAGCCAGAGGAAGACACTCGTGAAACTCTGATTTAATTCCTGATATTTCCCAGGCCTGCCAGGCTTGGATATTTTCTACTGTGAATGTTTGGGGCCTACTTAGGGTGCAGTGAACTCATAGATCAGCATCAGAACACATGCTGTACAATAGAAGCTGCCAGGAAACAGAAGAATATGTTAGAACTCAAAATGAGGAACATCCTTTCCCTGAGAGCTCAGTATGCATTGAGCCAGTCTGGTCCAGTGGTTAGGGAGCCGGACTCTTCTCTGGGAAAACTGGGTTTGATTCTGCCCTCACCCATGAAGCCAGCTGGGTGACCTTGGGCTAGTTATAGCTCTCTTCTAGGGTTTCACATCCCCACGTACTTCACGGGGTGTCTGGTGTGGGGAGAATAGAAGAAGAAGAGTTGGCTTTTCTACACTGCTTTTCTCACCCATTTAAGGGGACTCAAAGCAGCTGACAAAGCTTTTCTATTCTTCTGGGCTGGGCACTAAAACAGACCAGGAACAGTTTTTCCGATGATTTTTTTCCTGCAGATTTGAGCAATATAGTCCTCATAAAGTCCAGGAATAAAAATTTAAATGAGATCAGACAATCCCAAAAATGGACTGGATTCACATTTAATCTTGTAAGAGAACTGTGATGCCAGGCCGGGCATCCATTTCCCTAGCCTGCCTCTCAAGGCTCCTTAATTGCTTGGGAACAGGGCTGCAGAGCCCTAAAACTACCTAGGCGCAACACACCTTTTAACAGTAGGCCTTTAAACCTCTCTCTTCAGCCTCTCAAGGCTTGGGCCAAAAACTGTCAGCTTTCATTTATAGTTTAGACTTTGTATTAACAACAACATTTCTTTATTGGTTCACAATACTTCATTTCAATCGGTTTAAACATAGCACAAACAGTTTTCCCTACTTCACATAAACTCATTCACTAACTCAGGACCCTGCCTAATCTCTCCCATAGATCTTTACAGGACCCGGATCTGAACTGTCAAACTTCCCATCAAGTAGCCCCAGTGTCAGAACCCTAACTTTCATCAGTTATGCCCTTTTATACTCTCCCCTGGGCTTATTCTCTCCTCCTATTGGCTGATTCCTGAAATGGACTTTCCCCTCCCAACTGGAATGAGCAAGTCACCCCTCCATCTGACTTGACAGCTTCCCTAGCTGTACTACACTGTCTTGCTAATCTGATAACTAGATCTGGGGTGTGCGTGCGTCACAGGAATGCACCCTCATAGTAAAAGGTAAGGATACCCTTATATCAGACTCAACTCCTGCATTGTTGGGATCTGATTAGATCTGTTGATATGCAGAGTGGTTACCTGATTGCTAAGTCTTCTGGGGCTCTCCGTAGCACCGGCAGAATTCCTTGGCTCAGCTCCCAGCTTTCCAGCATTCCAGCATTCAATTAAGAATCACGGCAGTCCAAGAGTTATCTAACTCTACGTTTATTGCAAAATAAGATTACACTGGCATATAGCATTAGCCTGGCGGATCTCCAGTCCACTCCATGCTTATCAGCTTACATACTTGGCAAGCAAGCAAGCAAAACAGCAAGCGATAGATAGATCGGCTAACAAAGTAAAAGACAAAACGGAAGCCTTTTACATACTAGCACCCGGACGTTGTATTATGACAACTTCCGAGGCTCTGTCCCCCCTCCCAAGTGGCTACGTGCTTGAAAACACTTGTCGACCTTGCAGCGTATCTGCTTGTAGCCCGTTCCCAGGAGAGAGGCAGACACACTATCAGTCTGTTTTGAAAAAATCTTTCAGTACATCCGAGCTGTGTTTCCCTCACACTTTCTCACAGCTAACATGCCCCTCCAAAACACAGTTTGGATGTACGCAAATTGTTTACAATTTAGTTCACAGTGTCATGCCTAACAGGCTTGCCAATTGCTCATGTTTACCTGTTGGCAGTGGTTTTGTGAGAATGTCAGCAATGTTGTCTTCAGACCCAATGTACTCCAGTCTTATGACTTTGTCTTGCACCATCTCACGTACATTTTGATATCTGACCCCTATGTACTTGGTTCGACACTTAAGATTCTCAGCCTCAGCCATTGCTATGCATGTTTGCGAATCTTCACGAACTGTAATAGGTTGGTCCACTGCTTCTCCCAAATCAATGAGCAATTGCTTAATCCACTGAATCTCAGCCAAAAGTTCAGATAAAGCTGCAAACTCTGCTTCTGAACTGCTTAAAGCAACACAACTCTGCTTCCTGCTGTGCCAAATTATTGGACTTCCAGCAAATTTGATAAGCAAACCAGACACTGACTTTCGGTCATTCTCCTCAGATGCAAAAGAGCTATCAACATAACAATCTAAACCTTGTTGATTGCCTTGGATTTCCAGCTTTCTGTGTTGTGTACCTTTGAGATACCTTAACACATGCTTCATCCTGATCCAATCCTGAACAGTAGGCCCATTTGCCTTTCTGCTAAGCAGAGCTACTACAAAACTGATGTCGGGCCTTGTGTGCGAGCTTATGTACAGTAAGCTTCCCAGAACACTTTGAAACAACTTTGGATTCTCAAACTGTTTCACTGAGTCTTCATTAGAAGTTCCAGTGAGCATTGGACTCTTCACTACCTTTGCGTTCTGCAAACCACACTTTTCAATCAGTTTCTCAATCTTTTTCTGCTGGCTCAACAGGCACTTGCCATCCTGAGTCCACTGTACCTCGATCCCAAGGTAAAACTTCAGATTTCCCAGGTCTTTGAGCTTGAACTTTTGAGACAACTCCTTCTGCACTAGAGCAACTTCCTTATCAGTCTTAGCGATCACGCAGAGATCGTCAACGTAGATAGCAAGGATTATCTCATTCTTTGTGTATACGCAAGCATCAGCAATGCTGCGTTTGTACCCCAACTTGACCAACTCCTCGTGAATGCAAAGATTCCAGCAACGTGCACTCTGCTTCAAGCCATACAGAGCTTTCTTCAACTGAAAAACCTTCTGCTGCTTACACTGATCAAAACCTTCAGGTTGCTCCATGAACACTAGTTCATCAAGGGGAGCGTTCAGGTAGGCAGTCTCAAAATCAAAGTGTCTCACTGCAAACTGCTTTCTAGCTGCAAGAGCTAAAATCAGCCTCAGGCTTTCTGCCTTTGCAGTAGGTGCAAAGGTTTTGTCAAAACTCTCAAACCTCTGCTGTGAGTAACCTTTAGCAACCAATCTAGCTTTGTACTTCTGGGTTCCATCAGGCAACTCCTTGTGCTTGAAAACCCACTTACAACCTATAACCTTCTGGTTCTCTGGCCTATCAACAACTTCAAACACCTGCTTGTCTACCAAAGACGAGTACTCTTGCTCCATGGCTTCAAACCACTTTTGCTGCTCTTCTTCAGGAAAAGAGAGTAGCTCTTGAAAGTTTTCTGGTTCAGCCACCACTGAAAAAGCTTTTGCACCTTGCACAACAAACCTATCTGGAGGTTTCCTGACTCTATGAGTCCACCTAGGTATGATCACCTTGACTCTACCTTTCTCATCTTCTGAACTGTCTGAGGTTTGAGCCTCAGTGGTAGGGTGTGTTTGTGTATGGTGTTGTGTAGAAGTACTGGGTTGAGGCCCTGCAGAAGCATCCTGCTTCATTACCCCTCCATTTCCAGCACTTGCAACACTTTGCCCCAGCTTGAGAAAAACCTCTTGGTTGGCATGAAGCCTGTCCCACCCGGAATGTTTCTCAAAGTTGGCACTTCTGGACAGCAACACTTCCCCATGGCCCAGGTAGAATTTGTAGCTGTTACCAGAATAACCCACAAACATAAGTCTCCTCCATTTGGGATCACCCTTCTTCCTAAAGTTTGCTGGAACATACACATTAGCGTACTGTCCAAAAACTCTTAGGTATTTCAGATTTGGTGGCCTCCCAAACAGCATGTGGTATGGAGTGGTTTTTACAAAGGAATTCCAAGTGCGGTTAGCTATATGATTGGCAGTCAGTATAGCCTCCCCCCACAGCTGTTCCGGAGCCTGTGAATCGAGAATTAGGCAGTCCTTTATCTGCTTTAGGACCCCAATTCTTCGCTCAGCGAGGCCGTCCTCCTGTGGAACTGCTGGGTTTGTTGTTTCATGCTGAATCCCTTTTACCTTTAACCAGTTCTTCAGATCATTAGACAGAAACTCACCCCCTCTGTCTGTAACCAAGAACCCAACCTTGTACTCAAACTGTCTTTCAACCATGTTGACCCAGTTTTTGAGAAGTTGAGCAGCCTCACTCTTCTCTTTCATGAGCAGTACATATGAATACCTTGTGTGACGGTCCACAATTACCAAAAAGTACTTGTTCCCACCAAAAGTTTTGCTCATGGGACCTGCCAAATCTGCATGGATTACTTCAAAAGGCCGTTGCGTGGTTCGTTTACTACGTTTCGCAACTGGAAAAGCTTTCAGCTTGGCCTGGCTGCACACTGTACAGGATAAAAAAGTGTCACATGGATGAATTTTGAGGTCAGGACACACCTGTGTCAATTTTTGCAGATTTGTGAAACTCGTGTGACCCAAGACTCTATGGTAGTAATGGGCACATTCTTCGTGTAAAGGCTGATTCCCAACCTGTGAGCAGTGCTCTTCCACTTCTTTGTCAACCAAAAAATACATTTTGTCTCTCTTGACAGCTTTTGCACACACCTGGCCATTCAGGCTAATGTTACATTCATTCCCTGTGAAAACCAGAGTGTAGCCACTAGATGTCAGTGCAGAAACACTAATGAGACAGTTCTGTAATTCTGGCACACATAATACTTTGCAAAAAATTTTCCCAAAACTTGGCACATAAACAGTACCCATTTGTTTCACCATTCTTGCCCTCCCATCAGCTAAGGCAACGGAATGTATATCAGGTTTTATGACCTCTTCTAGGAGCTTTTCACTGTTAACCATATGAGTAGAGGCTCCTGAATCTAAGACCCAGGTATCTGCATTGGAATACACTTCTTTCACAATAGACACCATCATCCCACCAGCTTTCTGGCCCCGGCTCGCAGCCCCTTTGCCAGCCCCTTTACCAGCTGTTGGCTGTTTACAGTCTTTTTGTACATGTCCTTTCTGGCCGCAAGCCCAGCAGCGTTTCTCCCTAGAAACAGCTGCCTTTTCTTGCTGAAGGCCTTTGAAGTCTTCGGACAGATTAGACAGATTAGTAGAGTGTCTCTGTGCTGCATGCGGCTGTCTCTGGAGCCCTGCTTCGTCCTTCCGACGCTGGCTCTCCTCCAAGACACGCGCTGCAACCAGCTCTGGGGTAAGCTGCCTTTCATCAACACTTTGTAGACTCCACAGAATGTTTTCATACTCATCTGTCAAACTCCCAAGAAGGATGTAGGAACGTTGAAGGTTCGAGATTTCGATCCCGCGACCTTGGACTTGATTGAACAAATCAGTCATCCGCTCCAAGTGGGCTGCTGGATCTGTTCCCTTTTTCATTTTGCAGGAATACAGTCTCCGGCACCAAATCATTTTAGATAAAGCTGTCTGCGATTGATGCACAGCTTTCAAAGAGTCCCATGTGTCCTTAGCTGTAAGCTTGTCTCTCACATGCGAAAGTTGCGAGGGAGAGATTGTAAGCAAGATAGTGGCTCTGGCTTTACGGTCCTGTTCCGCAGTCGCTTGGGTTGGCCCGTTCTGAACAACATCCCAAAGGTTCTCTCTTATCAGCAATGCTTCACAATACGTCTGCCAGGAGGCATAATTAGAATTCTCTAATTTCGGAAACCTTGCCTGCTCCATCATTAAACAGCTTATAGACAGGATTTTGGCAGTTTTCCCAGCTTTTGCTGTCAGCTATGATAAGACACAGACGCTCCGTCTTACTCAGTCTCACCAATCAGCCCAGACAGCCTTTCTCAGCTTCAGGGTAAAAGCCTTTCTCCCAGTCTCAGCAAAAAAGTTTCATCAGATAGCAATCAGATAAGAGCTGATAACGATCTGGGCCCATAACCCTTGTTGGGATCTGATTAGATCTGTTGATATGCAGAGTGGTTACCTGATTGCTAAGTCTTCTGGGGCTCTCCGTAGCACCGGCAGAATTCCTTGGCTCAGCTCCCAGCTTTCCAGCATTCCAGCATTCAATTAAGAATCACGGCAGTCCAAGAGTTATCTAACTCTACGTTTATTGCAAAATAAGATTACACTGGCATATAGCATTAGCCTGGCGGATCTCCAGTCCACTCCATGCTTATCAGCTTACATACTTGGCAAGCAAGCAAGCAAAACAGCAAGCGATAGATAGATCGGCTAACAAAGTAAAAGACAAAACGGAAGCCTTTTACATACTAGCACCCGGACGTTGTATTATGACAACTTCCGAGGCTCTGTCCCCCCTCCCAAGTGGCTACGTGCTTGAAAACACTTGTCGACCTTGCAGCGTATCTGCTTGTAGCCCGTTCCCAGGAGAGAGGCAGACACACTATCAGTCTGTTTTGAAAAAATCTTTCAGTACATCCGAGCTGTGTTTCCCTCACACTTTCTCACAGCTAACATGCATACCATATGGACACATCGATGTAATTTTCTTGGCAATGATATGAAAGAAGTTTATTATTGTCTTTTGGGGGGGAGGTAATAGTGCTAGAAAATCAAGCTATTTTCTTTCAGCATTATTTAACTCAGAAAAACCACCTTTGAAATAAATAAAGTGGAAAGAAAATGACTCATCATTTTGCTGGTATCTTCTCTCACTCTGAAAATGGACTAGAACTGGATTAAAACTTGCGTGTGAACACAACCATAGAGACAGTTTGCATTTAACTTAGTCAGATGGTATACCATCCCACTGAAGTTAATATGGGGGTGAACTGGGATGCGTTCACACTTGAAGTGCTGAGGCAATCCCAAACTGATCACCAGTGCTTGACGTGCAAAATAGTCAGATTTGGCCTGGCCAGATCACCATGGCAATGGCCACAACAACTTCTCATTCATACCAGTGAACACGACTGCCTCACCCACAACTTGGGAGGATTGTGTATGTTCCTGCATGTTCTGCAACAGAAACGGCATCATGGGGTGGGAATGGAACATTCTGGAGTGTCCCTAACACTCCACTATAGGTGCAAACAGGCCGATAGGTATTGTATATCCTAAGCTATTAAAAGCACAAGCAGACATTTACTGTCACATATGAAGGCACTCTTTGACTATATACATTCAAAAGCTCCTCCAAATCTGGACTTGACTTGGTTTAAACTTTACAGAAAACCTTAAATGAGAAAACTATTGGGTCAATCTAAGAAAAAGGAAGGGAAAGAAGAAGAATTAATAGATTGCTTAATCAGTATTTCAATTCCTCTTGTTACTGCCATATGTTAATGTATTGTATCACTCTGCATCCTGTTTGGATTTCACATTACAGTGCTTTGTTGGTACTTCACACAAAAAGGCCCCCCACCAATTTTCACTTTTGGTGGAGCAAATTCAAATCATAATCAAGGATGCAATTGACTTCACCCCACCATTATGCACCAAATCAAGCATAAATCCCCACTGAAATTCATGATAGGCATAAACAGACTGCTAATATCTAGAAATTGCAAAACATTTAAAGATTTTGGTGCTGCAGTTTGATATGTTAAACTATGGAAATATGTGTGCTCAGAATATATTGCTGCATGAGTGCAATTATTGCAGAAGTCCCCAAAGAGTGTGAGCCAGTTTGGGCTGAGGTAGTATGGTACTTAATGGGTACCATTGTTGTTTGCCTTACAGTGACAGTGGGAAAACATCCAATAATTTGTAACACTTGCTTAGAAATGTATTTCCAAGTTACACTAACATTGTGGTTATATACTGATTGTCGTTGGGTCATGTGAGGTTAGTTGGCGCGATCTGTTAAGAAGATTATGGAATAAAATTTAATTATAAATTTCTGCACTGTTACTGGCAGATATTTCATGTAAGTGTCACTATTTGAACTTCAATAAACAATTGAATTTTTTAAAAAATATAATGCAATTGATGAGAATCAGCAGATAAAAACTGTTCAGAGCAAAGGAGGATTTGCAATACATCAGATAATGTACCTACAACAGAGGAGGCTGCTAGAAAAAAACTTCATTCGAAGGTCTTTCAGCAGAGTCTAAAAGGGTCAGTTCTCATCATGGGAAATAGGTGAGCAAAAATGTGCAGAATAAGGGAAATTATTTCCTTCCTTGCTTGCATGGACTCCCCATCTCAACTGCTCAAAAGCTATTCTCGTATATACCAAAACCAGAACCTCGTAAAAGTTCAACACAGCAGTAACATTGACCTCATTGCGGACAGAATAATAAAACAATGTGTTCCTTTAAAAGAGTGTTGTGTTCCTTCCTTTCTGAGAAAGCAGAAATGAAAGCTCATCTTCTCTGTCTAAATTCTAACCAGTATAAAGCACAATCATTTGCTCCAGTTATTTTGGAACAAAATGTGGGCAGAAGTAGAACACCTTCCTTCTATCTCTCCATCTCTTTTATAGCAGAATGAAGCAAACTGAAAATCTTTATTGGAAAGTGGAATTAGTGATTTTTGCACTCACAAGTAAAAAGACATTTCCCAGTTTAGGACAGACAACGTTCCAGCACTGTTAAGTCATTTATCACTCTATCAAGTCCCCAGTATCACCATAGATACTCTTCATTCTCAGTCATGGCAACTAGTGTGGTCTATGATCAGTTCTATGGCTGTGGTTACACCTTAGCATTTTAATCTGTCTTGGGAAGGTAGCCAAATCCAAGCCATTTTCAGCCTGGAACGGCTTGGTCAGATTTGCTGCTGCTGCCAAAGGAAATAACAGCAAGGGCGGGGGGGGGGGGGGAGAGGCAGACTGGATGACAGAGCAAAGGAATCATAGCAAGAGGGGGAAGAGACAGATCTTGACTATAGAGCAAAGGGAATCACAATAAGGGGGGTGAGGAGGCAGAGGAAGGACTGTCATGGCAAGGGGGAGGGTAAGACTGAGCAGAGGCTTCAATAGATATCATTTTCTGGGCAGCTGGGGAGCCGGAACGGTGAGCTGGAAGGGCATTAAAATGTTAATGCTGTGTTGGCCCGAAGGAAGGAAAACCCAAATAGAGAGAGGAAAATCCAGACACACACCCCTCCAGCATTTAAAGATGTAACAAAACGGGCTGGAATTTGGGCTGAAGAAGGATTAAAGTAAGGGTGTAACTGCAGCCTATGTCTGCCTTTCCAATTTTTTACCATCTGGAATTGTACCTTCTTACTCTTTTAAAACTCCAGTTGGAGTAAATATCCATATGGTGTCAATGTATCTAATATTATGATTGTGTGTCTGATGGTTATGAGTAGAATTTAAGGATCCGTGCATTGAGGTTAATGTGGAACTATAAGGCAAATTGTTGTTTTTGGGTCCAACTGAGTGATGTCCAACTTTGCTAGCTATACTAGCCCCAGATTCAGCCTTCACACTTACTTCCATGCAAAGGCTGCGTGGGGAAGGGATGGAGTGGCATAGTGCACAGTTGTGTGCCATGTTACCCAAACACCATAGCAACAGCTCAGTGTGTGTGCACATGATTCTTCTTGTGGTGAAATGGGTGCTGCAAGGTAAATTCACGATAGGTTTGGGATATGGCTGGCACTTGCAATGTGAATGTCAGCCACCGTCCCTATACTTCTGTAGAATATGGCTCTTTTTCACATTTACCCTAGTTCAGCTTAGTGTAAGGCCTAGCCCTCTCCTGGGCCTCTCCCTTCCACACTCTGATGCAGATTAGAGGCCCTACCACCTGGTAGGGTGATGCATCTACATTCGACACAGCATAGCCTGGTCTAGGCAGCCAGAATGGTCACCTGGATCAGGATATTGGTAGACCTGTTTTAACTGGTTTACTGGTGGTCCAGGGGCTGCTAAACAGGGAGGCATGTGGAAAGATGATGCTTCTGGTTTAGCAGGGGAACCCATTTTGGTGGAGCACCAAACTGTGCCACTGAAATGGGTTCCCCCTAAGGTTCTTTTCTTTCACTGCAGCCTTAACTCTATTTACTCAGAAGAAAATCATTTTGTCCTTTATGGCACTTATTCCCAAGAATGTTCAGTTAGGATTTCATAGTCTGCCAAAGTCATTGGGATGGCAGGTCCCTGTTCCAGGATATAATCTGGAATAAGGCCAAGACCAGAAAGGGCCTGTGTCTTTGTGAAGTTTTATTATGCTTTTCAAAATGCTCAGAAGCAATTGTTAGCCACAGGATGAGACAGGATGTTTAGATTTGATGGGCTGTGGTCTGATCCAGCAGAGTTCCTCTAAAATGTTCTAAAAAGCTCTGACCAGACACCCAAAAAGTAAAAATAGAGGTAGGACTGAAACTAAAAATATACTAATGGACATGCATATATTATTTTGAAAATATAAAAACAAATACTAAGAACTCTTCGCAAGTATTATTATAGCACATATTTAAGAAGAGCAGTGAAAAAAGCACACTACTCTGATTTCTAACTAGCTGAAGAAATGGATATGCTTCTTACTGTTCCAAGAGACTAACAAAGACCAGCCTTCATGGATTTTTTCAGAGTGGACATTCCAAAGGCCTGAGGTGTTCACAGAAAGGTCTTCTCCTGCCTTGCTGCTGTGCTTAATTCCCAGGTAATGGGATTATCTGCAGGCTGTTTACAGAGTATAAAAACAGAGGCTAGAGGATTCCATTGGGAAATAATTAACAGAGAAAGAAGAGAAGGGCTATTGTTTTAGCTATTCATCTATTAAGTTCATCAATGAGAAACCCTGCACCTCTCCAGTTACTTCTGGAGTCCAACTCCCACAAGATCCAGCCAGCTTGGTCAACGCTGGCAGCCCACACACTTGAGTCTGGAAGGATGACGCTCAGATGGAAGGCTTAAACTCACTTTGATCTGCTGCTCTTGGGGCAAGTTCCCATTACCACTTTAAAATGGTTTCAAAACGGTTCGGATCCTCATCGTTCGCACGCCCAATCAATTACAATGGTTTCAAAACGGTTTGGATCCTCTTTGTCCCCATTCCCAATCAGTTTCAGGGGTATTTTGAGGATTATTTGGCTTATAAATGGAATAAACACCTGATTTTTCAGGTGTTTTTTCTTCTGGGGTTGGCTTATAAAACGCTTCTTCCTTATTGCTGTGGGAACGCTAGAGTAGTATTTGGGCAAATACATCATGAAACAGGTGGGCTTTCACCCTGTA
Source organism: Aspidoscelis tigris stejnegeri (assembly GCA_023333525.1). Lineage (NCBI taxonomy): Eukaryota > Metazoa > Chordata > Lepidosauria > Squamata > Teiidae > Aspidoscelis > Aspidoscelis tigris. The sequence goes on along the minus strand of JALMGA010000002.1, from coordinate 25,331,703 downwards.
GGACAGCCCCTTGACAGTTAAAATTCCAGGTTTCCTCGGTACAGGAGATGGTTTCATTGTAGCAATTCACCCACTTTACACCTTATTAACAACGTTTCCTTTCCCACCCACGCATTTTACAGAATTAAAGGTTGCATTTGTGGAAAACTGGGGTACATTAAAAGGTTTACTCCTGGCAGCTCTCAGTCCATTTCTCCCTCTTAGCCGCCTGCTGCAGCAGCACCACTGCTCACTTCCTTGCTTACCCACTTGCACAACTCCCACGGAGGAGTGCGCAAGTGTGTATATGTGGGTGTGCGCAGGCGGTGGCAGCAGAGTGAGCACTGCGTTGATCCAGGGGACCCACGTGATCCAACCCCATCAGTACTGGCTTTGAGGAGAACCAATAACACGCAGCCACTGTTTCAAAGACCATGTTGAATTCTCACTTGTGTTCCCAGAAGGTCTCACACCACTAATCCAGACTGGAAAGTGTTATTGGAATAACGGAATCGTTCCCTATGATAGTTCTTTTCCCCACAATACCTTAATTGGGTTATATTGCTTTGAACTTTCAGAATAACTACAAGAGATAGGTAAACACATCCAGCACTTCAATGACAATTCCACAAAAATTACTCAGAAAACATCCTGTCTGGAGAATATGGCCTAAAATATAATTTAAAAAGTGTTTTTTAAAATCATAGCCAAAGTAAAAGACGGCTGTAGGTTTGGGATGTTTATAAACTGCACCCAGAGGTCTGTTTGCACTATGGTCTCTAGTGCATAATTTGTGCAGGAAGAGCATACGCATGATGAGTAGACTGTTAGAGGCTTTGGCATGCCCTCCTTCCCCAGAAGTGCACTAATAGTTGATTAGGTATGGAGCACGAAATCGTTCACCAGACCTTAACCAACATTACCTAATTACTAACCTGAAGCATCCAGCAGCGCGACCATTCACTCTTGTCAGGGTTGTTTGAGGTGCTGTGCCAGCATGCTGCCAGCCCAGACAACTGTTGATGCGCCTGCACCTGCGCAGAGTGTCAGTGCTGCCAAGCTATGGTGCATGAGCAGCCACATAGGTGCCACTGCCACAATGGTGGCGCCCAGAGGTGGACCGGGCCCTGGGATTGAGTAAGGTGAGTATTCAATCCCGGGAGGAGTGAGCAGGTGAAGTTGGCTAGCGGTCAAGTGTGAGAGCTAGTTAGTGTTGTTTCATTGCGTTCATTTCCTATCCATAGTGCGAAAACACCTCAGGCCTACAGCTTAGTTCTATGCTAGATGAGATGCAAATGGCATAATTAGGCAACTGCTGGGCTAGTTCTGTCTCTTTGGCCTAGCATCACAAACAGTTGCTCTACCCTAGTCACACTATGGTCCAACCTTCACTTCAGGTCTGACTGCTCACATCTTTTCATATCTGTCCATTTTATTTGTGGACTTTCTATCCTCCATTTGGACTTTCCTGAACCCATATAGTATGTCATTGAAGGAGCAGCCTGTGTGAGAAGAACCAATCAAATCCAGATTGCCATATTCTCATCTTCATTTTGTAATAATATTTTATGTCAGGAAATATTCTGAAATATTTTTAGGAGGGAACCTAATCTACTACATGTAGGTTATTGCATTTGACTTTTATGAAGGAAATATATTTATTTCTTAACTACCCAGAAGTGACATTCTTTTTTCTTTTCTTTTTTTAAAAAGTAGTTTGATTATTAATTTGATTGGCCTGCTTTGATTCACTTTATTCGTTGTTCTTTGCTATTAAAAGTAAAGTCAACTATATACAAGCTTCACCTGATGTAATGACTCGTATTTATGAAGTTATTTGAGGCTTCTAAACTATGGGTGATGAACTCTGTGATATAAAATTGCACAGCAATGTAATCTCTGTGGAATAAAAATTTTAAATCAGCTGCTGCCAAGCCAGATGCCCTTAAGGGAAATAAAATATTCTGTGATTGTGCTGCGCTGTTAGCATATTTTTCATTTTCTTCCTGTGCAGAAATATAGATATGAAAGTCTGTTCCACAATGATGCAAACAAAGTGCTCGGCTTAAAGTTGCTTGAAAATTATACACGGTGAGTTTATGCTTCTTTTCTCACTTGCTAGTTCAGCTCTTGCAGCTTGCAGAACTTCATAAATAATTTGTACTTCTGGTGTTTTATTCCTCTAATTTAACAGCTTACTGGTTATCATTACTATAGGTATATCTCTGAGTATAGAGTGGAGGGGGGAATGCAAATAAATAAATAATTAAATTTCATAAGTTTTTCTTTCTTTTTTCATCCTGACATAAATACATACAAATGTTTTAACTTAAACCTCAGGATGGCATTTTTTAAAAAATACCATCCTGCCCTGATTCCACTCAAGTCATGGCTGCATCCAGACGTCACTTACTTGTTCTACTATATTTGGATTTTCCAGAATAAGGCATAGAAATTGATCATTGACAACATAAAAAAACACTCACGTGACATGACACAAGCAAAAGAAGATCTAGGAAAAAATGATTAGGCATGGCACGACTGGAGGAAGGAGAAAAACAAGATGGCAGTGGATAAAATGGAATCACAAAAGTCTACTGGAAGAGCTGTGATTTTTTAAGACAGAAAAAGGGTGGTGTCTCCCCTTACTATTTGAAGTGCCCAGTATACTGCCCACTTCCACCATTTCTCCATTGGTGGCGGCAGCAGATGCCTTGCGTCAATTGCACCACCCCAATGGTGCCATAAAGGCATCATTGTTGTAGGTGCAATTTTGCACTCTGAGTGGATGTACTTCCATCCACCGCTAAAAATGATGCCCCCATGCCTGCAAATGGAGATGCAGAAGTGTCTCAACACCGGATCACAGTGCTTCCCCTACCTGCCCAGAAAACAGGTAACCTGGCCAGTAGGTGGAGACACAACCAAGATGGTAAGTGTTTGCCCATAGAGTCTCTAGGGGTATTCAAAATTTGATCGAATCTGCCCGAATTTGAATCGAATGTCCATAAATTTGAATTTAAAGATTTGAATGAATTTTGAATTTTGGATCTATTCATTCATTTCATCTGGACATTCACAGGTGTATGGGTTCATACATGATGCGTACTTGCAGATACGCATCTTTCCCGCATCTGTACGCATCTGTATGGATCCATACAGGACAAAACCAGGTTGCATATAGGCTAACTATGGGATGCATATGGATGTGTATGGAATTAGGGATAAATTAGGGGTGCATATGGGATGCGTAACAATGAGCTTGGGCACCTGCGAATGTTATTGACATTCATAAGTGCAAATTTGAATCACAAATTTGAACGAAGAGATTTGAATTTGCTTAATTCAAATCAAATTTGGTTAAATAAAGATTCAAATTGAATAGAATTTTTGGGTATTTGAATTGCATTGAATTCTGAACATTGCATTTGTGTACACTCCTAATAGTAAGGACTTGAAGTTGACTTAATGGCCCTTAAAAACATCAGTGCTGATGTTCTTTAGACTTGACATACAACCAAGAAATGTTTGATTTTCTTCACAGAAAGTATAGGATATTTCCCTTCATGCTGTTAATAAGCATAGACATAATAGAAGGAAAATAAATACATAAAAGATGATGTTAAAGCCATTAAGCAGAAAAGCCATGTTGCCTGGGCTACATCATGCTATTTTTGGAATATACACTATTGGTCACACATTTCAGCTGTAAACTATGGCCCTTTCTGCACTGGGCCTTATTCTTGATTATGTCCTGGAACAGGGACCTACCATCCTTACAGTTTGCCCAAGCATGTGGACAGCTGCACCCAATTGTGGGACATAGTCTGGGAAAAGGCCCAGTGCAGGAAGTGCCTATGCTGAAAAAATAATGCATGCATTTCTGAAAACTTATGATTCAGTCTTATGCATATTGATTTCTAAGATTGTTCCATCATACCCAATAGGGTGGCCTTTTAAGTAAGTCTGCTGTCTAATATTTTATTTGGATAAAAAATGGTGTGGCATAGTTTAAATCTTCAGGGCTCCAATTCCTTTCCTACATTCTTAGACTAGAAAGTGAGCCAGTCAGTTGCTTTTAATTTGGCTAAACCCCAATGGAAGAAAAACAAAATAAGATGGGAAGGGTGTAGGCTTCCTGCTTTTCTGTAAACTCATATGCAGCTGAGGTACTGAAATGTATTTTAACATAATCTGATTGAGTCAGGTCTCGAAGTTGGCATTTGTACATTTTAAGCAAGCACTGTCAATCTAAAAAGGAACAACTTCTTCTATTAAGATCAAACCAAATCAAACTGAAAAACTTAGTCTTATAGCTTATAAGGCATTAGAACACTGAGCATATGCTTTCTACTCTGTTCCTTTCCTCAAATCACATGGTACCAATGATTGTTTCTGCATAAATTAATATCCTATCTTTATCCCAAACAGATCAAAACCCAAACCACCACCTCCTCCTCTTCTCCTCCTATTTTAATTTTAAAGCAATCACACGCGATCGGTTACTCTGAAAGATGGCAACTGGCCAAAGGTTAATATGTGTCAAAAAAGACTGTACAATCTTCTCAAAGATTGTCACACTAGGACTAATCACTATAAGCTTGCACAAAAAGTAAAGGTTGTGATAACCCGTAATTAAAGAAGATTCTGTACTCATGTATGTTGTACCAGGTCCAGCCCCAGCTGCTGACCCTGGAGAGCCCTCAATGCTCTGGCCAGTTTTGAGGCAGACTTCAAAACTGGTGTGTCATCTGCATATGTCAATTCGAATTTGAATTGGATTTAATAACATTCAAATTTAGACATTTGAACAGATTTCGGAAGTTCCGAAACATTGGTTTGAATGATTCAAATGATTCAAATGTACAGATACATATGTTATATACAAATATTATATGTATTTGCGCTTATAATACGGGATGAAAATGGAACGCATACGGGATAAAACAGGATGCATATGGAATGCACACAGATACATATAACAGATATGAATGTTGTCCACATTCTTATCTTTAAGTACGAATCTAACATTCGAATGAACAGATTCGAATGTTACGGATACAAACAGGATTTTTTGACATTTGGATTTTAAGCAGTAGAATCGAATCACATGTTTTGACATTCGATTTGACTCCAATTTGAATGCAAAAAAAATTGTGCATACCCTTAGCCTGGTATAACTGTAAATCTCAATGCTGAAACCTACAATTGACTCAAGGAAGGTACACTGTATACTGGACCATGGAAACATGTAGATCCACGCTCCTGTGCTCTGGTATACTACAAGGGACCTTTTTCTGTGACAGTCCAGGAAGTGCTGCTGGAAACGGGTCTGATATAAAATCAGCCAAGCTGGAAACTTTAAGGTTGGGAACTTTCATGCTTAGCCTTCAGAGCCTCACCACTGCTTCCGAGGGCTCTCCAGAAGCAGCAGCAAGAACTGGAGCAAATCTGACCACCTGAATGTGGACTGCTCCAATGGCGACCCAGTCCAGCTTGGAATGGGTTGCTTCCCCTGAGACAAGGCAGCCCACCCTGTCCCAAAATACTGCCAGTGGCAAATACAGGAAGGCCCATGGTGGTTTCTAACCACAGGTCAGTTCATGGTGGCCAATTGGACATGCAACCTGAAGTGAGAGGCGCTGTGCATGCTGCCCAACTCAGCTGCTGGTTGTGAGTGGCTGTAACATTGGCTGTAACATTATTCTCCCATGTGAATGTGGCCTTAGTTTGCTCCTCCAGCAAAAGAACCAGTGGAACAAGGACAAGAGAATATAGATGTACACAAATAGGGTGTAGTTTTTTTATATATTCAGTTCACATTGAATTGAATGGAAGAAAATTTATATTTGTTCAAATAGATCCCCTTTGAAAAATTATATTTGTTTGAATATATCCCCTTCGTATCAAATAGGATTCTATTTGATATGAATGTATTCATACAAATTCATACAAATATCCAGTATGAACGCATATGTATCCCGTAACATATCTGGTCTGAAAGTGTCAAATCCGCTCTGAATCCACTTTGAATCTCTTCTCAATCCATGTTGAATGCACTCTGGATTTGTTGCAGATGTGACTGACCCAACTGCTTTCCCACCTGCCCAGTTTCACGAATGTTCTGAAGCATTTTTATGAAACATTTGTATGATTACGAATGTCAATTTGTATAAGAATGTCCAAATTTGTACAAATATCAAATGTTATGAATATTTGTACACATCCCTACAACAGAATCTACCACTAGCATATTTATTGGGGAGCAGAACTCATTAGCTGAGCATAACTGTGAAGCTTTAGATCATAAGTTCCTACACACTGTTGCATAGAAGTAGCCTGTATTCAGCTCCGTGAAACTTGCAAATAAAATCCACATAGGTTTGGACTGCAAAGGGATATGATTATGAGCCAACCCTTTAAAAATCCTCTGCCTTATTGCTACTTTCTCATATTTTGCAACATCTTCTCTAGAGACCGTAATAATTTTTTAAAAAGAGTAACTTTGAAAGCTAATAGTTGTTTCCTCTGAGTATTTATTATCAGGAATGCTGAGCAAACTTTGATTGATGAAGGCGATGCAAAAATGTGAGACTACAAGCCCACAGATTTTATAGCCCCTATAAAGTGCTGCATACAGTTTTTGCTCAATTTTATGCTGTTAAACTAAACATTTGGTATCATATGGCATTTTGAGTGCTTTGATTTATGTAAAGACAGCAATTGGTTCAGTAATAAACATTCTAAAGTGGAAACTTAAGAGCAGTCTACTGTATTTATTTGTGACATAAACACTTACCTGCAGTGCATTTGAGAATCATCTTAGATTTAACTCATATCGTACATTAAAGACATTAAGCTTCCGACATAACAAGGTCATCTCCAAGGTAAAGGCAGCTGTGATGGAAAACCTGGCAAGGATAAAGTGGTAACTATTTTGAATTTAAACTGATGGAGAAAAAAACATGCTGTTTCTCAAGGGAGACATTCTTTATTGAACAAAATTGAAAAGCCAAAGTGGAAGCCATTACACTTGATTTACTTTTTTAACTTAAGGAGACAATAGTGTACTTCTAGTGCAAATTAATTTAATCTAAAAATTGCCTGTAATTATAGGAGAAGAACACAGATGACTTTGAATTGGGTGTGGTTATATCAGTTGCTTTTTGTTCAGCTCTGAACTAAGCAAAGTCTCAACATACGTTAAGGGGATATTGCCACAGCGAAACTTAGTTCAGCCATTGTCATCTTCCTTTGTGAAATTAAAGTGGCAGGATGCCTCTAAAAGCTATTTGCAGGGATTAAAAGCAAGAGAAAGTTTTGTCTTTGCCTTCTGCTTGAGATGCCCAGAAGCAGTTGGTGGGCCACTGTGTGATACATGGTTCTGGACTAGATTGGATTGGTAGTGGCCTGATCCTGCAGGGCTCCTCTTATGCTTTAGGGGAAGTCTTGATAGTTAAAAGAGTGCCATGCATGTAGCACACACAGCGTACGTTCCCACTTGACTATTTTAGTGCAGGTTGGACTATTTCTGTCCCTGCTGGGCTATTTTAATCCGAATATAGGGACGAGTGCACATTTTGCTCAGTTCCCACTTGTTTGATGGTAAACCGGACTGAATCCGAATAGCACCGTTCCCACTCACTGCCCAAATCCCCAGCACAGAGAAACAGGACCTTTCAGTCTCCACGCCCCCCCCCCCCGCAAGATGTTGGTGGAAGAACCTCAAGGGACTGTTTCTCAACCCACTTCCCTCCCCCCACTACCTCCCTGTCAAGTCTCAGCAGTGGCGGGGGCTCCTCCTTCCTGCTCCTCGCTCACCTCATGAGCCCACATACACCTCAGTCCACATTACCCAGCAGAATGGGTCTGTGCACAAGCAGATCAGCGGCTTGTGTGGGTGGGGGAGAATAAAGTTATCCTCAACTCTGTTTTATGTTTCTTGTTGGTGGGGAGGTGAATATTTTAATTTACTAGTTGCATGGAATATATATATCGTGTGTGTGTGTGTGTGTGTGTATACTGGCCAGTTGGTTCTCTTCGTGGCTGGCCACAGGAAAAGAGAGAAGGCTCTCTTCCCTTCTCTGCCAGAGGACCCTTGGGGGTGGCCTCTTCTCCCTCCCTCCTTCCTTCCTCCCTTGCTGCCTTCCTCTCTCTCTCTCTCCCTCCCCTTCAAGTCTTGGCTAAGCCACGGCTCATGGCAGTGAGTGCCTGGCGGGGCTGCCCAGGTGACAGCGAGCCTGGCTGAGGGAATCACAGCAGCAGCAGCAGCGCAGCAGCAGGGCCATCTCTTTCCTCTTCCTCCTTGCTTGCCTCATGAGCGAGCCCAGCTAAAGGAATCACAACAGCACTTCCTTCCTCCTCCTCCTCCTCTTCACCCACTTCATGAGCCTGCACACACCTTGATCCACGTTACCCACAAGAATGAATTTGCACACAAGTAGATCAGCAGCTTGTATGTGTGTGTGTGTGTGTGTGTGTGTGCGGAGAATAAAGTTGTCCTCAACTCTGTTTTATATGTTTTTGTTGGTGAGGAGGTGAATATTTTAATTTACTAGTAGCATGGGATATATATATGGTGTGTGTGTGTGTGCTGGCTGGTTGGCTCTCTTCCTGATGGGTGCATGGGCTCCCTTCTCTGCCAGATGACCCTCGGGGTGGCCTCTTCTCCCTCCCTCCTCCCTCCCTTGTCACCTTCCTCTATCTCTCTCCGGCTGGTTGGGTGGCGCTTCCCCCTCCTCTCCATCGCTGCTGTGAAATCCCACCTACATGTGGCTGGCATTGGCCAGAAGGCTACAGCTCGACCTCAGATAGCCCAGGACCGTTCCCTTTTGGGGGAAAAAATGTGGGCTCAACTCCAAAAGGGTAAAAATGTCCTGCTTTTCTCAGGGATTTAAATACTCTGGATTTAAGCTTGTTTTGCAACGGAGTATCTCCATGCACAGCTTTACTCCAGGCTGCATCAGGGGCAAAGGAGGAAAATCTGCGGCAGAAACCCCCCTCTTTCAAACAGTACTATATCCGACTTTAGGGGGCAACCGTGGATTTTCCTGGGAGCATGGAGACGCTTACAAGCATAACATTAGGAGGCTGTCATTTGCTGGGAAAGAGGAAAGCGAAGTGGAGAGAAAGTGAAGGGAGGCGAAGACACACACACTCACGATTGCAGCTGGCAAGAAGCAAGGGGAAAGAGGAAAGCGAAGCCGAGAGAAAGCGAAGGGAGGTGAAGACACACACACTCACGAGTGCAGGTGCCAAGGAGCAGGGGAAAAGAGGAAGCGAAGGGAAGTGAACACACACACACGAGGAAGAATTCAAGAGAAAGGAAGGGAAGGAATCTCTCTCCCCTCCTATTAATGCAGCCTCTGCTGTGAAAGAAAGGGGGAGATCACTGCTTTGCTTATGTGCTAAAATAGCTGCATTACGTGAATGCAGGGAGCTGGATGACAGCTGAAGGGAGCCTGTCATTGCTCCAGTGGGTGGGGGGTGGGGGGGAGAAAAAGATGTGGGCTCACAAAAGTGGCTTCTATGGGGACAGGAAAGTACGATTTTAATCCACATTGCCCCAAACCACATGGGGACTCTTTATTGCGAGTTACAACACGGATTTTTATTAATTGCATCACTAGCGAAGCAACCGGCTCCCATGGAGATGGGCCCTCAGGAGTTTTTTTCCGCCAGATTTTTGCGGAATAGCCCTCATAAAATCTGGGAAGAAGAACTTGAATGGGAACAGCTGGATGCCAAATTTGGATTAATTGCAGAAGTCACGGAAATGCCGGATACCGAAGTCAAATTCAGTTCGGATTTAAATGCCTACGGGAATGCACCCACAGGCTTTAAAGGACTTGTCTCTAAAATTGCTCTTTAATACTGTCATCAATATAGGTGGAATAACTTTATATCCCAGTCAAATAAAATCATAAATGCATTGTGCTGAGATACACAACAACTCCACTGTCTACAAATTGCATAACTGCCCATTCGTACTGATGTAGGTCAAAACTCTTTGGTAATGAGATCCTCACTATCCCAAATTGGTGAGAGTTTAGTAAAGTATGACCTGGACCTACAGTATATACTCAAAGTGTACCTATAATATAGTTGCCGGGCTTTACATACAATAGAACTATAAATATATGGGGTATATGCATATAGAAGACTTTCAAAATTTGCAAATGAATGCTTAGGGTGCCTTTTGAACCTGTTCTTTGTTATTTGCAATCATGGCAAAAGGGCCGTGTAAAGCTTGCAGTGATATCACAACACTGAGTGTGATGATTCTCCAGTCTCACCCTGTCCTTGGCTGAAAAGGCAACTGGGAGAGGAAGTGCAGGAAGTAAGGAGCACAGCAGGGACAGGTGAGTTCTACCTTTAATCTCCTCAAGATCCTGGTCCTAACACAGATTCATGTGCTATGAATTAGTATACAAACTAGTTAGCATGCATCCTTATCAATCATATACTACCGTGTGTATTTGCCTAGTAAGTTCCCATGTAAGTCTGAAAATGGAGAATCCATATGGTTCATCTTGGTATATCTGAGAGATCACTTGATCAGCAAATATGCCCTGAGGAGTTCACTAGGGCCCGGTCTGCACTTTGCTGTACTTTGGAATATATCTCAGGACAGGGCTCTATTGTCCACATGTTAATGCAGACTCTCACAGGTCCTACCTGGTGCCTGCTGTAGCCTGCATCATCATGTGGGCAGCAGGGCTCTATTCCTGAATATATTCCAGAATAAAGCCAAGTGCAAATAGGCCATAGGATTCAATCATGGCAAACCAGTCATTTAAACAATGTCTTCTGAAGCCTGTTCCTATCAGCTTCAAACTGGTTTTCTCTTGTATTGTATTTCTATGGTACAGTGAAAATATCTGAGCTGAAAAATCACATCTGATGATAAAGATGAACACTTCACCCCACCTTTTTATATGTAGCCAGTGTGTCCTTCACAGGTACATAGCCATGTCCCTTACCCTTAAATCTCAGCAGCAATGCACGCCTGGTTGTGTTCACGCACCCTTTTTCGTATGCTGTAAAGAAATCAGAATGGGGAGAGTCTGTTGCCTGTATTTTTTCAAATCAGACAAATACTGAGGTATGAGTGGGATTTGTTTGAAGCCCTTGGCACACTTGAAAATCTGCTTTTGATGTGAATGTGGAAGAGGAGCTTCTACCTGCCCGACCTTTACCAGCCACTGATGAGGAGTAGGGCAGGGCCAAATGTGTGCCTCTGGTTGGTTCAGGAAAAGCCACTTAATGAAAGACAGGATTCATTGGAAAAGACCCTGATGCTGGAAAAGATTGAAGGCAAAAAGAGAAGGGGACAGCATAAGATGAGATGGATAGATAGTGGGCCTATACGCACTACAGCGCATATAGTGCATAATTAGGCAACTTCTGGGGAGGAGGCTGTTGCAGTCTCCAGGCACCACCTGTCTTTCCAGAAGTTCCCTGATTATGCACTAGATGTGGAGCACGAAATGTCCCAACCCTTACCCCACCTTACCTGATCATGTTCAGCCAGGAAACATTCACTCTTCAGCTGAACAATGTCAACGGAGCTGCCACACAAGGGCACCAGCAGCTCTACTGCCCTCCTGACGCGACTTCAAATGTGACTACGATTGTGCAGAGCGTCATCATCATCATGGTGCTGGTGCTGACACGTGTGCAGTCACAGAGGGCACCACACTCAAGATGGTGACGGCTTAGGTATGGCTTAGGAACTATGGGCACATAAAGTTAAAACTAAGCAGGTATTACCCAGCATATGTCTGACTAGAACTCTTTACAGCATCCAAGGGCTAAGAAGTTAACAAAGCAGAATGCCCACAGCTGTTCTAGCACAGCTGTAACTCCCAGCATAGTATATTGGCAGAATCCCATTTATTTAGTAAGGCGCCTTAGCCATGGTACTTTGAAGATGATGCTTCTGGTTTTTATTTTCCTTTAAGATATTTCACAGCTTTAATACATAGTATTTCATTCATGTATAACCCTAGGAAGGAAATTCAGAACTCTTCGCCTGGGTATTCCTTTAGCGATTGACTGATACACAGCGCTAGAGTGACACCATCTGTTATGTATTGGAATCATTTTCTCAAAAACAAATAGTATCCTCAAGTCAGGCTCTTCCAGAACTGATATCTGCTTTTATTTTATATGTTGCAGGTGACGGAAATACAGTATAAATAATTTGCTTTGTTAGGCATTTTGCTAATGAAAATAATTATACTAGTAATACTAATAACCACATAACAATAAATTACTGTGTAGCCTGTCTTCTCATTTATTGCTGGCATTTTACTTTTCTTTACAAGTATTGTAGGGCAATGATGTGGGTACCACCAGGTTATTGCAGGAAAAGAGGAAGGCCACATAACACTTGGCGTCGAACATTTCTAAAAGATGTCAAACAGATTAATATAAAATGGGATGAAGTCACAAATCTGGCTGCTGATTGGAGTTGCTGGAATAATCTTCGTTGTCTGATACGCTACTTAGCGTGAGAGGAGCTAACTAACTAACTATTGTAGGAGGAATACTGCGTGTTAATAGTACTTTATTTGCATCATTTATAAATGCAGTGCAGTGAAATGAAAACAAACAAATCTTAGGTTGTGTTCACACCTAAGTTTAATGCAGTTTCAGTCCACTTCCAGAATGGAAGAACACATCAGCAAAGTGAACAGTAATTTTCTTTTGGCATTATCTGACTCAAAGGTGGATTTTCTGAGTTAGATAATGCTGAAAGAATAATCCTAAAGCTGGATTAAAACTTAGGTGGGAACACAGCCATAGTCAAGGATTTTACTACTCTTCCATGGTCCTGAGGAGTCAGAGGAGGCTAGAAATTTCACTGAGGAGCAGGTCACATTTTCAAACTCTAAGTCAGTGGTTCTCAACCTGTGGGTCGGGAGCCGGGACCCCTTTGAGGGTCTACCCTTTCAGAGGGGTCGCAACGAGTCTCCCACCGCCCTTCCCTCCCCCCTCCCAGCTGCCCCAACTCCATGGTTGGGGGTCTCCACAACATGAGGAACTGCATTAAGGGGTCATGGCATCAGGAAGGTTGAGAACCACTGCTCTAAGTGGAAGTTGCTCTTCTTTTTTGAACCATGACAAAAATAGGTATGAAGACCCCTGCCTGTCTTCTAAACCATAACAGATTGTTTGAAGTCTTGGGGCCTGTTCTCTGGGAATGATTTGGGATGCTCCATCCAGTCCTCTGAACTTGTGGAGAAGTTTTTATTTCCCCGGAGCTCCACCAGGAGCTGCTGGAGAACATCTGGTGAGCTTCTGGACACACGTTTGAATTTCTTTCTAGTGCAAGCATTGCATGGGAGTGGGGTAGGTGCAAATGCATGCCATATTGTGATGACTATGGCAACAGCCGAGTATGCAGCAAACGTTGCCATGATTTGGATGGTCAGATGGACCATCTGTACTGTGAATGCTGGTAGTAAAGTTGGGGTTGCACCAGCGGTCATGGTGGGAATGTGGCCACCCTCTCTCCCCTAACTGAACTATAATTGAATGGTAGTTATACCATTCCACAGTTAAGTGTGAACAGGGCCCTGATGGGGTTTAGGGAAAACTCCAGCAGACCTGGAATCGTGTCAAGCCAAATTTACTAGCTATTGCACCTAGTAAATGTGATTCTTTATAAAGAATTCAAAATGAAGACTCCTGGCAGATGTCCAAGTAAGGGGAAACAATTACGGGAAACCCAGCATCATTGCCAGATTTCCCATAATGGCAGTTTTATGGAATATCAACTTACTATTCCAGGACTATACAGAGAATGTCACCATAGTGTCCGGCATTCCCAGTATTGTTATGGGAGAGTGATGGGTTATAGCCTGTGTCTGGAGGCACTGGGACTAATGCTTTAAAGAGTATGCTGATGGTAGCTGTTAAGCTTGTTATTGCACTCATCATATTTTAGGCCAGTGGCCGGCAAACTCATTAGTCAAAAGAGCCAAATATCAACAGTATAACAATTGAAATTTATTTTGAGAGCCAAATTTTTAAAACTTAATCTATATAGGTAGGTATATTGTTATTAACTTAATCAGGGTAGTCCTAAGGTGGAAGAGCCACATTCAAGGAGCCAAAGAGCCACATGTGGCTCCTGAGCCATGGTTTGCCTACCCCTGTTTTCGGCTGTTTTTCCACTGTCACTAAAAGTACCCATTAAGTACCCATTAATGGGTACGAAATGGCATTTTTGTACCCATTAATGGGTACTTAATGGGTACTTCTAGTCACAGTGGAAAAACACCCTTAGTCTCAGGCTGCATAGATACTAAGGGATCATATTGCTTCTGAACTAGGGCAATTAATAGTGTTTTAAAGGGGATCCTATCAACAGTAACTCATCGGGCAAGCATTATGTGATCATTGGCACTGAGTGTAAGATGTCAGGAAGAGAAACCGCACACAAAGTGAGGCCACATTTCCACTCACCTTGTGTGTATAAGAAGGCACACACTGCCACCTTGTCTCCATTTTCAGTGGCAGTAGGTAGCTTCAAAGTGACTGAGTGCATCATTTTTGTAGTTCCATCATTCACGCAGGGACCTCTGAAGGAGGGAGGTAGCTTCCAACCTTACATGAAAGTTCAATGGAAAATGGCACCTCCTAACTCCAAAATCAAGAGTGCTGTGGGAGTGCCTCCCTCATCTGCCCCAAACAAAGCTCAGTCTCCCTGTGGTCACACTTAAGGTTTAATCCAGCTTCAGTCCACTTTCAGAGTGAAAGAATACATCAGCAAAGTGACAAGCTGTTTTCTATCAGTCTTAAATAAATCAGAAACAGAGCTTGCATAAGGCAAATGCACAGCGGGTAGCATATGAGCTTGGAGTTCACATGCACAAATAAGAGACTTGCCTGCATTCCAAAAGGAAGGTTTTATTGCTTTATGGTTGCAGAGTATATAGTGAGTAAAAGCATGAGTGTATGCTGAATAAACGCACGAGTATATGAAAAGAATACAGGTATGAATACTGGTACACTACTTCATCTTCTACATTGTCTCTCATTTTTTTAGAGGAGCAAAGGAAATAGCATGATGTCATAGAACTGCAGACACTCCATGTGAGCGCATTAGACTTATCCTTAACAGGACCATTCCTCTGTGCTGTACGGAGTCCTAGTTCTCATAACACAATTCATTTCTCACAGGAGCTTTACTTATTATGTCTAAGTTACTAGATTACAAGGCACCTGGTGTTTTGCGAGGTGAATGGCCTTTCTGGCCTGGTGATATAAGCTCTGGTGCTATTTTTCACTGGGAAAAAATGGTTTGACATATATGTCCTTTTATAACTATTTATTGTGATCAACCTGTTAAAGCAATGAAAGCATGTTTCATCCATCCATCCATCCATCCATCCTCTTCCTTCCTTCCTTCTTATTTGTACTGCTAGAAATAATTTGCATGTAGCCCTAGGGATCATGAATTTCACAGTAACGAATGTATACACATAATTGATTTTTGTTTAAAAAGCAGCTTTCCCAAATTCAGAGCATCTTTAAGCTCCCAAAGATTCTGTGACTTGGAAATATCTAATCAGACCTAGAAAGAACTGTTGCTCTTTTCCCTTCACATGGTTCCACATGAAGTGGTCAACAGAGAAGATGCAAGTTTAATAAATTACTGTAAGGCTGTGGTCACTCCTTAGATTAATCCAGCTTTAGTCCACTTTGAGTGAGAGAACGCATCAGCAAAGTGACCAGTGATTTTCCTTCCACATTATCTATCCTAAAGGTAAATTTTCTGAGTTATTTAACACTGAACGAAAACAACTTGTCACTTTGCTGATGTGTTCTCTCGCTGTGAAAGTGGGCTGAAGCTGGATTAAACCTTAAGTGTGACCACAGCCTAAGTGAAAGAGTAGGGAGAAACACTGTGCCTCGTTAAGGTTGAGGAAAGCTGAAGAAAGGGACAAGAGAAAGAAAATGCAAGGACGGGACCAAAAAAACTATTGAAAGAGACAGTGAATAGGGAGGGAGAAGTCAATAGCACAGACATTTGTTCATAGCCCCAGCAGCTGCCCACGACTTTATAATACCGAATTACTGCAACAGTAATTTTTATTTATTTATTTATTTACATTTTTATTTATTTATCCCGCCCTATACTCGAAGGCCTCCGGGAGGGTAAGAACATTTAGTGAATTGATAGCAAAAGTTGCAAACTCTTCTTTTTTGATACTGTATCGGAAGCCCAATCAATGGCGCTTCCGGTTCTCTTTCACTTTCCTATCTCTACGGTAACGACCCGCCTCAATCTCTGGACCGCCTTCCGTGCTTCCGCGTGAGCGCGCGAGGGCCGGCGCGCCCGCGTGCATCACGTGATAGGTGTGTCATGTGACTCTAAGTCCAGGGCGCTTTGGGGAAGGCGAAGTCGGCCCCAGCCCAGCCCAGCCTGTTTGCTTTGCCGCGCAGGGAAGATGGCGGGCGCCGAGGAAGAGGAGCGGGCGTTGCTGGATGGGGACTCGCTGCCCGAGCAGCACGTCTGCCCTGCGCGGAAGCCGATGTCGGCGTTGTGCGACCCTCAGCGGCTGGCTCATCGGCTCTTGGTCCTGGCTCTCATGTGTTTCCTGGGATTCGGTGAGTGAGGGAGCGGCTCCCCTTCCCCACGAGCTGCATAGAGAAGCCCCGCAGTTGTGCAGACTCTCCCGTGTGCTGGGGATGCAATGGGGAAACTTCAGCTTAAGCAAGGGGACAGGTGTATCAATGGGCGACAGATGTATCAGTGGATGCCTAGGTGCATCTTTCAGGCTGGGAGGACAAGCAGGATGCCTCTAAGGCCATTTGCTGGGAATTGAGAGCAGGAGAAGGTTTGCCCTTGTCTCTGCTTGAGATGCCCATGGGCAACTGGTTGGCCACTGTGTGAGACAGGATGCTGGATTAGATGAGGGTGTCAGGGTGTCTGATCCAGGAGGGATCCTCTTATGTTCTTATTTGAAGAAGCCCATTTGCAGTGCTGTGGGTACTTTGAAAAAGCCTATGAACCAACACATTGTAGGAAGGGGCTTCTGCTTGTACCTGGTCCAGCAGGGCTGCTCTGATGTTCTTAAGGTGTTGCAGATATGCTTGAAGGAGGGTCTGCTGAGAGACTAATTAGGGTCTGGCTAGACTGAGCTGGTGGAGGGGTTGTTTTCGTTTCAAGCGAGAAGCCTCGGTGGTGGCAGGGTAATCAGAAAGTCTGAAATACCATCTCTTGCTTCTCGAGGCTTTTAGTGTTTCCACAACCTAGAAATGTTAGGGAAAACATTTTGGATTTCTTTCCCTTCTCAGGGTAGGAAAATGGGGGAAGGCTTTTCTCCCCTCTGATCTATCGCTTGTTGTTGCTGAGCAAGCAGTAGAATGAGGAAGCTTCATAGGGTGCGAGGAGGGGAAAAAGGAAAGTGGAGAAATTTTAAAAATCAGTGAAACTGGTGGATTTCCAACCCTTAACTGCTCTCTTCCTTTTTACTGTATGAATTTGGAAAGAAGACAGTGCTTTTGAACATGTCTGTGGTGTATTAGAAATGGAGCCCAGTTCAAGGTGTTGACATTTAAAGCCCTAAATGGCTTGGCCCCTGCATATCTGAATGAGCGCCTTCTCCGATATAGACCTACCTGTGCCCTGAGATCTGAAGGAGAGGGCCTTCTTGTAGTTCCTTCAGAGGTACGAGGTATAGGGACTTGCAGGTGGGCCTTTTCTGTAGTGGCCCCTAGACTCTGGAACAGCCTCCCTCTTGAGGTTTGCCAGGTGCCTACACTGTATAGTTTTTGGCACTTGGTGAAAACATTTCTTTTCACTCAGACTTTTGCTGTTTAATTACCTTCTTTGGGGTGCTGTGTTAGGGAGGAGGTTGGGAGGGAGGGGGTAATATTTTTAATTATGTTTTAATATTTCACATGTTTTATTTTTATTGTAACCTGTCCTGAGGCCATGTGGTGAAGGGTTGGATATAATTTTTTAAAGTAAATAATGTTTCTCTGAGCTGGTCTGTCTATTTACTACAAACTCATGGATAGGGATAATGCTTTTTTTTTTTGCTGACAGTCCTAAGAAATGGAACCTCCAACTTTTTCAGTATTTCAGGGAAGTCTAAAGCCTTATGTTAGTCTAGTCACAAATATAGCAGTTTCTTTAGCCAGATGCTACTGAATAAGTTGTGGCACTGCAAGGACAGTGTTTCCTGTCCCATTGGCATGAGCTTGTGGTTGTAATTAATTATGCTTTTATTTTGTCTCATCTTTTACAATTTCAAAAAGTATGTGTTTTGTTTCTTGCATAGGCAGCTATTTTTGCTATGACAACCCAGCAGCTCTGCAGACTCAAGTTCAACGGGTGAGTTGAGAGTTGGATATCTGACATGATGCAATTACCATGTTTGCTTTAAAGGGACAAAGCATTAAACCGCTTAAAAATTTATGTACAGTTTGAGGGGAAGGTTGAACTATGTGATCCTGATTTCAGAAAGAGACTAGGACTTTCGTAGACTTCGTAGCATTTGGGACAGAAAAAAGCTTCACGGAAAGGGATTTTATTTCCAGATGATATGAAAAAAGCTTATTGCACTGTGTTACTTTTTGGACTACACTGCTGGAAGAATTAGATTTATTAAGCATTCAGGTTATTCCCCATCTATCTCAGGATATACTGCTTTTTTCTATGAGGAAACAAGTCTGGAAGCTGTACCTTGTAGAGTTATGCACGGTGTCGTAAAGGTTGCAACAGTAGAAAAAATCACTGTATGCTTCTGTACAAATCTTTCTAGCTGGTGATAAATGTGATAAATTCTTCTAAGTGTCTTTTTCATTTAGGATATGAGCATCAACACAGCTCAGTTCATGGCCCTATATGCCTGGTATTCCTGGCCCAACGTGATTTTGTGTTTCTTTGGTGGCTTTCTGATAGACAGAATATTTGGAATAAGGTATGAAATCTATCTTTCTTGAAAGGAGTCATCCATCTTTCTTTATGAAACCTAGTTTGGGATGATAGGCATTCAGTTGCCTTCATGGTTAATAGGCTCATATTAATGTTGCTATAGATGTTTTACTAGGGGCATTCCAAATATTAACTCCACCAGCTTGCAGAGTATGAAAACAATTATGACCCTGATAATCCTGGACTGTGTTCTTCTTTGCTTCTGGCAGCAGTGTTCTGTATAATGTCATGTGAGCTGAAAAGATAACTGTGTCTCCTCAAATGTTCTCACACTGCGTGCCCTGTTTGTAGTGCAGCAGGTTGATAGAGGGGGAGAGCTTGAATTGAAAATCATAGTGGTAGTTCTTTATTTTTGAAGCCTGATACCCGTTCAGGATAGTAGAAGTCTCATTGGCCTTGCTGATGGGCAGATGGCAGCTACTATGTCCTCTGTGTAAAAACTGCTATTCCTTGCCTTTTAAGTTATATTTCAGTTTTGCTGCTTAGTCTTTGCAGCGTTGAAGACTATTTACTTCTGTCCAAGTCAACATTAATATTGAGATGTTTTAATGATTATGCTTTGTAACAAAGATTTAGTATTGTTTATTTTCTTTTCAGATGGGGCACAATAATATTTAGCTGCTTTGTCTGCATTGGACAGGTAAGTGATGGTTTTTAGATGTTAAGAGTTGTATGCAGGAACATAGGTACCTGCCTGAAATCACAGAGCTGTTGGGTATGGCTTCTTCAAGTCTAATTAAAGAACTAAGTAGAAAAAGCTAAGTCTGGTAAGTTCATCAGGTCTTCTGTGTGTAACATTGCATGCTATATGATTTCTGAATTGAATTGAAATGGAGTATGTGTTTGTTTTTTTACAGGTGATTTTTGCTGTGGGAGCAATATGTAATGCTTTTTGGCTGATGGAAGCTGGAAGATTTATATTTGGGTGAGTTTGTGACTTAGTTGTGTATAAATACTTTATCATCTTTCTCTTAAATTGGGCAATAGAATTAAATACTATGTGTAAAATATCTTGGAAGGAGCTTGCTTTTGTTTTAATTATTTATTTTTAAAGCTGTTTGAAGGATTGCTCCAAAACCTTAAGAGCAAGCTTAGCAATCATTTCCAGTTGGTCCAGGTTATTTAGTTCACAAAATGGATTTTCTTGGGTTATTAGTATTTGAGGAAACAATATCTGATTTTCATTTGGTAGTATTAATACTTAATTGGAGACGGTCAAGGAGGAGTGATTTCTGCCTTCATAGCGAGCCATTAGCTGAGGTTTCTGGTGATGGGCCAGAGGATTAAGACAGAACTTGCATATAATATATAGCTTTGTCCACAATGTTTTAAGATATTTATGTTCTCTCATTTCATTCAGAATTGGCGGAGAGTCCTTGGCTGTCGCACAAAACACTTATGCTGTCAGTTGGTTTAAAGGAAAAGAACTAAATCTTGTATTTGGACTGCAGCTCAGCATGGCTAGAATTGTAAGTTTTTCTTTTAGGTTCTGTTTATCAACCGTGCAGGAGAAATAGTTGACTGTTTCTAAATGTAATTGGATGACAGGAAGAAGCTGAGGGACCCAACGAAATAGTAGTTTCTATGATATGACATGCAAAGTACCAAGTTGGGTCGTAATAATTTTTGCTTGCAGAAATGTTGCAGAAAGTTTGCAGAAGGTTCCTGCAGATATCTGCAGGCTTCGAATGCCATCTAAAAGTTCCTGACTGGTATGTGATTGAAGATAGAGGCATGCCCCCATATCTGTGGGGGATACATACCTGTTCTTGCCATGGTTAAATAAAAATGTGGATATATGAAGCACTGGGAATTCTTGCAGAATTTCCCATGATTCCTGGGAAATCCCACAAGATTTCCCACAATTATCAGGAAATCCTTTTTTTCCAGGAATCATGGGAAATCCTGTGAGATTTTTGCATGATTTCCAACTGTCCCAGGTCTTCAGGAAACCTCCAGGAGGCCTAAAGGTCAACCAGGGATGAGTGGGTTCACGGTTATTGGATTAACAAAACAGGAGCAGGCCTGTGTATCATTTTGTCTTGTTGTTACCAGTCATTTTAAGTCGTGCTGATGTCTAACTCTTCAGAGAGATTCTATTAGGTTACTGTATTCTTAATATTTGAATAAAACTTGTAGACTATTTAGAGCCTTTTTGAAAAAGTGATACAAAGATATATAAGTGAGCAAATACTAAAGTTTAGACTATCTGTACTGTTGCATGCAGCTCCAAATACATTCTGGATTCAGTAAAACTTGCATACGGTATATGTTAGATCAACTGTTTACGGTGGCATTATCAACTATAGCTGTATCTTTGAAAAATATTGATAAGTGTACAATCAATACATGGTATTATTACATATCTGAGCAGTTTAAATATATGTTCAGGCAAAGAAGAATGAGGATTTTGGGAGGGAATGTTCAAACCTTAGTTGAAGATAGTTGGAAAGACTATATTATATAGCTATATTGCCAAACCGGAAATAACAACTTGAAGGAAATAATAAGTTTTTTCTAAGTCTGAGGTAAATGATATTTGATGCATACAGTAAGTGTAAGGTTTTTTTTGTTTTGTATTGATTGTATTTTGTTTGTACCTTGTATTGTTTTTTGAATGTTTGTATTTGTATATGTATATATGGGAATAAAATAAAGATTAAAAAAAAGTAAAACTTGCATAGAAGGGCATCTTGTGCATCTTAAAAAAAAGTGTTAAGTCAGATTAATGCAGGCTTTGACTAGATACGAAACATTCGCAACTATAATATACAGTACAAAACCTAAATATACCAAGAGCAGACTCTGATTGGAAGGCTAATAGCAGTGTGTATTAGAGTGTACTAGTGACAGCTGGAGAGTGTACTAGTGACAGCTGGACTCATATCTGCCAAACAATATGGTCCATAAATGAATGATTTCTGCCTGAGAATGTTGATATTAAGAGAGATGTGAGATTTAAAAAGAAATATTGATAAAAGGTAAGTATAAAAGCCCTTTTACCGCAATTTGAAAATATACCTATGATGACAATTGGTCTGTGGAGGGAGATGCTAAAAGATGTTTAAAATATGTATCACCTCTCTTCCCAGGGAAGCACTGTGAATATGAATATTATGGGATGGGTGTACTCCAAAACACAAGAGCTCCTTGGTTCTACTGGTCATACAACTCTGGGCGTAGCGCTCTTGATAGGTTAGTAAATACAGTTATTATTTTTTCCTGCATATTTTTTTCGGTTCTCCAAATTCAGGAATTTGCATTTATAGGCAGCTATACTGAGGTTGGAACTAAGGTTTTGCAGATGTTCCTGGGCTCCAGGCATTGTCGTTCTTAGGAGCCTTGGCAACTCAGTAGTGAGGACAGGAGTTGTTATCTAAAAGTTCTGGAGAGCAGCAAATTCTTTACCCATGGATCAGAGATTTTGCGCATTGTCTGTTAACCGTTACCAGTCATAGACACAGTCTGTGCAAGACCTGGTGCTCACAGTGAGCATTTTTGGGTCATTCACAGTGGCGGGTCATAGTGATTGCTTCCAGTTTTGGAAAGAGCAGTTAAAATAGATTTTTTTAAAAAAACAATCTGACTTTCTTCTCCATTATAATGGATGTGGTGTGTCATAGTGATGTTTCAGATTGTGCTATCTTTCTTCGGGTGTTTTCCCACTAGCACTAAGTACCCATTGAAGCACCCATTAAGGATCCATTTGGCTGAGAGCCGGATGATCCCATTTCCACTACAGACCCCATTAGAGACACATCTGTTTTCACCATAGCTAGGGAAATCCAGATCATGTGGGTCCTTCAGGACCTATAATCCAGATTTTGTGTAGACCCCTTGGGGTCTACAATGGGGTCTTCAGCCTTCAAATCCGGATTGTAGGGAGCCTATTTCCACTACAATTTGGCGATGGGGTCCGGGGGAGGCACCCGGGGTGGTGGTGGTGCCCCAAACTCAAGACTTCGGAGTCCCTCAGATGCCAGCTCCAAAATCCCTCTGAAGTTGCCTTTGAAAATTAGCAAAGGCTCAGCAGAGAAACCCCTTGTGAGAGCAATGTTGCTGTCAAGTGCTCCAGTGATCTGCTGCTAACTTTGGCGATCCTCCAGAGCGCTTGACAACAACATTGCTCTCACAAGGGGTTTCTCTGTGGAGCCTTTGCTAATCTGTGAAGTTGCCTTCGGAGGGACTTTGGAGCAGTCTCTCGCAAGGGTTTTTTGTGCAGAGCCTTTGCTAATCTCTGAAGGCAACCTCGGAGATTGCACCCCTGTCCCCCAAAACACCTGGGGTGACAGCGGGTAGATCTGGATTTGCAAATGGGTGCTCCAGTGTTTCCACAGCAGACAGGCTAGCATCCATTGCTGTTGGGTGCTAGATCACCCATGGAAACACATTAGGTACTTCCCTTAAGCCGGATCTACTAGGGAAGTACCCATTCTTTAGATCCGGATTGAAAGAGCTCAGTGGAAAAACACCCATAATTTCTGTTGTGCTGCCATATTACTGATTTCTAAATAGCACTCTGTGATCTTACTTTGGAGTATATGAATTGCTGTTAACGTTTTAGTGTTCTTCTTGATTAAATGCTGAAATCCAAATGTCGTAATAAATGATAAAATGTCATAATTCTTGCTTGCTTTTATGTTCTTGTGTATTATCAGTTAACTACACACTGTTGAAAACACAAAGTTCGAATATTCCTGTAATGGAGGATTGGCCAACTGCACGAACACATCTTTGAAGTTTTCCTAGAAAGAATAAGGAATTAGTTTGCTATACAGTGGTACCTCGACATACGAGTGCCCTAATATACGAGTGTTTTGAGATACGAGCCGCTGAGGGAGTGATATTTTGCTTTGAGATGAGAGCAAGATTTGAGATACGAGGAATCGCACACTACGCCGCTGTACACGACCCCAACATGCGCCCCGCCTGTTGGGGTCGTGGGCAGCGTCTAACAGTTTCTCCCACCTCAGACTAGACCTCAGTCTGTGTGCTTGTTTCCCTCGTTTTCGAAGGATTTTTGATAAGTTGGGTTCGCGTTTTTTGCTTTTTGTACATTTACAAAACATTATCACATTTATTTTTATAACCATGGGTCCCAAGAAGAAGATGATGTCTATTGAATTAAAGCGTGAAATAAAAAAAAAACATGAGCAAGGTGTGCGAGTAATTGACTTAGCGAGGGTGTACGGGAGTAGCACATCAATGATATGTACTGTGCTTAAACAGAAAGAGTTGATAAAGGGCGTTACAATAATTTCTAAGCTCCGGACCTCTCTCCGTGAAAAGATGGAGAAGCTACTGATGGTGTGGGTGACAGAGAAGCAGCTTCAAGGAGGAACCTTAACACAAAGCATCATATGTGAGAAGGCACGAGTGATTTACGGTGATTTGCTGAAGCAGATCCCACACACTTCCACAAACAAGGAATCGGAAGACTCGTTTAAAGCCAGTCGGGGCTGGTTTGACAACTTTAGGAAAAGGACCGGCATTCACTCTGTCGTCAGGCATGGTGGGGCAGCAAGTTCGGATGTGAAGGCAGCTGAGGTTTACATCAAAACGTTTTCCGAACTGATAGAAGCCAAAGGATACATCCCCCAGCAAGTCTTCAACTGCGATGAGACAGGGCTTTTCTGGAAAAGGATGCCGAATAGGACTTGCATAACGGCAGAGGAGAAGACGATGCCAGGTCACAAACCCATGAAGGATAGATTAACTCTAGCACTTTGCGCCAATGCGAGTGGCGACTGCAAAATCAAGCCTCTGCTAGTATACCATTCGGAAAATCCCAGAGCCTTTAAGTCAATAAAGATTTTAAAAGAAAAACTGCAAGTTATATGGCGGGCAAATCCGAAGGCGTGGGTCACCAGGAAATTCTTTGTGGAGTGGATAAACCTGGTGTTTGGCCCTTCTGTTAAAAAATATCTACAGGAAAACAACCTACCCATGCAAGCCCTTCTCGTCCTCGATAATGCCCCTGTTCACCCACCAAATCTCGAAGATGATTTACTCGAAGTTTATAAAGGTTCTCTACCTACCACCCAACACCATTCCTATCCTACAGCCCATGGATCAGTGGGTGATTTCTAATTTTAAGAAATTGTACACCAAGCACATTTTTTGGCGCTGCTTTGAGGTGACGGAGAACACAAACCTTACCCTTCGAGAGTTCTGGAAGGACCACTTTAACATTGTGATATGCCTAAGAATTATTGATCAGGCCTGGCTGGGTGTTACAACGAGGACCTTAACCTCTGCATGGAAGAAGCTGTGGCCTGAGGCTGTAGCTGAAAGGGCCTTCGAAGGATTGGAACCCAAAGTGTCAGTGGTAGAGGAGATTTCTCTGGGAAAATCCATGGTCTGGAGGTTGATGAGAGAGATGTGAACAAACTCATCAAGGAACAGTCTCAGGAGCTGACAACCGAGGAGTTACACGATCTATATTTGGAGCAGCATACGGTGGTTCAACGAAAAATTAGTTCTGAAGAGGAGCCAGAGATGGAGGAGGTTATCTCTACAAGAGATATGAAGGAGATCTTGGGAATGTGGGAGAAAGTTGTAGAGTTCGTGGACAAAAATCACCCCGAAAAAGTTGCAACTGGTCGTGCATCGGAATTGTTCAATGAAACTTGCCTAACTCATTTCTGCAATATCCTGAAAGGGAGGAAGAAACAAACCTCCTTGGACAGTTTTTTTAAACGATCTGCAGGTGAAAATGAGGAAAGCGTGACAAAAAAAGCGAAGACCAGTGACGAAAATTAAGCGCTTCCGTAAGCACTTCACTTTTTCTTTTATTATGTTTTTATAGAATATGTATTTGTTATTTATAAATAAATGTTTCTTCTTGTAAATACAGTACAGTACATTTTTCTTATTCAAAAACACTTAACAAAAACAACTGAGGTGGTGTTTTGGGAGCTGGAATGGATTAATGGCATTTCAATTAATTTCAGTGGGGAAAATTGCTTTGAGATACGAGCAATTTGACATACGAGCAAGGTTACGGAACGAATTAAACCCGTATGTCGAGGTACCACTGTACCTACTTTCTGAAGTGATTTCATTTACCAAATTTGGGATTCTCTGCTTTCCAGGCAGTTGCTGTGTCACTGAGTTACATGACGTGCCCAAAAATGTGAAATGGTAAATCCTGCCCTATGTTACTATTTCTGAAGTATCCTTTTGCCATAAACCTTTCTTTGATTCTAGGTGGAACTACATGTATCTTCTCATTGACTTGTGCTCTTATTCTTGGGTATCTGGATAAAAGAGCAGAGAAAATTCTTTGCAAAGAACAGGGAAAAACTGGTAAGTGACCAATAATTTTATCTCAAAATTTGCTTGCTGGACAAAGCTACATAAGAATATAAAAGGAGCCCTGCTGGATCAGGCCACAGCCCATCTAGTCCACCATCCTCTCTGACACAAGCATCCTACTTGTGTCCTTAGCCTGGATGATGTATCTAGGCATTCATTCTAGTAGCCATTGATACACCTGTTATCCATGAATGTGTCTAACCCTTTCTTAAAGCTATCTAGGCTGGTTGCTTCTTCTGGCCCTTTTGAGCTTGTTTCTTTACTCTTTCCTTATTTTGCAAAACACACCATCTAGTGGAAATCTTCTGGCAATATTGGGTTTGATTCTGCTCTGCTCCAGCTGGGTGACCTTGGGCTAGTCACATCTCTCTTCTGAGCACTCACAGCCCCACCTTCCTCACAGGGTGTCTGTTATGGGGAGAATAGGAAGCTTTGTCAGCTGCCTTGAGTCCCCTTAAATGGGTGAGAAAAGCAGGATAGAAAAGCCAACTCTTCTTCTTCTTCTTCCCCTTCCTCTTCCCCTTCTTCCATGAGATTTATTTTCAAGTTGCTTAATGTGCTGTAGAGCCGTTTGCTATCAACCTATAACTTTACAATCCTTGTCTCCATCGGTAACATGCAATTTGATCAAGTCAATCATAGGAAGAGGGAAGTCTCATATTGGGTGTTTTTCCACTGTCAAAAAGTACCCATTTTTGCACCCATTTAGGACCCATTTGGGTGTGAGTCGGATGATCCCATTTCCACCACGGCACCCATTTGGGACCCGATTGTTTCCACTGCCGTGGGGGAAATCCAGATCTAATGGGTACATTTTGGCCTTTAATCCGGATTTTCTGTAGACCCCATTAATGGGGTCTACAATGGGGTCTTCTGCCAGAAAATCCAGATTAAACGGAGCCTTTTACCACTGGAAACAGGCAATGGGGTCCAAAGGAGGCTAGGGGGAGGGGATGCACCCATTGGGCCCCCCCTAAACCTAGGCTCCAAAGTCACTTCGAAGCCACTTCGAAGTCATTTTGAAGTCTGTGCAAAATAGCTCCGGAGTGCCTTTGAAGTCTGTGCTGATCTTCGGAGTGAACTTCGAAGTGACTCCAAAGTCATTTCGAAGTTCACTCTGAAGATCAGCACAGACCTCAAAGGCACTTCAGAGCTATTTTGCACAGACTTTGAAATGACTTTGAAATGACTTCGAAGTCAATTCGAAATGGCTTTGAAGACTGCCCCCCCCCGTCCCCCGAAACACCTGGGGTAACAGACCAGCCCCTTGGGGGTCAGTCTGGATTCCCCATGTGGGTGCAAAGCTGTTTCCACAGCAGGGGTGTTAGCACCCATTGCTAATGGGTGCTACACCTCCCATGGAAACACATTGGGTGCTTCCCTTAATCCGGATCTACTAGAATGTACCCATTCCTTAGATCCGGATCTACTAGGAATGTACCCATCCAGATCTAAGGGCTGCAGTGGAAAAACACCCACTGTTGGATGAAATGCCCTCTTCATTCTTGGCTCTGATTATTGTCTGCTTTGTAAATCCTCCATTTTCTATGGCACCCAGAGCAAGGGAATAAACGAAAGATATTGACTACTTTAACTACTATGTCTGCTCCACTGGTAGAGAACATGCTTGCTACCTTGGGCAGCAGAGGGCCCTGGCAGGAGAGTAGACTGGAAGAGGGGTAAAGGCCACAGGGTTAGTATTCCGCTACTGTCACTCCTCCAAAGGCCTGAGATATGCTTCTAAAGGGGCTGCCAAAATTCTGAGGATATCTTGGAATAAATTCTGCTTGGGCATCTGCAGCTGGCAGTGAAACTGACTGATGGGAATGATTTGGGTTTTTTTCCTCATAATTGCATTGCTAGATTGTTCTATGCTGTCCAGTTTGGCGCTTTTCTGGCATTTATTAAATTGCTGTGCTGTTCTTGTTTCATATTAATCCTGAGCAGATTTGGGGATTTTTATGTTTTAAACCCACAGACTCTCTTGGTCCAAGGGCTTGAAAATTTGGTTACCAGCATAATGTGTTTCCTGAAGGCAGAGGCTTCCATATTTTTGATCCCTCATCTAATTGACAGTAAATGGCTTTGACTTTAAGATATGTCACTATAAGCCTGCTTCCTTTGTTTTTCTAAATTGAACAGATCTCTGGAGAATAGCTGGCAGGAAATTGCCTGGCTCAGTTGAGAACTGAATAAACATGAGCACCATAAACTTTGCTATATGGTATTGAGGAATGTTCCATCAATGTTTCCTTCCTTATTAATTTGTGTTCAGTATGCCCATATATTTTCTTTTAATAATTTCCAAATACTTCTGAAACTTTGGCCACCTTATCTCTTCCATCTAGGCATAGCTTTATTTGTGGTTGTGGGCAGTTAAATAATGCCTTATTTAAAAATTAAAATAATTGGAGGACTGTTTAGAAGTCTGTAAATGAATTGAATGTTACTGTTGGCAAAAGATTGTTAATGTGAAAGGACCAAGTTGAAACTTAAAGAAGCATGTTGAAATGAGTATACTAATCAAAGGCATTTAAATGCTGCAGTACTTTGGAATGATTAACTTGTGTTACCAGCTAACATTAAAATTAACATTAATGTGTTTTACTGAATAACATCATAAAAAATGACAGGCCCTTGCCTGTTTACGAGTTCTGCTTTAGTTTACGAATACTAATCAACTTCACTAAAGAAACCTGTATAACACAACTATTGAAGAATATGCAAATAGAAAAGAAAATAGATGCAGATGGATAGAGATGGGGTGGAATGGCCATTGACAATTAGTTTAATTATGTAAATGATTTTTTACTTTTTGATTTATTATGAGAAAGAAGAATGATTTATATGGGTTATATGTTTAAGATCAATCGGGAGCAAAATTAGGAAAAGACTGATTTTGTTTCATGATCAGATGGGAACAAGGCACTGAAAGAATTGATACAAATAGTCTTCTGAATGAAAAATAATCGATTAATTGTTAGCTGGCTAACACATTCCCTTGTGGGGAAGAAAAAACTTTAGGTGGAAGATAGAATGTAAAGGAGACCAGTAGGTCTCACAAAAAAATAACTGGGGTAATAGCATCCCATAATCTAATCTAATCTGCAGCATGTTGTCTTGTTTAGCAGTCAATATATATTCTGCCATTTTCACAAACATTGGTTCTCCATTGCCTGCAGTTTAATATTTTTTGATCTCTTCTCAAGGTGAAGTGATTAAGTTAACCGATGTGAAGGATTTCTCATTATCCCTGTGGCTCATATTTATTATCTGTGTTTGTTACTACGTGGCAGTGTTTCCTTTCATTGGACTTGGAAAGTAAGTGCATATTTTATATTACACTTATTTTGTCGTTTGTTTATGTTCCTTTGTAGACAAGTTGTGGCTTTTAGTGAATGTTTTCCTTGCTTAAGGCCGCATATCTTAAGATTTAGGAATTCTTCCTTTTCCTATCCCAAATCCAACCAAAATGGACTTTTGAGGTTAAGGGTACAATCTAGAACAGAGTGCTGTAATTGCTGGGAGGCACTGGTGAAAATAGAGTTTCTTCTGTGGATATGCTGAAGTGGTTCGTTACACACTGGTTTGGTGCTGAACTGAGATTTACTTTTTTGGGGACTCCATCTGAAAATGAACTAGAACCAGTAGGAAGTGATTTGAATAAATGTTCATTATTTTTATTTCCTTCTCCCATGGTGCCTGATTTTCTTTCCACCTTCCTCCATTGTGCCAGCTGCTTCCCTGAATTTTCCCATGCCATCTCCTCATTGTGTTTTCAGGGTCTTACCTGCTCATTGTGGGTCTGTGCCATTCTGCAGTCGCCAGCTCACAGTCTTGGAGATATTGTGGCTGACATCCTTCATTTTTTTTCAGCCAAGTAGATCCTCCCAGAAAGCCTAGTATGTAGATTTGTGAGTTTCTATTTCCTGCAAGGTCTCAATGTGATTTACCAGGTTCAAGACCTTTTAGGAAGCAGGCACACACATCTCCACCAACAGGGATGACTTGCAGTTCTTAAATCCAGAAAGTCTAGTAGTCCAGAAGGATTAAGGATGCTGTCCGTGTTCTCTCCAGGATGGCATAGCTAGGAACAGTGTGGCACAGGCTCCCAGGGAAGAGGTAAGATGCCAAGGATGCAGTGAGGGGGGGAATATTCTGGGGAGATGGCAAACATGATCCAAAATAAGGTGGGGTGGGATGGTGTGGCACAATCTGGGAAGGCATTAAATGCAATGCGGAGAGAGGTCTGGGCAAGATATAGGGAGGTTCGTGAACTGTTTGACAAGCAGACCAGCTGTTCCATGGATCTGGCTTGCTGGGTCTAGCTTCATCATACAGATTGTCTGACTAGTAGGATTTTTAGTACAAACTGAACTGTTTTTTTAATTTTATTTCTGCACTTCCCCAGTTTTTTCATTTATTGTAGGGGATGATATTCTGCTGCTGCATTTAGAGCTGCTGCAAAAATGTGTCCCTGTCCTTGTGTTGTGAGCTGCTTTCTCATATCTATGTGGTGTGCCCGTTAAAACTAATAGTTTTGCTAGTAATGGGGGAAATCCAGAGGCTTATATAGGGCACTGAAGGTCTTGACTCAAACGACTTACATCTCAGCATCTTCTCTCCATCTTTTTGACCTTTTTCTGTTTGTCAGGTAAAAAAAGCTCTGGACTCTTTTTGAAAATTGAAGATGGTTGTTGCCAGGTTTCCAAATTCTTGGAGCAGGATTATTGAACAGTTAATGTACGAGAAGGTTTCGGATCTTGGGGTTTTTTCCACTGGCCTCCCTTAATCCAGATCTAAGGAATGGGTCCTTCAACTAATCCTGATCTAGTAGATCCGGATTAAGGGAGGCACCTGATGTGTCCCCACGGGTGATGCAGCACTCAGTAGCAATGGGTGCTAGCTTGCCTGCAGTGGAAACGCCAGAGCACCCATGTGGCGAATCCGGATCGACCCACATGGGGCTTGCCCAATCACCCCAGGTTTTTGTGGGGACAGGGGATACAATCTCTGTAGATGCTCTGGAGAATCTCTGGAGTGGATCTGGAGAATCTCTGGAGTGGATCCGGAGAATCTCCGGAGCTTTGTCACATAGCATTCTCTTCAGAGCCTACGCTATTCTTTGGAGCCAGCTTCGGAGATTGTGCACAGGCTTCAGAGCTTTGGGTTTTGGGGCATCCTCCCATAGGTGCACCCCCCCGGAGCCCCCCTAGACCCTATTGCCAAGTTGCGGTGGAAATGTGAACTGTATAATCCAGATTTGATGCCTGAAGACCCCATTGTACACCCATTAATGGGTCCCTAATGGGTACTTAGTGCTAGTGGAACAAAATCTCTTATCTACTCTCTGAGCCTACAGTGACCCATTCTTGCCAGCTGTGCCATTGGAGAGACCACTGCCAGCAACATTCTGGAGTGGAGGACTACAGGTTTTACAACTTCCTGCTTTTGTTCCCCTCTCTTGGATGTTCTTTTTAAAAACACTTTGGGATTCTTCTGTGCAAGGGTCTTTGTATTTAGCTGTCATTCTTCTATAGCCTGGTTACAAAGCATCTTTGATATATGCCTCAAGGGCTGTTAAAATCTAGGTTTCTCCCATGATTTTACCTGCCTGTAAATGTCTTGGATCAGTTTCTTGAAGTCTAATACTAATCTTTTGTTAGCGTTTCTGTGATTTCCAGTATTGCCTACTCCCATATTTGTTGAAGGCCAAGAAGCATTCAAAGTCCTTTTTTTTAATCCTATAACCAGTTTTGAGTTGGGTCATGTTTTTACTTAAGGCTTTGGGGTGTGTGAGTGAGAGTGAGCACGTGAAAGAGTACATTATTGCATATGATACAGAATCATTAGTGAGGTTTGTCTTGTCAGCATTACAAGTTTTTAGCACTGTGATTATTGTAGGCTAGTGATGACAAGAATGCCGTTAGAATTATTCTGAGTAGTTGTGGAATTTGAAAACTCTTGTGGATTTTTACAGGGTTTTCTTCATTGAAAAATTCAAGTTTTCTTCTCAAGAAGCAAGTGCGATCAACAGGTCAGTACTGATCTGCTTTTTTCCTTCTTCTTGTGTAATAAAAAACTGTGATGTCCACACTAGCCTTGGAAGTCTGAGCTGCAACAAACTGGAATCCAGAAAATATAGAGAGGAACTTGAAGCGTACTCTTAGTGGTGTGTCAACAACACATTTAAGAATAAGATCATGAATGAAAATTTGAGGTTTGCTCCAAGTGAAAGTCAAGAACATAAGGTTGCTTACCTAATACTTTGGTGCTTGTTGGTGATTCTTCATTAAAATTTCCAGTCCTTAGATCTGGATTAAGGGAGGTCAGTGGAAAAAAAACCCAGTGCATCCAGATGTAGACTAAATCCTGTGAATGTCTCAGCACATAGGCATCTGTGGCATTCCCAGTTTAGTCCTGGATTACTGAATCAAAAAGCCGTGATGGTGCTTTTCTCATAATAGGAAGACTTGCCTTAGTGTCCGTCAGTAGTTTTTGGAATCAGCTTGCTTGGGTCTACTGGAAGCTAGTGAAGAGCATAAAGAATAATAAAAGGAAGTGGGTGAGCACTGGGCTGACTTCTGGTAGTCCCAAGCGAGCCGATTCTGAAGGCTGCTGAGAAACACAAAGGTAAGCCTACATTGCTTCTCCTCTCTTACAGGGGGTGGCAGTAAGCAATTGCAGAATCTTCTTTAGATCCTATTTTCTCTCCTGCGGTCTGAAGGCAGCTTTAGTTGGGATTAAGGGAAAGTTATCCTCAGCCTCCATTATGATCTGCTGTGGGACAGCCTTTCCTGTTTGGGTTTTAACAAGGTATAGATGGGGACAAGTTGCTGTCCATGGATAGTCTCCTCCCATTTCCTGATCCTGGGATGGCCCCCAGACATCCTGGCTGCCAAAGAGAGTTCAGTGTTGGCTGGGAAGATATACTTTAGATTTCTGAAACAGAGAGATCTATGGTGGGTGAAGGATTGGCAGTGTGGCAACTCCTTAATTTTGAGTTATGCATTTGCTTTCCTAACTCAGATTCCAACTTTTAATGCAAAAACAAAATGGTACTTGCAAACAGGTCTCAATGATTTGCTTCAATTGTATTATGAAAAGCAGCGATGTTGCCCTAAGAATGTAACTCTTTCAGAACCTCACAGACCAATACTGGGCCTTCAGAAAATTACTGTGTTGCTTACATTCGTTCTGTGCCCTTAAACCATTGAAATTAACTACTGTTGTGCTTAGGATAATTATACGTTTCTGAGATCTCTTTTCTTCTTTTTTTCTAAGTAATTTCAGGGTCTTTTCATCTGATTCTAGGTCGTTTCTGTATTAACCTTGAATATTTTGAAATATTCTGAAGTCAGTTAGATTTTTTTGAAATTAGTTCTCCTATAGAAGTATGCCTTCTACCTCCTTTGTAAAGCTTAGATTTGTATGTGACAGTTTGAATTGTCAGTAAAATAGACTTTTAAAAAGTGAAATCAGTGTGGTTTGAACCCTATGAATTCGCGCATGGGAAGAGCTATTTACCTAGATGATTGAATACAGTACCTTGGGAAAGAATTCATTCCAGAACCGAATTTATTGTTGTGTTGAAAGAGTTGGAGCAAGACTTGGAAACATATTTTGCATTCTGATTGACTGTCTTCTGGAATCTCTTCAACAGCATCGTGTACGTCATCTCAGCGCCTATGTCCCCTGTCTTTGGATTTCTAGTAGACAAAGTTGGAAAGAATATTACCTGGGTGATGTGTGCTGTGGTCACCACTTTAGCTTCTCACATCATGTTGGCCTTTACATTCTGGAACCCTTGGATTGCCATGGTAAGCGTTTCCTTCAACTTCACTTTTGCCAGGCGAGTGTCCCAAATGTATCCTGTTGGCCTGTTGTCTTACAGAGCAAAGTAAATGTTCTTATTTTATAATATACATGCATGAGGATTGGATGTAAAACAAGTCTTCCATGTAGTCCTGCTACATTCTTCCCAAATGAATTATATGTGTATCCTTATTTATGAATGGTGTAAAAAAATTTTATAGACAAACATCTCTGGGAAGATTTATATTTTAAAACATAAAATACTAAAATTCAAAATAATTGGGTCCAAAGTTGAGAAAAAAGAAATAGAGAATAAGCTTGGTGATACAATCATTCCGGTTGTAATATATCGCAGTAATTTAAATATGCACTGCCAGAACAGATGTCAAGAATACTAAAACACTTTTTTCACATTGGCAGTCTAGATGGCTCCAGGGTGTTAATATCTCTAGCGTGAGTAGGGCTTTTTGGCTCACCAGTTGGACTTCTGTGTTAGATGCCATTTGTTGTTTTGTTGCTTTCCTCATATATATATGTGCATTACCTCAGCTTCAGATGTCGTTGTGTTACTTCTAGTAGTAGAGTTAACTGGT
Source organism: Aspidoscelis tigris stejnegeri (assembly GCA_023333525.1). NCBI lineage: Eukaryota > Metazoa > Chordata > Lepidosauria > Squamata > Teiidae > Aspidoscelis > Aspidoscelis tigris. Next base: position 25,297,041 of record JALMGA010000002.1, on the reverse strand, counting down.
GAAAACAGCCTCTTTTCAGAGGACCACTGAGTACGAATTTGACATAATTTTTTAGGCTGAAGCAATATGCTTCTTCTAAAGTTGATGGTAAATTGTGCTTTGTGTTTAATTTTAATTTGCCTTCCACAGTGTTTCTTGGGAGTAGCGTATTCCCTTCTTGCATGTGCCTTATGGCCTATGGTAGCTTTTGTTGTCCCTGAGCACCAGCTGGGAACTGCTTATGGCTTGTAAGTATAGATGTTTGCATTTTGATGTTTTAAAATGAGCATTTGGGTTAAAATTGCTGGATGAATAACACTGCACACTATTATCATGAACCTCTTTAATGGTAGATTTTTAGCAGATTGTATTATGTGAAGCAGAATATATTTTAAAGCTAGTAAGAGGAAATAAGCAACATATTCTTGGACTAAAGTCTTGAATTCGAAGGTCAAATGATTTCTGACTCAAACACTGTGTAGAATAGCGTGTGTTCTACTCGTCTGAATCCACATTTGGTAGAACAGAATGTACGAAATCAGAAAAGGGGAGAATGGAACACAACAACTTATTTATGTAATGGCTGGAAGGGGTAACAACTGTTCACCGTTGGAGTTCTTTTGAGTAGAATTTACTTTCTGCAAGTGTTTTGCTACCTGACCAGTCAGCATCATCAGTATGGTTGTTCGTTCTTGGCTGATGATGGTCTGTATAGCAGCTGGGTTTCTTTGCTTCTCATGTGATTGGTAAATTAATTTTCATTTTCCTTGTCAGTTTTTTTTTTTGTTGTTGTTGTTGAGACCTGATGCACCCATGGGCATTAAAAAAAATCAAAAGTGGCTTAGAGGTGATAGCACACGAGGCCCAGTGTTCCTATCTAACTTCTAATCACTTCTAAGTGCATTTTCCAGCTTTTTAATGAGGATTAAGATATCACCTCTAAGCTGCTTTCCCCCCCTGTGTGCAGATGCAGCCTTTTTAGACTGAGACAGAATCTCAATAGAGCACAAAGGTCATACTGAACAAGCCACAAGCTCCTTGTCTGTTTTGGTTATTCCTACAATGCCTCAAAAAAACCAAGGGCATGAAACAAATAGTGGAAGGTGTCTGGCAGATGTACCAGTAGCTTTTGGCCCGATTGGTTGCTTTGAGCCAAAGAAGACTTTTCCTCTGTGTCCAGGTTTTCAAAATGCTTTTTTAAAGGAAGGAATAATTTGTGTCTTGTTTTAAGTAGTTGTTGTGAAGTCTCACTCATTGATGACATAAAAAAACAAATCCGAGCTAGTTAGAATTTCTACATGCCTCTTGAAAATTTTGGTTTTCAAGTAATCCAGTAATCTTGATATGTTCCAGCATGCAGTCAATCCAGAATTTGGGTCTAGCCATCATTTCCATTGCAGCGGGTATGATACTGGATTCTCGAGGATATCTTTTCCTGGAAATCTTCTTCAGTGCTTGCATATGTTGTAAGTATGAATTCGCCATCTTGAATATCTCATACTTGGCATGAAAATAGTTTCACAAAGAGTAATGCAGAAATTGTCAGATTATGAAGTGGGCCCACTTTCCCTCTGCTTCTGGCAGTACTCAATACTGTGTGGTCACTTCTGTACTGCTTTCAGAACTATGTTGGCTGTGATAGTACCATGGGGGAAATATGAAAAGGTTCCCTGTCATGATACTGCTTAGAACCATCTCAGGAAATGTGAAGAAAGTGAAGCTATCAATAGTAATGTGAAAAAAACCCTGTAATACATGGGTGTTTTTCCACTGTCACTAAAAGTACCCATTAAGTACCCATTAATGGGTACGAAATGGCATTTTTGTACCCATTAATCATTAATGGGTACTTAATGGGTACTTCTAGTGACAGTGGAAAAACACCCCATGTCTGCCAGCGTTAGATGGCGCTGTAAAGGGACTCTGTCAGAACTGTTAACTTTGTTGCTGTAGCAAAGTGTGTGTGCCATTTAGGGCAGTGTACCTTATGTACTTTATCTCCTTGTCTTATCTACAACAGCACTGTGTTCACTTTTCTGTATTTTATTAGGTTGAATATTGTGTAACTTTCTTTTGCATTTTAGTGTCTCTCCTGGCTGTAGTCATGCTGTACTTTGTGAATCTCCTCAGAGGTAACTACCTTTTGTCATATTTCACTTCTGAATTTTTTTAAAATGGAGTTAGCTACAGAATGCATAAAATATTAGAAACTACTGTTTCATTTGGAAGTAGTAGATGCTGTCCTCACAGTTTTACTTGTTTTTTAGCCCTCAAGCCTCCTTTCGTCGTAGCTTAAAATATGTGAGAAAATGAAATCCAGGTTGCCATTCTTTGCTTTTATACTGCTTATCTTCAATTACAACATTCCTCCCCCCCCTTTTGTTGTATGTGACATGATTTTGAGGAAGTAAATCTGTGCTCTCAGTTGAAATTGGCTGGAATGTATTTCCTTCCTCTTGGGGGACCCATTTTGAACAGTTTGAACTGTGGAACCACATTTTTTCCCCTGGTTATGAATAAGTCTGCTCATTGCCTGGATTCAGTATGCTTCATCTTAATTTGGAGCCTTACGTTGGAGCCTTATTTAGAGATAGTTCAGTGCTTTGCAGAGCCTGAAGGTTCTTAAGGTTAGTTTTCCTTCAGGCAGCTGTTTGTCCTTGTCTCTGCTTGTAATGCCCATGAGCATTTGGTGGGTCACTGTGTGCAACAGGATGCTGGACTGGATGGGCTGTGGCCTGATCCAGCAGGGCTTCTCTTATGTTCTTAGCTGCTTTCAGAAGTTCTGTGTGGGAACATATATTACAGTTTTACATTCAGAAATCTGAACTACCATCCCAGAAGAACACATGGGCCTTCATTTGGACCATGGTTGGGTCAACATGGACTGATGTTTTACTGTATTATGAGCAAGCCCAAACAGATACTTGCATGACAAACTGCTAGTGCATTCCTAACCAGAATCCTACAGAAGTAACTGGTGCTTACTCCCAGTTGAGATCATGGGCAGATTTGCACTTTGCTGGCTTACAGTAAGTGGCAATCACAGAGCCATAGTGCTTCCCCACATCCAGAAAAGGTGCCTGTGTACATGCAGGACCATCCCAGCCCTGCTGCAAGTAATAGGTGTAGAGTAGTTTTGAATGCTGTACGATCTGACACGCACACAGCTGTCTCTGGCAACGAAATGACTCCTTGCAGTGCAGACTTTCCGTGCTGGAGCATCCCTTGTGTTTACCTGCCAGGTAAGTGCAAAAAGGCTATAAGATAGCAGTCCAAAAGTGAAGAAGAGTGTGGTGGAAATGCAGCTTCCACTGAGAAAGGCAGGGCTGATCCTTTTTTATAGCATAAAAGTGTCTAACTGTGTTTGTACACCTAACTGTGAAGGCAGGCTGGAACTGCATAATAAGGGTGATGGAAACTGCATTTTTCAAGCTGCAATATTTATTACAGTTGTAACTTGCATTTCTTCTCTCCGTTTTATACACAAAACGAAAGTGCATACTGTGGCAACCTGCCACGATGCCCAGCAATCCAGTTTAGTGCCTGCCCTCTCTGAGGAGTAGCTTGGCCCTGTTAGGATGCTGGGTTTGTGCAACGGCCAAGTGAATACTACAGTGTGGACACAAAACACTGGTAGCAAGCGTTTTAACAGTAAACAAAAACAAGTTTATTATTATACACAAGCAATACAAAAAAGATAATAAGGTTCAGGTAGTTGTTGGTTTAAATTTGCAAGTCTCTTAAAGCTAGGAGTTACCCCTTTCTCTAAAGGAAAATAGTTCCCCTTTTAAAAGACAAACCTCTCCACGTTCCTCTCCCGCTGACTTGCTTTGCCACTGCTCAAGCCAAGCCAGTGTACCAGAACGTGGCCCTAGATGATCACAAGGCCCAGTCCGTCCTTGCTTGTCCGATCATCCAGCATTGGATAGTTGCTAGCGAAGTCTCCCTCGGAGCCCCAATCTTCCTCGATTGTCCCCTTCAGAAATCGCTCAGCCAACAGCCCAATGGTCAGCTACTGGTCCAGCTCCCTCAGGATTCAGCTCTTCTTCTCCTTTCAGCTCTTGTCCCAGCATGAAGACACTCTCTGCTGTACTCTGTGTTCATTTATACACACGCCCCTGATCCTGATTGGCTCTAGCCGCAATAAAATGCTGCTGGAGACTCCTAACAGAGGTTGCTGTCCCTCCAGCCTGATTGGTGGGAACTCCTTCTCTAGCCCCTCCAGCACTCAGATCCCCGGACAGCTTTTCCCTCCAAAACCTTACTCCAGCCAATCATTGCAACAGGGCCCGCACAGGATTTCCCGCTCTTTTTGCAGCCCAAATCCCAGGGTTTGCAACAAGCTTTGCTTTGCAACAAGGCTGGCTATTGCAGCTAGCTAGAAGCCTGCAAAGCCAGAAAGCAAAACAGTTTGCAGCCTGTACCCTGAACCCGTCACACAACCTTGTGGGGCAGACAAGGCTGAAAGGCACTGAAAAGATAAAGTTCGTGCAGTACATTTCCATGGCTAAGCGGGAATTTGAACCCATAGGGACTCTTGTGTTTTGTTCTATATACCAGTTGTTAAACTATGAGGCTTTTGAAAACATCATACTTGCAGCACTTGGGCCATTTCTGTGACATCACATGCCTGGTCTTAGGTAGTGACCTATTAGCTGTCACTGCAAATTATGACTAATTTCTAGGGATGTGCAGAAGCCAAGAAATGGGGGTTCACTTTGCCTTGAACAGAATGACAGTATCAGCGGACATGGTTGGGGTGTCTAAAGGAACTGCCATATATTCTGTTAATTTACTTCTTTCCCTTTTCAGTGCACGTTTTTAAAAGCTGCACCTGCTTTTACACAACTGGGTAGGCCAAGGGTGGCTAAAATATGCCCCTCCGTTTGTGGAACTGCAACTCTCACTGTTCCACATTCTCTTATGCTGACTTTAGTGGAGTTGGGCTACAATATGTGTGAAGTCTATTCATAAACCCTTGAAGCAGTTGTTCTCAACCTGGGGGTCGGGACCCCTTTGGGGGTCGAATTACCCTTTCAGAGGGGTCGCGACGAGCCTCCCGCTGCCCTTCCCTCCCACCTCCCAGCTGCTCCGCCCCCATGGTTGGGGGTCCCCACAACATGAGGAACTCCGTTAAGGGGTTGCGGCATTAGGAAGGTTGAGAACTGCTGCCTTGAAGTGATCTGTTAACTATAAGTTTCCTTTCTCCTGCAGGAGGTGATCTAAACTGGTCTGCAAAGAAAAGGGAAAAGCACCAGAAGCTAGCCATTGCAGAGTAAGTATATGCGGAAGACTTAGGTGCTGAACTCATATTAATAAGTGGTGCTGTAGGGTTCGTCATCTTCCGTGGAATAAACTGGGTAGTGCACAGGCGTCACTGCCTAGTGCCTTCCAGATTCCCTGGGACACAGCTTTTGGTGGAACAGTCATGCTGGGTTCTGCTTGTGGAGGTTATAGACCGTCATCTGAATGAAGGAAAGGTTTGGGAAGGTTGTGATATTAGCCCTTAAGTGGCCTTGTCCTATTAGAGATATCCTTATGGAGGTCTGGCCAGTGGCAGTGAAAGATGGGAGCTGGTGTCGTTTTTTTCATTTTTTTCTGATAATGTTATTAAACTTCTAAATTGGTGCAATCTAAAAATAAATATCATTAAATGCTCTACAGCGAACACAATAATGATAATAAAAAAATCAATAAACATATTGGTGTGATGTGTATAACTCAGTCAGTATGTGAACAAATGTGGAAATATTCTTTGTAATTTTTGATTCATGAGAGAGGATGGAAATGAAGAGTTCCATCTCAGATGAAGATTTGTCTTAGCTTTGTCCAAGATTGGAAACCATTTCTCCAGGAACCAGGTTTGTTGTTTCTCAGTGGTCATCCGTGATATCTGGATTGCAGTTAACTCATTCAGAGTGATAGTCCAGACTCTTGTGAGTCATTTGTCCTTTGCTAACATATTTGCCGTTTTCTGAAACAAAGCTACCTCAGCCTTTGCCACTGTTACCAATGACTAAATAAGGACCGTGTGTTTGAATGGGACATTAGCCTCTGTGGGTAGCAGTAAGAAGACCAGTGTAGGTGACAAAATTATAGACTGCTGGTGTTCATCAGCATCGAGAGGGCCCTGGTTGGCCAGACTGATCAGACACAGCAGGAAAAAAAACACCCCACCTCTGAGACAGGTTCCAGAAGGATTTGAGGGTGAGGTTGTTCACATATCACTCTGCTCCTCCCTTGTCTCCTGAACATTCTGGGTGAGAAAAGGTGGGTTAGAAAGGGTTGGGGCCATGGGGTGGTGTGGGGTGTGTCTCTGAGGTATCTCTGAGGTGCCCCTTTTGTTATGTCTGAAAAAGTCTTTGCATGATTCTGAACATAGTTTTCCTGTATACATGATAGAGGTGAGCAAAGGCCTGTTTTGAACCAGGCCATCACAATTTTGAAACAGGAGGATGGGAGGGACAAGGTAGATCTAGGAACAGCATGATTTGTGATAATGCCATGGAACTGCGCAGCACCAGCTGTCATTGTGGCCCTTTCTTGTGGGTCTGGAGGAAAAAGTGAGGAAGGCAAGGGAGAGACATGCGAGCTGCCATCCTTCTTGCCATGGGCCCAATAAATCTAGGCCAGGGCAGACGATCATTGCTCTCTTTTAGAACAATGGGGAGCTCTTTATAAGTGTCTAGCATGTGGTTCTATATTGTAAAGAAATTAAAATGCATTCTTATGTTTTTAGTCATGCATGATTTGGTTCATCAGAATTTTTCATCACATCAAACAGTTAAACAAAAATTAAAAGACCTGTGTTCAAGGCACCTGTGACTTCATTTGAGAAGTGTTTTTTTTTTAATGGAAGATTCTCTTTAAGAAGTTGTTGCTGAAATCTGCTTTCATCTTAGCTGAAACACAGCGGTTCCTTATGTGGGGAACAGGGATGAAGTCAAAAAAGAATAGCTCATATCAGGAGAATTAGAGATAACTTTAGGCAGTATGGTAAAAAATGGTTTATATAGATCAGATTGGGCAGCTGTGCCTAGCATCTTTAGGTGGCATAAAATCATTGTGTTCAGGGTCCTGCTAAGGCTAAATTGACTGTTTTTCAAGGTTCAGAAGGTGAATGTAGTATGAGAAGAAAAATCTAAAAACCCACATTAGAGGTTTGCAGAATGTTGGATGCTTGCGTACTCTTTGTATGAGGCTGGAATACTTCCCTTACGAAATCAGGCTGCAATGTTTAGGCCTCTTCAGTCTGGAGAGATGACGTTTAAGAGGGGACCTGATTGAAGTATATACAATTATGCACAGTATAGAAAAGGTGGATAGAGAAAATTTCTTTTCTCTATCACACAACACTAGAACCAGGGGGCACTCTATGAAGCTGATGGGTAGGAGAGTCGGATCCAACAAGGGGAAGAATTTCTTCACCAGAGGGTCATCAGTTTATGGAATTTGCTGCTGGAAGAGGTGGTAACAGCTACCCGCCTAAATGGCTTTAAGGTAGGGTTAGACAAATTTATGGATGACAGATGTATCAATGGCTACTAGAGTGAATGCCTAGGTACATCTTTCAGGCTGGGGAGAAAGCAGGACGCTTCTAAGGTCATTTGCTGGGATTTGAGATCAGGAATAGGTTTATCTCTCCTTGTCTCTACTTGAGATGCCCATGAGCATTTGGTGGGTCACTGTGTGCTATGGGATGCTGGACTAGATGGGCTGTGGCCTGATCCAGCAGGACTACTCTTATGTTCTTCTGTTTGTGATGTCATGTTTGCCTTACCAAATGAGGACTTGATGTTTAGATGGATATGTTGTTATGGTAAGAAATTGCTACCAGCTAGAGCACAGTAGTCCAGTACCTTTCCAGGCAGGGACTATTCTGGGGATAAACAAGATTGTAAACACTATTATCTCTGAAAACAAAGAAACCAGATGTCTTTCTTGGATTCAAACTGAGCATTTCTTAGCTTAACCTTTTATAAGACAGTTCTAATGTAGGTTTAGGTACTCTTAATGTCTTTTAAAACTGCTGAGGTTCCCAATTATGTTCTTCAGAGGCATCACGTCTGAAAAATATTTTCATGTTGTTTGGCTGTTATCTTCAGTGTTTTGTAAGATTTTGCTGCAGATGTCCTCTGCTCACGAGAGACATTTTAAACTATTAGCCCTTTACCACAGGCTGTGATTAATAGGAGTTTTAGGCCAAAGCATACGGGGAACTTCAGGTTGTCCAAATCTTTTACAAATGATGGGTTATATTACGCTTAGATTACTTATTGCTTTTTTTAAGAAGCCAGTATAAAGGTATAAACAAATTATAGTTACTGTATTTTCTGGGGTATAAGACTACTTTTTAACCCAGGAAAATCTTCCCAAAAGTCAGGGGTCATCTTATATGCCAGGGGTTGTCTTCTTATACGTTGAGTATATCCCAAACTCTGTATTTTAACTGGAAAGTTGGGGGGTTGTCTTATACACTCAGTTGTCTTATACGCCGGAAAATACGGTAATACTATTTAAATGGTCAACATCTACCTACTTAAAACGAAATCTGTGTGCTTCCATGCTTCTCATTAGCCTCTAGCTATAACTTCAGTGACCTTAGATGCTGGAGAGGAGCGCTGTGTGTTGCCCTTGTACCAGAAGGGGTCACTGTGGATTCTCATTGGGGAGTGAGTTCCACAACTGTGGAGCCCCCTCTGCAAAGACTCTGGTTATTATCTGTTTGGCATCAGGTAGAGGGGGAACCCAGAAGTTCCTCAGGTCTCAAATGCAGAGTGTGGGCTGCAGCATGTGAAAGAAGACTTCATTTGGTTCATATGGAGTATTGGATAGCTCTGCTGAGCTTCACAGGAAATGTTTTTGCACCATGTAAGATATCTGAAATGCAAAAGAGGAAGTTCACAATGATGGAATGCTTGAAATTTCTAAGAAGTATTTCCAAGAATTATTTAAGAGTAAGGAATACCACATAGTTTCCTATGTCTGATGCATTTTGATACTGAAATAACTTGTGGCCTTGAGTGAACTAGAGAAAACTTGGGAGAAGAAAAAACAGATGCTGGAGTTCCATCATTTGATTTTAATATTTACCAAAAGATACCAGGGGTGACAAATGTATTGAGTGAAGAAATAAGGAATGGGATAAATAGCTTTAATAACTGAATTATAAGATCCACATTGGGTGGGAGGGTTAGGGAAGGGGGGAAGGGAAAATTAAAAAAAAAGGAAATATGCTTGGAATGTGTAATTATGAATGCAGATGTAAAATAAGAATATGTGGTTATATATCTAAAATGCATATGAATAAATTTTAAAAAGGATGCAAAGCAAAAAGAAAAAATACTGTAAGATGCTTGCATGTTCTGTTAGCTTTTGACCATTTAAAGTTCTGTGTCTCAGAACTCAAAAGTGATAATGTTGTGATAGACATTTAAAGTGGGGGGAACGCTTTAATTGAAGAATCAGCATTATTTCCCGCTGACTATTAAATGCTTATCTCTAAAGCAGCGTTTCCCAAACTGTGGGTCGGGACCCACCTCTAGGAAATTTAACCATATTTGAGATAACTTTTTTGATGTAATTATTTAATTAAGTAATAAAAAAATTGTATTAAAACTTTGTTTGCTATTTGAAAAGTCCTTTATTCATATTGGTAACAGTTAAATTTCCTAGAGGTGGGTCCTGAGTTGGTAAACTTCTATTAGATGGGTCGTAGCCCAGACAACTTTGGGAACCACTGCTCTAAAGTATGTTGCTGAGGTCCTGGCCTGTCTGTGCCTTTTTGAACCTCAATTAGGAAAGCTCTGAATGTGTGTTGAAAACGTGTTGAGCTTCTTACTTTTTTGTTCAGCACCTCTGTGCATAGTTCCTATAATAGTTTAAATGTTTGCTAGCATCCGATCAACTAATGTAGAGATATTGGTTAAATATTCCAAGAACTGCGCCACAGAGCTAGCTTTTGGGAGCAGAAGATACTGTGCCATATTATGACTACTTTAAATTTATGTTTGCCAAGCACTTTGAACAGACAACATTAATATTGGAAAGCATATACTGGCATCATTTGTACTTGCACTTTTCCTGTTAATTTCAGTGGAATATGAAAGGGGAGAGAGCCCTGCTGTGTTATTCTTAAGCCAGAATGGACAGTTGTGGTCAGAAAATGGCTGTTGTGTCCAGGCCATCTGTTTTCTGTAATTAGTGCCATATGTGGTGGCTCTTAATGCATTCTTGGCTAAAGACTTAAATATTTGAAGTAACACAATGGCATTTCTGACTATGAGAAGAAAAAAAGCGCTACTGGAAGCAAACTGTTGCAATAACCTATCACTACAATATTTTTTGCAGAAAAGAAATCTGAATAGGAAGTGCCTTCGAGAAGTGCAGAGCACTTGATCAACATCATGTCCGGTTGAAGAGTGTGTTAGTTTATGTGTAAGCAGCTGGATGCTTGACACTTGGGACAAAGTAGTTGATTTTCAAGACTGGAAACTTACACGAATTATCAAAGCATTTGGACTGCAGTCTGAACAGAACCCTAGAAGATTATTACTGTTGAACTGAAGTCAGCATCTTCAGTTTGTGGGAGCAGATCTGTTGGAAGCACTTTAGTTCATTTTTCTTTTCAATTGTGGATGGAGTAGAACGGTTCACTTAATTGTCAGTCAGTTGCTGCATCTTGTTTTCAGCAGGGATGGTTGCTGTACTGAGTATGACGTTACTATTATTTAGGTTTCTTACTGGGGGAAAAAAGGACTATAATAAAACCACGATATTGACTCTGGGGATGTCACTTTAAATGAAGTCTTGGTGCTGTAAGTGTGGTGATTGGGTGAATACTGTAACTCTTGTTAACTCAAATGCACAGTGTCTCTGGGAGAACGAAATTGTGACTTTTTTTCCCCCTAACAGGCTGTGTTCTATTTTATACTGGAATTGTGTTGTATTAGAAAGCTCTATAACACTTTGGAAGGCACAGTTTTGATCTTTATTTACCACATAGAAACAAGGGACTTTGCATTGCAGTTTTGATCTTTATAAATAAATACAAAAAAACAGTCTCTTGTCATTATTTGCCAAATTATATTATCTAGTCTGTTTTCTTTTAGTTAAATATATCTAAATATAACTAGTATTTGAGTCTTGTAGCATATCCTAATAACATCCCATTTGTTTTTACAGAGCAAAAAGACAAGAAATAATGAGACATCAGAATGAAGAAACCTTAGCCAAATTGCAGCCAAAGAATGACTTTAGTTTGAGGAATAGGTATCTCTCCAGATTAGGTGCTCAGGTACTATGCCTTTTGACTTAAATACTAGTCTGGTGTAATGATTCAACAGAAGCTACGTGAAGCTGCACTATATATGTTGACAGTTCAGTTTATCACAGGGCAACTTTGTATGTCCAGTACTTCTTAAAATGTGAGCATCCTCCCAAAATAATGCATGCTCATTATTTTACACTTGCATTCCTTTATGAGAAATTGTAAGATATTTTGCCATCATTACAGAAGCAAGCGATATGCATACGAATGAATACGAACAAGGAACATTTGCAGAAAGAGTATCAAGCTGATACAGGATTGTGTTACACTTTCCTGTTAAGGTGGCTTGATTTCTCTGGGTCAGTGATGAAGAAGCTGCTGGGCTCCAGCCGTCATTATCTCTGAGTATTAATAATTCTGATCAGGCCTGATAGGAATTGGAGGTGAACAGCATCTGAAAAGCTTGAGGTTGTTCATTCATGATCTGCAATTGGTAACTGAATATATCATGATCTTACCAGAAGGGCATTCTCTTTGAGAGAGACTGGAAAAGTTTATCTGTAACCCTGGGTCTCAAATTGTGTGTTCTGTTCCTCTGGGCCTGTTTACACTTGGCTTTATTTTGATATACAGTGGTACCTCGACATACAAGTGCCCTGACATACAAGTGTTTTGAGATACAAGCCGCTGAGCGAGTGTTATTTTGCTTTGAGATGAGAGCAAGATTTGAGATACGAGTATGTAAATACAGTACAGTACATAACAAAAACAACTGAGGTGGTGTTTTGGGAGC